>QTSX02003666.1:0-263617 GCA_014839935.2 Entomophthora muscae
ATGGCTTTTAAAATTACTGTACAATAGACAAGGCCCTTGGTAAGTGTGAAATCCCTGGCTTTTTGACTTGGACAATTTGGCCATCAATCTTATTGATTGTAATCTGGAAAGCTACTCAAAATAAATTGATGTTTGGCTCAGACGCTGATACCCTGGCAATATTTTGGTGGCACTAAGGCCAAACTGTTTCAAGAATTAAGAATGATCTTTCCTGACCCAAAATCAATAGACCAGTCCACCCTTAAGCCAATCCAAATCAAGTATCCACCTTTGATCAATCCAGCGGTGCAGCAGCACAACTGGGTCATCCAAGTGCTCCATAGAGCTGAAAATCTCATTGTTAATGCACTTTCAAGTGCTTATCTCAATTATCATAACCACAATAGTGGTTAGCCTATGGTTTAACCCGGTTCTACCTACATTGAAGCTGCTTAAACCCAAAACCTTGATATTTTTTCATATTTTATTTTATTATACTCTGTAATGAGGGATCCCACCCATTAGACATGGGATGAATGGACTGTTTTTCAGAAGAAAGCCACAATAGCAGCTCAGCATTACAGCTGGCATCACAATTTGTCTTAGGATAAGGTCAGGAGCAGAAAGGATGTAATAACAACAACTCCACAATGGAGCATTGGATGAGATGCCTTTTGGGGAAACACTATTCAGTTAAACCCCAAACTTAAAATGGTCTGGCCCTAGGATTTTTGGGTCAATTACCCACGAGATAGCATTCATATAAAGGATATTTTTCTAACAATAATAAAGATTCAACTCTTGCCTTCAATTATACTTTTCCTTAAGGTTTATCTGCGTTTATAGATAGTAAGACAGTGTTTTGGTCTGCCTAGATAAGAAAAAGGTATTTTGAAGTTAGTAACTGTGTATTGACGTCCTTAGTCTTCAAACAAGGAATCAATAATTTCTTTCCTAAAAGCAAACCAACCAAATCTCCTTTCCAAAGTTGAGAGTAAGTAACTGAACTCAAGTTGTTCAGAGATAAATACAATTCTCTATCCACATACCAGTTAAATATGAAGCCGCCAATCATCCCTAAACCAATGCCTGTGTCTGCTCCCAAGATTTCCCCTGGACTACACAAATAAGATGTTTGAGATGGTGTAAATCATCTTCATGTGGGGTTATTAAAATCCATTATCCTTCGGCTGGCCTGTGGTGCTGGGTGGGAAAATCAATGTTCTACTTTATTAAGTTAGCACCAATCTTGTGATGGGCTCTGTCACAGTAAATTCCATAATATCATGAATTATTTGACAAGTAGAAAGGCCAGAAAACCTTTAAAAAATTGACCAATTTAATGGACTTGAATCACCAGTTGATAAAAATGGGTTGCAGCTGCTCCAGTTTGCCAGTTGAATCCAATTTCCCTGTAAGCTGACATTGATAAATTGACGTAATTTGAGGGTCATCCAATATGATCTTATTTATCAGCATGCTCATCAGAAGTTGGTCACTACCTCATGCAAGGACTCAGGAAGCGCAAACAGGAAAAAATCCTCCACCATGATTGCCTATGACCCTGCAAAGAAAGACAAAAACAACGCAAAACTGCCCTGCCTGCCACAGAACAATAGCTAGTCCAGTATGGCTCCTGGGCTCCTGACAATCTCCCTGACAACCTACCCCCAGAGGAGGCCAACCTTCAGTGTGTGTGTGTGTGTCAAAACAGCAGGCTTGGCCCGCTAGCAAGGTTCTGATATACAGGTTTGTGACCTGCAATCTAATTACCCAGCCACTTGAAGCCAGACTAAGAAGTTAACTCAAATTTCCAAATCCAAAAACCTGCACAAGTGCTGATTCCCTACGGTGGATACCTTGTTTTGCGCTTGACTTATTACCGGGATCAAGCCACCCCCCTTCACCATGCAGCTGTATGATCAACACAATCATGTTCATGTTATCCTTGATTCACAATGACTATATAATCATTATCTCTCAATAAAGATTATTATCTAGCTTCTAAATATTTTCCCCCTTGTAACTCTGCTAAAACAGCACAGTTACAACATAACCAACATATGGAAATGCAATGTATGTGGTTCTGAAGCTGTAGTTTTAATTTTGATAAAGGAAAAATGGCCTTTATTGTAGAATCATCTATAGCCTGAGAGAAAACTTCAGTATTATTCATGACTTTAGGCCTTGATCCTAGTTTTACATGCTTCTTAGAAGAAATTTTTATTACAATAAATAATACAAACAGACTTCACAGAGAAAGAAATTAATCAGGTGATGGGTAATATAAATTTATTATGTGATCTGCTACATAAAACTCAAACAGTAACATTTATCAGATGGACATAGAGTGCTAGCAATTGTCCACACTGAGGTTTAAATGGTAAATTAAATATATTTAATAGTTTTAAATCCAGAAGAAAATATATTTAATTGAATATGAGTATGTTTTCTATATATCAGCTGAAGACTCAATCAACTCTGCTAAACTAGGTGCATTAGTATCACTCTCAAAAACAGAGTTTGGAATCATTAAGGCTTAAATCCACAGAGAAAAATGTGTTACTTAGTATGAAGACTAAAGAAGTCAAAAAAATTGTGTTTTTCTGATTATATTTTCTTTTTAACTAGAAAGACAAGGACAGTCTTACTATCTAAAACACAAATTTAACCTTAAGAATTGATATAATATATGTGAGCTAGAGTTTTATTTTATTAAAGGCAACCGTTCTTTTATAGGATTTTGAAAGTATGATTAGATATTTTTGCATTTATCAAGATTCTTAAGTGAGAGATTGGGGTTTGGGGGTTTAGTCATGGGTTAAATTATAGGGGAAACCATTCAGTCTTTTGAGGTTTGCCTAACATCCTCCTAGAGAATCTTTGCTCAATACTTCATAGCAGACCAGTAATTATTGCATTATCACTGATCCCAACCTTATCCTAAGATAAGCATAATTTAGCTCCATTGCAGGGCCCTTAATAAATGAAATTTTTCTCCTCAATATAATTAAGATTAAAATGTCCAAGTTGATTCTCAGGCCAGCCAAGCTGTAGCCCAATAGCCCAAGTTTTTTGGGGTTGAATCTGTGGACTTCTTGACTTGAGTATTTGAAACCAATGTAGTTTTCCCATGCAATCTCACTGAAACCAATAAGGCACCACATGAGGCCAGCAACTACACTGAAGTATTTACCTACCTAGTTGGGGAGAAGTCAATATCCCCCTTGCTGAAGCTAATGATAAGTATCTGGAAAAGCACAAGGAATTTTGCTCTGAACTAGTCCTCACCAGCCAAACCAGACAGAAGTCTCTATATGGAGGACTTTCCAAGAAATCAATGAAAGATTAGCTGTTCCAGACACCTCACAGTTCCTGTCAGGAATCTTCTGCAGGAAATTTCTGTCAAAAATGCCTTAGAAAAGCCAACTACAAAGGGGGATCCCAAGCCAGGGCTTTTTAGAAATATTGGAAAATCTAAATTAGTTAATAGTATTTGTTCTAATTTACCTTTTAAAATCAGTTCAGATGAATTGGATATTTGTTACAATTCAGGGACGGGGATTGAAATGAAGACTTCCATGAACTAAATTGTTCATCTAGATGCTAAAGTTAATGTTAATCTTCTTATTGACCAGTCATTACCTTCCACAGAAGTCTGCAGCCAATCATGTGATGCCCAGTCAACTTTAAAAATGCTCCAGAGTCTACATGGTGATGTTCTTAAGGCAGTTGACGCTTTCAATATTATCTCTAGTCTGGAAAACTCTGATGCCGTTGTCTGCCTCTCTCCCCTTCTCCAGCAATCAGCTGGGGAAGACAGGGACCTTCCCAGTGCTGGCTCTTGACCTTTGGATATATAATTTAAGCTAGGCATGATCATTTTGTCATTGAGGTTCCTTTTAGCTAAGTCCTTTACCAGCAGCCTTATTTTGAGTCCCAGGTTCCATAAACTCTCCAGTTTAACTCCCCAGATTCCTAGATTCATCCCCAAACCTTTTGATCTCCTTTACACTGTCTTCAAATTATTTTAAAGCTACCATGCTATATAAAGCTGGTGAGCTACATTTTACTATTTGTTCAATCAATAAAGTCTACATTCACCCAAGTGAATAATTTTGCCTATTTTTTAACTTGACTTAAGCCTTAAATCCTAAACCATGAGATTACCCAATGCTCTTTTTATGGAGTCTCTTGGGTATAAATGGGTATATTGGATGGTCTTGCTGCTGGCCGTACTAGCCAGCGTTTTGATAGGCTCACACGCAGATTCTGGTACCTCCCCTGAGGCACAATTTTTAGACAGCTCCTGGTGCTGGGTGATACCAGGAGATTGGTATACCACCACCCCCTTGTCCCATAACCCACCTTGTCATGAGGAAACCAAGGACTATCAATCCGCCTATCAGACCCCTAAACCCCAAGTATTCCATCCTTTCTTTCTGCCTTCCTCCTGTGTTACTTGGGGGCGTACTTCTTCTTAGGACGTTTCAACCTGCTGTTAGGCAGGTATCATTTATTTGGAGAATTATTCCATCTCAGAATGGTGTCCTTGCCTGTAGGATCATTTATAACTGGATTAAATCCTTATGTCATTATTCACCACTTAGGAAGATTACTTCCTAGCAGGTGGGTGCCTGACAGTTCCCCTCTAGATCACAGTGAGCTATTTCCCACAGAACAAAGTTTTATGTGGTCTGATAAGGATTGGCAGAAGTGTATATAAGCCTCTCCAGCACTTGTCAAAACTCATTGCCTATTTGATAATAAAGTTCTTATGAGCCTCTTATTCATCCAAATACTTCCTTATCTTGTTCTAATTCTCTATTAGCTTCAGCCTAAACTCTCAGGTGCTCCTGCCACTCCATTAATTTGTGATGGAAATTGCAGGGTAATAAGAGAGTATTTAAGTAGTGAGAGATGAACACCCAAATCCACACAGAGTTGATGATAAGCCACCAACAAGGCTTCAGATATCTCTTAAAAGTCCCAAAAAAGACACTGTGATCCAACAAGAAGATTAACACCAACCAGAGTATCCTGGAGTATACTGCTTGGGACAAGACCAAATAGTCTTTGGAATAAAGCTCAGGGCATTGCTAGCTTGGAAAGGTTTGCTCTTCAGTTTTAACAGTGAAGACTTCAACATTGGGGGGTATTGGAGATATATTTTAATGCCCAGAGGATAGGGACTAGGCATGGGACCCCATCTTCTCATAACTATATGATTCAAAATCAAGCTGTACAGGATACAACAAAGTGAGCCCAGGACCAGATGCATTGAGAAAGGGCTTAGAATTGAATAAGAAAGCTCTCTTTGTTGAGAATTTTGGGAGGGATCAACTCTTAAGAGTAGAACAACAAGAAAAGTTTTTATGAATCAAAGTTATTGGCTCAGCAATTTTCACCTGAATCTTTTAACCCTATGCTGTTTCATGATTTATCATTCCAATGTATAGCTTTAAATTACAAAAAGAACCCTTGGATGCTCAACTTCTGATGTCCCTTATAATTAATGAGGGGATATCAAGTGGGGTTAAGATTATTTCAGCTTATTAAGGTTAATGTTGCACAGTTGCTTGGATCTTAGGTTTTCACAAGTGCTACTGTAACCTATTTCATACCAACTTTTTATTTTAAGTCCATTAAATTTATCAATTTATGAGCCATTTTTGTTTTTGAAATTTCTGCACTTTCTATCTGGGACAAACAATGCCTGGCATTAAATGAAATACCATGCCACAACCCATTAATAACTCTGCTGACCCCCAGACCACATTTTATTTTTGGCATGGTGCTCCATTTAGCCCGGTGCATTTTAAGAAATACCCACCAAAACCAGTCTACAAAAAGTTCACCCCTGAGAATACTCTCCCTGCGGATCCTGAAGCTCAAACTAGACAACCAGAGACCTATACCAGAGAGGGCACTTGATATAATATTCAACCAAGGCTATTCCAGGATAATTATAACTATCTTCTTGCATACTAGTAACCACCTCAACCACCCAAAAGTTTCTGTTGAGGCTGCAGATTCTACTTCCGCCAAGCTCCTTGGGGTGCTTTAAATCACTCTAACAGAGTTGGTAGACTCTGTAGTCCCTAATTGTGGTCCAGGTTGAGGCGTTTCTTCTCATGTATTATCAAGTTAGGACCTACCCTGTGACAAGCTCTTCTCTTTAAACCAACAGCCCAGTCCAAGGCTGCAACCACTATACTACCTCTAATAGTTGGTATAACAACAATAAGGCTTTTTACCCAGCACAAGTATATTAAAAGTTTCAAAACCTACCCCATAAAAGATATTGAAGCTGAAATCACCTTGAAACAATTATTGCTACTGTGTCTTCTATAGAAAAAATGGGAGGCTAACACAAGAATAACCTGGAATAGGATCAGATATTGGGGTTGAACTCTCACAAGCAGCAGTTCAAATTGTTGCAACATCTTTGATTTCTCCCTCTCAGGGAATTAACGCCCCAAGTAGTTCACCAAATGAATCACCAAATGGCACACTGACCAACCATTAAGTTGGTGGCACTACTATCATTCAGCCATATATTACAAAGATCAAACAATTCAGGTCCTAAGTGGAACACAACTTGAGTAAGCCTTGTGACTTAAGAGGAACATTACTCAGATAAGCTCCATGACTCCCATGACGTACATGGACAGTATGTGGCTTTTCCATGATACTATATAATACCCTATATTCATATCCAATAAAGTATCATTCTCTTCTTAAATTTCCCCTTTATCTTCTTTATTATACTTTCAAGAAGTATATACACAACAGTGGTAGCACAGGTAAGTTATCCACACCTACACAACTTTAAGGAAAAAATTTCTCCTAAGACAAGTACCCAACAAATGGCCCTCCCCGCAGGTTGGAGAGACTAAAAGAGGGACAAGACATCCCCACAGGTTTCACCATCTTCAATGAGGTCCTTTCACTCACCAAACAGTACAACCTTCTCTACACTTGTAAACTCCTGAACCTGCCTACAACTTCTACAAGCCTGCAGGTGCCTGAGATACCCAGTATTGTCTTTCAACACCTACACTCAGCAGAAATTGGGGCTTTTTCAGGGTTACGCCGGGAAAACACCAACATCTGGATTAACAGCGCCCAAAGCAAATTCAAACAAGTGGACTACCCTCAAAGACTCTGGAACAGCAAAGTTGCGCTCCACACCACGGGAACTTCCTCACGCTTTGTAAGCAAATGGCTTGACCAACTCCCCAATCAAAAAGAAAACTGGGAGGTGTTCAAAGCCGCGTTCCTCAAAACGTTTTCCATTAAGGACTTTAACGTGGTGATCATGACAGAACTCAGAACTTTTGAAATGACAGGAACAATTGAGGAGTACATGGTAGCTTAAAAAGACCTACATGACCAAGTTCCCAACACCATTAACTTTGACAAAGCTGGGCCGCATTTAGACTTCTTCAATGGCCTCCCCACACACATTAGACGTCAGTTCAACATGATCTGCTGTAAGAACCTCAAAGATGTATCCTTGGAAGGAAAGCCCACAGCTCAAAAGTCTGACAACCTTCATGCAACAAACAATTGGAAGTAGAGCCCCACAGCAAGAAAGTATCCTTGATTCAATAAGCAGAACAACTGAGCCAACAACATCCATCCTTGAAACAGTAATCACACTGCACAAGCCAACCAGGCAAGCACTGAAGATACCAACAAAGAGGGAAAAGCTCAGGGGAGTGCTTAGGCAAGCCGCCCTCCCCCAATTCACAAGACTTGTACAGGGACCAATATGTGGACTCAGTTACCATGATCCAGGTACCCTCCAGAAATCCTCTACTGTTTGCTGCCCAAACTGGAAATAAACTCCTCACTTATCCTTTCTGTTTTTGCAGATACCAAGGCACAGCACTATTTGACACTGGAGCAGACCAATCCCTTATTGACAAGAAATTTGCCAATCTCATGAAACTACCCACAATCTGAAGCAATGTCAAGAGGGTTGTCATGGCAGATAAAAGGAGCACACAAGTCACCAAAGAAGAAAAACCTTTTTGCGCCCAAATTGGAGACATACAGACTACACTCAGTGGCCCTATCATATCAATCCCCAAATACAACGTTATACTTGGCTTAGATTGGATGAGAAAGACCTATCCTCATATTGATTGGGATAGCACCACCCTCACCATTCAACAAGGCAAAATACACCACCATGTTTACCCAACTCATCTTGAAACACTTATGAGAGATCACATGTTTGTAAAAATCATGGAAACAGAAGAGGAAACTAACCCTGGAAAAATCAATTGGAACACTTGCACATACAAGGTTATCCATTTCAAAAATACAGAAGTCAGATTGAGAAGGACTACATCCAAGAGCAACTAGCCAGTGAGTTCTCCTCTGTTTTCCACGAAGCCTTAACAGGCTTACCACCCAACTGCGGTATACAACACAATGTTGACCTAAAAGGAAGTGTACCAAAAGCACACCCAATCTATCAACTCACACCCCAAGAAGACGATGCCCTGAAAGCCTATCTGGACAAAGCCTTGAGAAAGGCCTAATTTGACCTTCAAAATTGCCTTTTTGGGCTGCTGTCTTCTTTTTAGCAAAGAAAGACAGTGAGCTCCCCCTAGTCAAAGACTAGAGAACACTCAACAAGGTCACAATTAATAACAGGTATACCCTGCCCCTGATTGATGACCTTTTTGGCGCCTTGGGGGGGTCCCAAATCTTCACCAAAATTGATTTGACAGCAGGCTACCACCAAATTTATGTAAAACCTGAAGACATCCCAAAGACCACATTTAGAATCAAGTACAGATCCTTTGAATGTGTTGTCCTTAATTTTGGTATGACAAACACCCAAGCACCTTTGTGATCTTCATGAATGAGGTTTTAAAAGGACACATCAGAAAACGCGCAATCATCTACCTGGACAACATCATCATCTACATCCCAATCTTAAAACAACACTGGGAAGATGTCTGTCTGGTCCTCCACACCCTCCAAGAAAATCAACTAATTGCCAAACTGTCAAAATGCAACTTTTTCTCATCCAAACTTCCATTCCTTGGTCACATTATCAGCAAGGGTGGAATCAAACCAGACACAGAAAAGATACATGCTATAACCAAAATTCCAGCTCCAAGAAACAAGAGTGAACTCTGTACCTTCCTAGGCATGGTAGCCTACATTAGAAGATTCATCCCTGACTGGGGAGTCCTGAAAGCCCCCTGTCAGCTATTACAGACAAACAACCAAGTTTGTCTGGACGCCAATACAAGACCAACACTTTTGCCAACTAAAAAACGTATGGTCACTACCCCTATCCTCCAGTATCCAAACTGAGAAGGAATATACAAGTTAGAAACTGACGCATCTGACTATGCCATAGGAGGGGTACTCTGTATCCAAACGGCAGAAAAGGACTTCCTCCCAGTGTGTTACAATTCAAGAAAACTATCTGACGGCAAACAAAGATACCCCATACACAACAAGGAAATGGTTGCCATTGTACACTGCCTCATGAAATGGCAATGTTATCTAGAAGGAGCCCAAACATTCAAAGTCCTCATCAATCACACATCATTAATATTCTTCAAGATGCAACAGCATTTGTCAAGAAGACAAGCTGAGTGGATGAGTCTCATACAGAGATACCCAATGCAGATCAAGTACAAGCCAAGAAAAAATGCTTGCTGCAGATGCCCTATCAAGGCTATACAGTAAACACGTCTTATGCGCTGATGGGGACCCTGATTGGCACATGTTAATCATGGGGAATCTCCAGGAAGGGCTCTCACCTGGAACACCAATGGCATCCAAGCAAAGATCTTTAAGAACAAACACCTGTTCAAAAATGTATATGGTACTCTGCACCAAATACTTCCAAATGGTGACATTGTACCTTACGTCCTGTCAACAAAAAAGATTGACACAATCCTCTGATACCACAGAGACCTGGGACACACCTGTAGCAGGAACTTGCAAGAGTACCTCAAAACACACTACTGGTGGCCCAATATGCTGGATGATATCAAAGAGGTATTGGAGCAATGTGAAGTCTGTGAAAAGTATGCCCAAACCAAAGCTCCACCCAAGTCAGTAGTACCTGTATCCATCACACAACCCTTCAAGGTATGGTCAATAGATATTGTGGGACCTATGACTGGCAATAACAAAGACAAAAAGCACATCATAACAGCTATCGGCTATGCAACCAGGTGGTCTATGGCAAAGCTACAAAAGAGCACAAAGGAAACAATGTGAGACAATCCATTGGCAAAGAGGTCATAGCAAAGTTTGGGAAACCTGACCTCCTGATCACAGATAAAGGCACCAAACTTAACGCCGTTGACACTGATATCTATCTCATCAAAAACAGAGTTAAACACACCACAACCAGCCCATATCACCCACAAGCAAATGGACACGTAGAACAACTAAACAGCTCTATAGTGGAAGCGCTCAGTAAGTTATCTGCCAACAATCCAAAAGCCTGGGTTGATATGCTACCAACCGCCCTTATGGTCTGCAAAACACAAGTCAACCCCAATACAGGCAAAAGCCCATATGAACTTGTCTATGGGCAAAATCCCGCCCTTGTTAGTACAACTGCAGGACCAAAATTACCTCTACCAAGGAAGGTACCAGATGACAATAAGCCTGATGTACAGCGTGTCAGAAAAGACCAGGAAGATATGGAGCAGAAAAGGATTGAGAGAGAGGCAATCCCACTACAGCAGGAAAGATCCAAGTTGGGGATAAAATCTGGGTTGTCAACCATGACCAGCACAAGTTGGAGCCAGGACTATGTGTGTGAGAGAGGGGGGCTAAACTAACTAAGTTCAGCTCCCATCCCGGTGTAACAAACCATCAGGATGCCATCCAGTGCAGAACTGGGATGGCCACTTGGAGGGAGGACACCAGGGACAACTGAGGGAAGTAGGCGTTCAAACCCATCAGTATCAGGCCAGTGAGCAACCAGGGAGTGCAGGTAGGAGCAGGAGAGGACACCTTGGAGGGCCCAGGGGGTACTGCATGCCTCTGGACCACGTTGAGGAGGGGAGGCATGGGAGGTGCTACTTCTTCAGAAACGGGTGAAGTAAGGTCCACAGTGTCCAAGTCCAAATCATCAAACGTCAGGCTCTTGACCACAGCCTCTCCAGAAAAGAGAAGACTGCTGGGGAGGTCCCAGAGACTGGCAGGGTCTCTACCTACCAGACGGGCTGACAAAGAGATTTTCCCCCATAAATCAGGGGAGGTGAACCACAGAAGCAGCAAGAACGGAGCCAAGGAAAATACCACAAATTTGATAGCTGGGAGTATCATAGGAACGTCCCTCACAAAATTTGGAGTAGGATAGTATATTTTTCAGATAAAAATAAGGCAGAACAAGGGCTGATAGGGTATACTTATCAAAATAGAACCAAACTGTAGCAGAACGGGTCCAGAGGGCTTTACAATGATTGCGAGAGGTTTGGGAAGAACGGCAAGCAAGAGCGGGTTCAAAATCAATGATTTTAATAGAAAATTCAAAATAATAATAGGTATTATAAGGAAAATCAATTGAAAATTTGAGTTTTTGAACTCTGTTTCAAAAGCAAGAATGGGAAAGGCAACTACTAGATGAACCAATACTAGTATAATGAACCAGAAGAGAAGCTGGGTTTGAAACCAGCTGGCAGAAGGTAAGCTTGGAACAGAAACTAACACCCTAATCTTTAGGCTATAGGAACTCAAAACTGGGTTCCAAATAAACACAAATATAAAAATAAAGTGCAGAATAGCTCCAAACTTTAATATTATGAGAAAATAGACAAGCAGGGGATTAGAAGTCCCCTTTCTTGCATAAAAGGGATGGGCTGTAAATAAGTTGGGTCACATGACAGTGGAACCAAATCTAATTGGCTGGAGGCAAAACTTTGCAAGGCAGGGGCAGGGGGACTGGAGGGTTTCATTCCAATTTCCGCAGTCAGATCTGATTGGCTGGAAGAGGCACTGGTCATTTGGAATTCACTTGTGTTGCTCAGTGCCAATGTGGCGGCCTCTGATTGGCCAGCTCTAATGGTTTTTAGAAGTGGGCAATACCAAGCTAATTTTTAGTCCAAATTAACCAGTGTTTCTTCCCAGGAGAGAACAACCAAAGGCAGAGGTTCCGCAGGGTAGGCCAGCACAAACCTCTCATCTACTGTGTGAGCTAAATCATTTAAAGAATTAAGGGGTTTGGCGGGCGTTTTAGAACCTTTCTTGGTACAACAAGGGAAAATTGAGCAATCCAAAGCCAGAGGTGGCAGTGAATTTACAATGTGGACTAGGCATTGTCATGGAAGTCAAACCCAACAATACCTATCTCATCAAAGAAACTGGTGCCTGAACTGAACTGAACTGAAACACATGCACCATGACTGACTCTGCCTGTGCAAGGCAAGAACAGCTTAGCGCAACTCAAGACTCCCTGTCTCCACCGCCAAACTGGATCAATACCAAGCCCGTATCCCTGAAACTCTCAGAAAATTCCCAAGGCTCCACCTTTCAGCACCCCAGGGGGAGATGTCACAACATCTTTGATTTTTTTCTTGGGGAATTAATGCCCCAATTAGTTCACCAAATGGCACACTGACCAACCATTAAGTTGGTGGCACTACTATCATTCAGCCATCTATTACAGAGATCAAACAATCCAGGTCCCAAGCGGAACACAACTTGAGTGAGCCTTATGAATTAAGAGGAGCATTACTCAGATAAGCCCTATGACCACCATGACGTACATGGACAGCATGTGGCTTGCCATGATACTATATAACACCTTATATTCATAGCCAATAAAGTATCATTCTCTTCTTAAATTTCCCCTTTATCTTGTTTATTATACTTCTCAGAAGTATAAACTTGACAAAATTATTTGGTTTATGGTACTGAAAAGGGATGCCATAATAGATTTTATTACCCCTATCAGAAAATTGTTTCCTGGAGAGTTGGTTTGGAAGCTGGCATGATAAGGTTCAGGAATATCAATGCATGTCTAATAAATCAGAAATGATATTCACTGTGAGCTCTGATGAAGACCCCTCAATACAACTATGTCTAGTCAGGAAACTTATAGCATGGTATTCAACTATAATGAGTTATGTATCTTATTTAATAAGCTGCTGATATCTTTTTAAGGTTCCATTTTTCTTTTTACAATAGTTTATATAAAAGGATTTTCATGATAATGGGATGATGGGGAGGAAACCTGCAGAAGCTGAAGATTATCCTCCCAGGGGAAGATTTAGATCATGCTCTGGGGAACTATTATTGGTGGTGATGGAATTGAAGCTTGAGAAATATTTTATGAAAATGGGGAAGTTGCTAATATCATGGTACCATTAAGGGTTCAATGAAGTCAAGAGAGGACACCCTTGATAAGGGGGCTGTCAGATGGAGTTGAAAATGCAAAGAGTGATGGTCAGTTCGAAGCAGGTGTTTATTGGAAATTGATTGGGTTCAGTTTTTGAAGTGGGTTTATTGGCATTAGATGCCATTTCATTGGTTTTGGTGTGTGGGTACATGTAAATACTCGAGAAAAGGGGAGCTTGGGGCTCAGGGATTGGTGGTCCAGGGTAGCGTGGCGGGAGGGTGGTTTGATTTCGGTCAAGGAGATTTGTTGGGGTTATCATCTTGGATTAATTTGACTTCTAGTGGCGGTGATTATCACTTGAAAAGTATGCAGCTATGGGGTCGTGGATCATGTGAAATATTTGGTTATGATTGGTTAAGTAGGGATACTTTGGATCTATTATTGTTCAGGCGGAATGCTAAGGGGTGAATATTTTTAATGCGGGTTGGATTGCTGTGCGGGTTGAGAGGTAATTCTCCGATGGCTCATAAGTTGTAATGATGTGCCGGAGAAATCCTTTATGGATGTGCGGGTGAGATTGGTTGGCGGATCGGATCTGGTGTTCGTTGGATGGATCTGCAGCGGAGAATTCCTCTTGAAACTTGTGGTGAACCCTTTAGCGCTGGATAGGGAGATGTAAATCAGATCTAGACCAGATTTGGTGAAATGAGGGGTTTTGCCGAGGGTAATCAATCATCACTGTTCCATGTAATCACTGCATTTAATGGGAAGTTGCGGGTGAACTGATGACCAGGAAACCAAACTATGATGGACATAACCTCAGTAAGACACTACCTGATGTCACCTGATATATGCCTTCCTGAATGCGGATTACAATCCTCATCCATTAACACTACATTCCAGCGCCAATATTTGTCCCTTTTCTCCACTCGACTCGGAAAAGATAATCTTAATATCTATCAACAAAAATCCCTACATTAAATTAAATTAGATTACCCATCTGCATAAGCGATAAATTCCTTAGGTACCTAAAATTCAGAAGTTGGTATAATAAATGTATGTAAGGCGTTTATTAAGGCGGGTTAAAGTTAACTCACATGGTTATGCATACGTTTAGTTCTCATTGACCTTATCAATGCACAAGGGTCATACAATTCACGGCGAAGTAAGTCTTTTTGCAAAGGTTGAATTTAATTGATTAAATTCCAAATGCTGATCCATTATGATGATGTCATACTTGACTTATTTATAGTCTGATTGGGTGTTTCAAATGCCAAGTAACTCGGGCTGATATGCATTAGCATCTGAGTTGCATATATAATTTTTATTTTAATAGCATGTCAAGTCTGGGAACCAGATCCGAATGATCCATGTACTTTGATCCGAACGCTATTTCAAGTGTCCAGATTAAATAACGCCATTTGGAAATCAATCACATGGATAACCCGTAATTAATAAACTGATATCTCCCCGAAATGAATTCCACTCCCATCATCACTCGCCTTTAGAAGCAATCATTAATTTAATTTAAAATATACTTTTTACTCATTAAGCTGAGCATATACTTTTAAAGATAAATATAAGATCCCTCATTACTGTTTCACTTTGCCTAGCAAGGACAAGCATTTAAATCTTAAAAAATTACAATTCAAATCTACACCGAGATCGGATATTAAACTCAACTGTCAAATCAGAATCACCACGAGATAATAGATTCATATAATAATTCCAAACACAGAATCGCCATCTCATACAGACAAATTCAAAAATAATTATGATCAAATATAATATTACCAATATCCAAGCGTACCAGATAGTACATCATCAATAGCCAAATTACGGCAGCTTGTCGACAAAAAGACACCCAACCAATACTAGTGAGCACATCTGAATTACCATAGCGTTTCCACCCGACCGATTTATTTGATACAAAAGACAGCTTTCATTGCAGCCCCACCAAGTTTTTCTACAGATTGCACTCCTAACCCTAAGCTGCTCCAAAAGATCTATTTTTTGCTACAAACTTCCACCCCGATCCAAAGTTAAAGATCCCTCCCTTTCAGATCAATTACATTTGTTCAGCCCAATACGGTAGTTTTAAAAGCTATGGCGACAACCAAAAATACCTCAGATTTAAACAAAATCCAACTCTCAGGTTAAAATATACACTCTGTTAACAGGGTTTATTGGCGTTAATGGGCAAAATGGGTCAACACAGCAACAAAGGGCTCACACACAACGCAAAACCATTCAAAATATAATCTGAAATACATGGATTCACAAACAAAATGGTGTGAGTTGACTTTCGGTGTACATATATTTACTATATGAATCAGTGACAAAATACACCCAAGCGTGGTGTGTCAAAACTCAATCCAAAAACAAAATACAATAGCAACTCACTATGTAAACAAAATCACTCACACAATGTGTGCAATGGATTGTAATCATGAATGATACCAAGGTATCTAAAATAAGACACCAGATCTGAAACAAAAATTTTAAAAATATTTTGTTGGGTGCTTAATTTGGCGTAAAATATGGGAAAATGGGTGGAAATTATTTTGGGTATTCTAAAATGGGTGTGGTAAAACCAAAAACAACTAACTAAGAAATAAAAAATCTATAATTGGGATATTGGGTGGGAAAACCTTTAATTGAATAACCATATTCATATGAAAGCAAAAATTAAAAATAGGGAATAACATAATTGAAATTTATTTGATACTTTATTAAATTCTCAAAATGTAAGAACACAGCAACAGACTACCATTGCACCCGTTGTGCGCCACAGTTGCGGTTGTCCCCGCGGGTCAAAGAACAAAGTTAGTGCGACCCAAGTGCCTAATCAGGAGAGAGGTGGGAGAGGAGAATTCCATAGTGACGCTGCACTGACACAGCCAGTTCAAGGAGCACAAGCTGCTAGGGTGCGGAGCATAAACCCTTGGGTCCCAAAGCTGACCCGGAAGCCAACCAAGGTCACCACTACCAAAATGGTTAGAAACAAGGAGGTAGAACTTACTTTGTATGTGTTTGACGTTGTGTACCGGCAAGAGTTGGTCTTGTCAGCCATGCTGGAGAAGGTGAAGCCTGTACTTGATACTAGCTACAGGCCCTACGTCAGTGATGGTAATCAGGAGGATGACAAGGAGCCCAAGTTCTATCAAACCAATGAGGGACAGCTGGTGTTAAAAAAGATTGCAGCCTTCTATACTAAGGTACCTATGCCCTGTGTTGTGCCCAACGCCAACAAGTCAATCCCTACCGCTAAAAAGCCTGCTCACAAGCACATTCCTGACATTAAGCGCATCATCCTTCTCCGGCTCATGCGGGAATCTGGTGATTACAAGGCGGCTGCGGCTCTTGTTGGGGTGGATCCCAAGTACGCCTCAAAGACCTTCAACAAGTTCATTGATACTGGCCAAGTCCTTGCCACGGAGAAATCCTTGCGTGTTTCTACCATGCTCACCAAGGAGCACAAATGGGCAATCTGCCAGTGGATAACCCAATATTGCCATATTGAACTAGCAAATATACAGACCATGGTCAAGTCCACTTTTGGGGTTGAGGCCTCAATTTCCTTTTACTACCATCTGCTCAAGGGGATGCGCTTTTCCTGGAAAAAGCTTGGGGTATCTCCCTATGACAGAAACAGCCCAGCTGTCATGAATGACATTTCAATACTTGTATTGAAAACCCAAGAGTCAAACCCCAGTTCCCTGAAGGCAGAGCAAAACCTCCAGGACAATCCAAGACCCGCCAATCCGTTAAGTCACAGGCTCAAATTGTTAAAATATCCTGCAAACTGCCGGCCTGCTACAGAAAATTCCCTGTAATTGAACCCTGACCCTCCAAAGAATACTTGAGTCACACAAAGTGGACAGGAAACCGCCCACTTGTTAAATTGCAAACCCAAGTTGACGAGTTACTCTGAGACCTGCCAGCCTTCCAAGGACAATTCCCCAAATGGTCACCAGATTGATGCCAACCTTGAGCCACCAAAGATCTGGACCTATGCAGAGGTTGTAACTTGCCTTAAGGAGGTTAAAACAAAACCTACTATTAACTCTGCTAATGACCACCAGCAACTGCCAGCCTTTTATCCAGAATGGGTAGTACATGTCATGGCCATAGTTTTATCAGGTGTGGCTTGGCCAAAGCGCTGCCACCTGGAGAAACCTGGCCCAAAGCCCTGCCCGCTTGCAGCAATTGTAGATTTAAATCTAACAATCAATCACAAGTAGGTGGTGGCATGGGAAATTGGGTCCAAGTGGGGCGCAGATGCCCCACGCCCAATTTTCTCTTCCTTGACCTGCTGGTCAACAAATCCTGACCTCAAAGGAGGTCAGGTAACAGCTTACAGAACCACCATTGGTGGTATCTGTAAGCTGTCTAAATATTGTATTCAAGGAGGCCACCTCATCAAGATGTACCCAAAGGCTTTAAGTAACAATTTCCCCCACCAAACTACCTTAGTAGTTTGATATTTTACTCTCAATAAATATCTTGCCTCAATGATTCACTTATTTCAATATTTTTCAATCAGATTTGTAATAACCAGACTGCTAGATTCTGCTTTCTCACCTCTGCAATTTCCTGGTAATCTTCCACCTCCTGCTGAAATGATTCCTAAAACCCGCAAAATTGAATGTGAGCCTATCTATGCTGCTGATTCCTTGACGTTGAGCCAAATGAAGGTCTTCTTGATGTACCTGTGCATAATCTTCTGCTGCACCTTTCCTTATTCACTCTTCAAGGGTTATCATTTACGAGTGAACACACATTGTCTTCTCCTAATTGGTAATGTCATCCTAATTTGGGTGTAAATTCCTCATTTGATTGATTACAACAAGCTCTCTCTACTTTACCCTGACAGTACATTTGAACTACCCAGGTGACTTAGTGAACAGTGGCAGCGGAATGAAGCATTGTCACTTCTATTTACCAGAGCAGGCACAACCTGGATCTGCTGCCCTCAAAACTCTAAGCCAAGACCCATACCCTGCCAGTGCCTGGCCTGCAAACCTGAACCCTGCAAAAATTGAAGAAGCAAAACCCCATGGTATAAAAACCCCAGCATCATGATGAAGACCACATCATCATTTTTGATAATAAAGTTTTATGAACCTTTGGTTTGAACAAATCTTACCCTATCTAGTTTTAGTGATCTTCCATATTAATTCCAATCAAGAAGACTACCAGGCTGCTGGCCCCTCCAGAGACCAACCTGCCAAATCACCCCAGGCATTATACCGTCCCACGGGAGCCCCCTTTGAACCTGTGCACTTTACTGAATACCCCCAACCCGGCCTATTTGAAATACAACATGGAAACCATCCTCATTGCTGACCCCTTGGCAAGGACTAGAAGTACCAACTACATAGGAAGCAAAGAAAAGAGGATTGGGATAATGCCCTTATTGTTCAAAGACAAGTACAACTACCTACCAGCGTACTTTGTTCCCATGACTCCACCCCAATCCCTAGACTGGACCGCCCTCTAGAACCCCCCTGCCGAGAACACCTCTACCCAACTGTTTGGAGTACTCTATATTAATTTGACAGGATTGGTGGATTCCATGGTCCCCAACTCCGGACCCTGGTCCCTGCTCAGTTGGTCTGTCTCTTACATTATCAAGTTAGCACCCATTCTATGGTGGGCCTTACCCGCCGTCTCAGCTGCCCCTCACCCCAAGTCTCCCAATGCCTCTACCTATGACTGGTTTCCTGACATTATGAAAATTGTTTAAAAACACTGTAACCTGGGCCCCAAGATGTTGTTAACGCTTGGGGCAACTTGTATGCTTTTTTTTGTGATAATCACTTATTACACCCATAAGGCAATTACCTCCCTGATACTCTCATGGATGAAGAACCAAACCACCAAAGAAATGAAAGACCCTGCACCTGGTGCAGAACCCCAGAACCTGGCCGCGTTACAAGTGCAGAATGTGATAGTGAACCAGACCACAACCAAGGTGGATATGCCCCAGATGGACAAACTCACCTTAGAAGAAGCTTGCTGAGCCATGCCAGTCCTCCACTTCCACTTCCAACACCAACACCAATGCCTACCCCAGTGACACCAAGAAAGTCTTGGGGGTGGCTGTCATGCTATCAGGAGACACACTAGATTGGTTTGGAAAAGCCACCGCTGAAGATGTTGAATTTTTCCTTGACTATTCAAAATTTGAGGACAAACTCATGAGCACTAGCAATGACCAAGACACCAGATACTATGCGCTGAACTTGATGTTAGAGATCTGACAAGCAAACCGCCCTATCCAAGCCTATATCAATGAGTTCCTTAAACTCAAGACGCACACCCAACTTGAAGATGAATTATCCACCATTATCTTCAGAAAAGGAGTTAACTCAGCCATGAAAGACCTGTTGAAGCACCACCTGCCTACACTGAGCCTGGAGGAACTACTACCCCTATGCAAAGGCCTGAGTCTAAACCAAGAAAGACAGAACTTGTACCCTGCCCGAGCTGGCAGGGCCATGATGCCCAATTGACCAGGAATGTCCCCTGACAAGTTACAATGCCACAATTGAGATGGTTTGTGTTTCTACTGCCACAAGGCCGGACACCTAACCAGAGCATGCCCTAAGAAGAATACACCTCCTGTGTCCTTGGCACAAATAAACACCTCTGCACAATCTTACAAATTCATCCAAGTAACCATAGACTGTATGGGAATCAAGCATCAGATTGAGGCCTTTATTGACACAGGAGCTGATGAAAGCTTCATCAACACCAACCTGGCAAGGGAACTAGGATTAACAGCTTCAGAGCGCAGCTTACAAGTAACCATGGGAAACAGTTCCCTGGAAACCAGTTACAAGTGTGAACAGGAACTTCCTTTAAAAATTGGACAGAACGTGTACCCAACCCCCTTGATCCTCTTGCTGGGTCTGCCACATCCTCTAGTACTGGGAGACTCATGGTCGGACAGACATGGCCTAATTCTAAACTATTGTGAGCAGTCCGCCACCTTGGGACAACCTGAGTCTTGTGATACCATCCCATTCTGTATAAGCCATGGCAGAGCACCAAACAACAGACTCTTAACTATAAAGATGGAACCCAGTGTTGGGACACTATCTACTGCCTTGCAGAAGTAAGACCATGTATTTAGCAAAGAAGAGGCCACAAAACTACCCAGCCACTCAATCTACAATCACGCTATAGACCTGCTACCAGGTAACCAACCACATCATGGCCCCATTTATAGTTTCAACTACCGTGAGCAAGTGGCCTTGAAAGCTTAAATGGAGGATATGATAAAAAGGGGTTCATCCGAGTGTCAAAAGCACCCTGCTTGTTGCCCATGCTGTTTGTAGGAAAAAAAGGATGGTGGAATGTGTCCATGCGTAAACTATCAGAAACTGAACGACATTACGGTGAAGAACTGCTACCCCATATCTAACGCCAATGACCTTTGTGATGTACTGACCAGAGCCCAGGTGTACTAAAAAATTGACCTTTGTGACGCCTTCAACCAGATCCAAATCAAAGATGGAGACAAATACAAGACAGCTTTCAAAACCAGATATGGGTTGTACAAGTACCTAGTAATGCCATTTGGTCTCTGCAACGCCCCCAGCACTTTCCAAAGGATGATCAACACTGTTCTAGGAGAATATCTTGACCACTTTTGAGTTGCGTACTTAGATGACATCCTCATCTACAGCAAGACTCACAAGGAACACCTACGCCACCTGGACCTTATATTAGAGAAACTCTCCCAAGAAAACCTACATGCCAAACTGAAAAAAATGTGAATTCTTTCAATCTGAAGTCAAATTTCTGGGATACGTAGTGAAGAACGGCAGGTTTGCAATGGCACAGGACAAAGTAGAAGAAATAACGTCTTGGCCAATGCCCAAATGTAGGAAAGATGTGAGAAGTTTTTTTGGGCCTGGCAAATTATTGCAGGGATTTCATCCAAAATTTTTCTCACACCTGTTGCAACTGAGTTTCTAGACTCCTCTGCTAACATATCTTACAATACACAGGGGGCGCTCAATGAGTCGCCCCTTGACGTATCTAACGTTATGGATTAATCTGATGGCAATATCAAATGGCAGGTACTTCATCCTAATTAGGAGCGTTGCCAATTTGACCTGCTGATCCCCGCACAAGTTATTCCTTGGCTTCAAACCTTACATGGAACTTCCCACTATGCCACCCCCTTGTGGCCTTGTGGCTTTCCCCATATAATATATTAATCACAATATTCTACAATAAACAATACCTTATTCTTATTATCCTTTTCTTTCCTATTAGACTGTTGTCTTCCCCAATTCCAAGTACTGAACTCTCATTGGTTCAGTTGCAACAGTGGTAGCAGAAGTAGGTTCACGACCTATTTTAAAAACAAAATTCCCCCAAGAAAGGACAGAGTACAGGCCATATGGCTACTCCACAACAAGAGACGTTCCTTCCAATCCCCAAGGGGGACATTCCCATAGGTTATGTCATCTATCAAGATCAGCTAGTTCTCACCAGTGTGTACAATTGGCTCCGCCTCGGGCAGCGTGACGCTAGTGTCACCCCGCCACAATTGGACCTGTCTCAATGTATGCTCAACCTCCAACTAAAGTCCTTCACTGGCGGTGTCAAAGGAGCTGACATTGTCAGTTGGCTCCAGTCCACCAAAACACGCCTTTGTATCTGTCAGGTCCCGGAGTCCATGTGGGTTGCCACTGCATCCGGCCGCCTCACAGGGCCTGCCACTGTGTGGTTCACCAACTGGGCCAGCCAGGAGTTTGACGTCACCTGGGCAACATTTAGAGACACCGCCAAATCCTGATATAGTGAAACTTTCTCTCCTATTGTCTTGGGGACTCCCCTCTTAGCCATCAAGCAGACTGGTTCTGTCCCTGAGTATCTTGCCGCTTGGCAACAAGCCCTTGCTGCCGCCCCCAAAGCAGTGACTAATGGGAATGCCATGTTGCTCACTCTCATTGTTAATGGGTTAAAACCCCATATTTGCAAGTGGGTTCCTGTCGGTCCCTGCACCTCTATTGACAACTGCTATAAAGCCATTGTAGAGGCCAATAACCAGGCTTCAATGGGCTTCCGCTGCACCAACAATGCTCTACCCCAACCATGTTCTGCACCTAACAATGGCCAAGGTCAAGTGGGCCGTAGCCAACCTCGTCAACAAGAAAGTGCAACTAAACGCCCCCACAAGGGGGGAGCTCCAGCTAGCGCTAATTAAGGACCAGGGAAAAGACTGGGGGTTGTAGCAACAAGAGGCCTTACAACCCCAACCAACCCGTCCTCTCAGCCTTTGCTTGCAAAGAACTCCCGCGGCTACAATCTTCAAGAGGTTGAAACTCTGGACGTCTTTTAGGTCCATAGTGATGACCCCGTGTTGCAAGCCGCTCATTCCTCAAATAAAGTAACACGCTTGTCCTATCCCTTCCATTTCCGTGGGAACACCCACAAGTTACTGGTAGATACCGGGGCTGATCACACCATGGTAGATCAGGCGTTTGCTGACTCCCAGCAATTAGACCAAGTACCCAGCAGATTCAAAGCAGTACGTGTAGCTGACTCCCGCAGAGTTGCCATCACCCACGAGACGGTACCCTTCTCTGTAAGAATGGGGAACGTCCAGGTTAAGCTCTCTGAGCCAATCATGGCAGGCCTCAGCCACAACGTAATTGCTGGCCTTGACTGGCTCCAGCATAACTGTCCCTACATTGACTGGGATACCTCTGTCATCACCCTCAATAGGAATGGGGTGGGTGTGACAGATCCAGGCCTAATCAGTTCATCCTGCCATTATCCTGCCCTTGACTCTTATTGCTGTTACCTTCCTGGGACAAAGCTTTGAGGAGCTTTGCCTCCAGGGAGGCAATTTTCTTGGATAACACTTTATTGTCATCCCGCTAACAAGCCATGATTTCAACGGTTTTTTCCTCTAGTGCTCTCAACGCCTCAATTTCACGGTTCACCATCACTTTTACTTGTTGCAAGATTTCATCCCATCCTACCAACAAGTTCCAAGCATTTCAAGCATTCCAAGCATAAATTCAATTCCCTTGAACGGGACCCCCATCCTTTGCAAAGTAATTGGAATACAGCTCTTCAAACGCAGCCTTTACTTCTACTAAAGATTTGGCAGGAACAGTCTTAGTGACCTCCAGGCTGGTCCAAGCTTCTTCCAATGTACTTTTAGGAAACTTCTTTCTTGCGGCAGCGGTTTCCACACAAAGGACCCCAAACTTGGCTCTCTCAAATTTTAACAAAGAAGGCATGAAAATTGAAAAATAGGTGAGGGGAAAGCGTCAAAACCGACAATGAATATATTTTATTAATGTTTAACTGTTTTTGCTTATATACCATTCAGGGCATACACAGCTGAAAACCCCTCTGGTTCTTGAATCAACCAATGATTTGCGTTGCGTGGCCTATGAAATTCAAGTCATCCAACATAGATCTTTACCTGAAAGATCACCAACAATTCTCAACCTATGAGAATTGATCTACAATGGGCAGAAGTCACCTGACTCCATTCAACCCAATGTACCAATTCAGCATGGAGCTTCCCCAGATCCCAGCACCAAAACCCAGTGGATTGCACATCCTAAACTCAGCTATCAGTGTTCCAACTGGGAACCAGCTGATCAAACCTGAATTCCTAGGCATCCTTGCCTTTATTTAGTTATTTTCACATTTGATGGTTTTTCGCCTTTAAAACCCATTAAACTGCTTCAAAACTCAAACCAGGCGCCACTGCAGCGCCCAGCAATTTTCCCAGGCGGCGCCCCAGCGCCTGAGAAAATTTGATAGCGGCGCCTCAGCGCATCACAAGTTCATTAGGTGGCGCAGCAGCGCCTCTAACCCAATAAATTTGCCAACACAGCGCTTCTAACCCAAATTCTGGGGGGTTTCTCATGGTTAACCTTAACCAAACTTCTTGACAAAGTCAAGGCCATTTTAATATAATTAAATCCTCATTAATTATATCCAGTATTTATTAATTAATCTTCCTTATTAACTAACCCATTTTGAGACGCCTAGTCTCCAAGATTGATTTGGCCAATCTTGCCTCAATTCTTTTAGTTAGCCTAACCTAACTAAACATCCATATTCTGCTCTTTTATTAAACATAGATATCCAGTTTCTAGGAACATTTCCCTCAAGAATTCCAAACAAACCTATCTATATGTAATAAACAGCAAAAACAGAACATCTTTATATTTTGGAGCATTTATTTGGCTAAATACTCAGCAGTGACTGTAGTACGGTCACAGTGGGGTTCCAGATCTACCCCGTGGAAATGAACAAGCTATTACATGACACTGTGTTTGTCAGAATAACAAAGACAGGCTCATACAACTTCAAGGGGGGAACTAGACTTTAACCAATGCTCAGTCAAAGTTATCCATGCAGAATCATCTGCAGTCCCTCCCTTGTCATCATCATCACCACCAGCGCTAGCTGCACTCCTTGAGGAGTACAAGGATGTATTCAGTGAAACACTTGAACAACTACCTCCGCCTCAGGAGATCCAGCATGCTGTACAACTTCAAGGATTGTTACCTAAAGCACGACCATTATACTGTCTCACACCAAAGGAAGATGAAACCCTCCGCCAGCACCTTGTGGACGCGCTTGATAAGGGCTTTATTTGCCCCTTGCTGTCTCCATACGGGGCAGCTGTCTTCTTTGTAGCCAAGAAGGATGGGGCTCTTTGCCTGGTCACGGATTACCACACCTTAAACGAGGTGACAGTTAAAAATAAATACCCCCTGCTGCTGATTGACAACCTGTTTGATACACTTGCAGGCGCAAAGGTCTTTAGCAAGATTGATCTCACTGCGGGATACAACCAGGTCCGCATTGCACCAGGGGATGAGGCAAAAACTGCCTTCCGCACATGCTACAGGTTGTTTGAGTGTTGTGTCATGAACTTTGGAATAACCAACACTCCCTCCACCTTTGCCATGTTGATGAACAAAGCCTTTGAGGAATTGATTGGAAAGTGCGTGGTTGTGTACCTTGACAACATTATTGTCTTCAGTCAAGATCAAACCATACACCTCCAACACCTCTGCGCTGTCCTCAACGTCCTTTGGGAAAATCAGCTAAAAGCTAAACCCTCCAAATGTGAGTTTCTCAAGTTGGAGTTACTATTCCTTGGGCACACCATCTCTGCCCAAGGGATAAAGCCCAACCCTGCCAAAATCAAGGCAATCACTAGCATGCCGCCCCCCACTGATGTGGACCAGGTGCGGACATTCTTGGGCATGGTTGCCTATGTGCGCAAGTTCATCCCCAATTGCAGGGAACTAATTGCACCTCTCACTGAGCTCCTTAATACCAAACAGCGCTTCCACTGGACCCCTGCCAGAGACCAAGCCTTTGAGACGTTGAAGCAAAGGCTCACAACAGCACCAGTACTGCAGTTTCCCAACCAAAACCGACAGTACAAACTTGAGACTGACACCTCTGACAGGGCCATAGGGGGCTTTCTAAGGGTAGAAACTGACAATGGCGTCTTCCTCCCCATAGCATATGAGTCCAGAAAGCTCACTGACTTGGAACAACGTTATCCCATCCATGATAAAGAGCTAGCAGCCATTGTACACTGTGTTGAGAAGTGGCGCTGCTACTTGGAAGGTGCAACCTTCCCACCCTGCGTTCTGACGGACCACAAGTCACTCCAGTACTTCAACACACAGTCTCATTTGACACGTGGTCAGGCAGGATGGGTTGAGCGTCTATCCCCCTATCAGTTAAGCATCAAATATAAGCCTGGGAAGGAACTTGTCACAGCCAACGCTCTTTCACAACTCTACGTAGCGTCTATCACTGGGGACAATGGTTTGGACCCAGATTGGCCCATGCTCTACCTGCGCCCTGAGGCAGCCCGCTACAAGGGCCTTAACTTGGTCACCATCTCCAAGCTGAAGGACAACAAAAGTCAGTTCACCATTGATGCTGGTAACCTCTGCCGCTGGGCAGAGACAGGTGAGAAGACACCTTACATTCCCACCACACAACAAGGGGACACCATCTTGCACTACCACCAAACCCTGGGTCACATCAGAGGGCGTAACCTCTTTGAGATCATGAAACATAAGGTTTGGTGGCCGCGCATGCGTCAAGACATCTTGGACCTCCTTGAGACGTGTGTGTTGTGTGAAAAGAATATGTCCAAAGCTGCACCTCCCAAGTCTGTCCTACCCATCAAGGCTATGGAACCCTTCAAATAGTGGGCTCTCAACATTGTGGGACCGCTCCCAAAGACAGACTGGGTAAGAAGTATATTATCAACACTATCAACTACTTCACTTGTTGGCCAGTGACCTAGGCAACAACTAACCACACCGCCACCACTGTTACCTGCTTTATTGGCAAAGAGATTGTGGCTCACTTTGGGCAACCCAAGCGTCTCATCACAGATGGTGGACCCCAAACTTGTTGGACACGTTGTGAAGGCATACTGCTTCAAGAACACGCTCTAGCACATAGTCATGACCCCCTACCATCCACAAGCCAATGGACACATGGAACAGTTAAATGTCTCCCTGGTTCAACTGATTGCCAAGCTCTCACAAGAGCACCCTAACACTGCGTGGACTGAACATCTTCCCACCGCCCTAATGATCCTGAAAGCAAGGATCAACAGGGGCACTGGGTTCAGCCCTAGCACCCTGGCCTTTGGAACACCTGACAGTCTGACAGAGGTTAAACAGGGGAAACTACGGTCCAAGGTTCCCAACAAGCCCCCCTAGTGACAACTCCATCCCTTGACCAATGGCGTGCCAAAGCCTGGGAGATCAAACACAAGCAGATTGCAGGAGGGAAAAAACACCTCAAAGCTAGATACGCCATAGGTGACCCCGTCTACACCCTCAATCCCAATTCTGCCAAATTAGAACCCAACCACCTAGGGCCCTTCAAGGTAGCTACAGTCTATGACAACCACACCTATCAACTTGAGGATGCCCAAGGGAACACCAAGAAGCTTCACCACAATTGCTTGCGCCCCTGTCGTGCCATCCCCACACAAAGGTTGTTTGTGCGGACCTTCCCAGACCTTCCGCAGACTCCAGTCCTGGTGACTGACAACAAGCAGGGGGCAAGGGGGTGTTGCAACTGAGTTTCTAGACTTGCCTGCTAACATATCTTACAATACACAGGGGGTGCTTGATGAGTTGCCCCTTGACGTATCTAACATTATGGATTAATCTGATGGCAATATCAAATGGCGGGTACTTCATCCTAATTAGGAGCGTTGCCAATTTGACCTGCTGATCCCCGCATGAGTTATTCCTTGGCTTCAAACCTTACATGGAACTTCCCACTATGCCACCCCCTTGTGGCCTTGTGGCTTTCCCCATATAGTATATTAATCACAATATTCTACAATAAACAATACCTTATTCTTATTATCCTGTCCTTTCCTATTGGACTTTTGTCTTCTCCAATTCCAAGTACTGAACTCTCATTGGTTCAGTTGCAACACACCACCCTGCCCCTGACACGCCTATGCTCTGACAAGGTCACCTTTGTCTGGACTCCAGAATGCACCACCGCCTTTGAGACCCTGAAACTCGCCTTCACCTCTGCCCCCAGTCTGGCCATGCCCAACCTGTCCAAGCCATTCATACTGGAATCTGACACATCTGACTTTGCGGTGGGCAGGGTCCTTCTTCAGGAAGGAGGGGATAGTATGCTACATCCTGTAGCATATTACTCCAAGAAGATGCTGCCTGCTAAAGGAAACTACCCAATCTACAACAAGGTGATGCTTGCTATAATGAAGACCTTGAAACATTGGCGCTGATACCTATGTGGCGCCAAGTTCCCAGTAAAGGTCCTTACCAACCACAAGAACCTGGTTTATTTCTTTAAATCCAGACAGCTGAACCAAAGACAGGCTAGATGGGCCTTGGAACTGGTTGACTACAGCTTGACCATTGACTACAAGCCTGGGAAGGTGAACGTGGTACCTGACACCCTGAGTAAAAGAGCTGATCTGACCCCTTCCTCTGCAGAAACCAAGGACCATAACACACATGTAATCCTTGACCCTGCCAGCCTAGGTATCCAATTAATGTACCTGAAGATCATGGCCCACAAACCTGACATAATTGAAGCACAGAAATTAGACAAGTATTCAGAGGAACTCATTGCCAACTTGACCTCAGACCCAGAGAGTTGCCACCACAAGAAGGGATTTTGCTGAAAGGATCCACACTGCTATTAAACAACCAGATCTATGTACCAGAATGTGAAACAAGGACCAAAGTACTCATTGATCATCATGACTCAGAGATGGCTGGCCACCCTGGAAGACTCAAGACGCTCCAAGGAATCAAGAAGAATTATGCTTGGCCCTGAATAGATAAAGATGTGGCAGCCTACATTGAAGGCTGTGAGACATGTGGAAGAACCAAAACCCGTAGATCCAAACCTGAAGGCCTGCTAAGACCACTAGACATACCAGCGGAACCCTGGCAGTCCGTCTCAATGGATTATATTGTAGAACTGCCCCTCTCCAATTTGTTCAATGCCATCCTTGTCATGGTAGATAGGTTTACTAAGATGTCCTATTTTATCCCTACCACCACCCACTGCACTGCTGCAGAGACAGCTAGGCACTTCCACGGCTGCATCCTAACTCAACATGGTACCTTAGGGGAAATCATCACTGATAGAGGACCCCAATTCACCTCCAAATACTGGACTCAGGTTGTTGGGAATTTTGACCAAGCAATGATGCCAATTATGACGGAGTCTACAGATTGGGATTGCTACAATCAAATCCATAAATTAGTAGTAAAAAATACAATGAAACTAATTATAACAGAGCTTGCAGATATGAATTGCAGCTACCAAATAACATAAATTGATAGTATAAGCTACATGCAAATTAGATTAGCAGTAGTCTGCTGACTTAAGCCTAATACTAGCCAATGACAAGCGCCGCCGCAGCAATTAATGACACATGATTTGCTGCCGCAGCACTTAATAAATACACAAAGCGCCAAGACGCTTAGCAATTAGATTAAGCGCCAAGGCGCCAAAATACTTTACGTCAAGCACCACCGCGCCAACCAAAAATTATTGCAGGCACCACAGCGCTGCCTTACCTTTACATCAAGCGCCAAGGCGCTGGGTTTGATTCCCCATAATATCAAATTCCCTTAATTGTCACATTAATAAGCATTAAGCTACAGTATGCTAAGAAAGCAGGAAGTGATCCTGAAGTAACTAAATTATTCCACGCCAGCAAGGATTATCTGTGCTGGATGAAGATGAAGATATTCTATTGGTTGACGTGCAAGAAGCGCCAAACCTAGATTAATAATTACCCAAATTTGGGGCGCGTTAGAATGTCCTAGAAGACATTGCTACTAGCCCAGAGATTACCCTGGTAGAAGGTATAAAAAGAATTAGTCATTCACAATAAAATCATCCTTGAACTATCTTTATTTTATCCTTAATTTGGTTGACCTTTATCCTAATCCTTAAGTGCTTCTGTGCAATCAGAAGCCATTGCTGGGCAATAATCATGATTCCATTCTATCCTGGCTCTTATGATACAGTACTACTCATATCCTCACATATGACTGTATTCTGGCAAATGTCCTGTGCCCTATAATTTCTAATAATTGTTGCGCTGTATTGAAAAAAGCACAACAATGGTGCTCACTACAGGGGGCACACATTTGTCTGTAGAAGAAGGAGTCAATTGGAAAATTGCTGGTAACTGCAGGCGGCACATCCAAGCGCAATGGAGACCAGCATCATAGGAAGCAAATCATAACACCAATGGGAAGGCGTCAGTTCAGGTTCCCAGTTTACGCGTGATACAAGGCAAAAAGGTTACATAACTAGAGTACAAGAATACATGTGATGTCCTTGCGGTAATGCTTGAAAGCGCTATCAAACAGCAGGTTGTTACACCAACCCTGCTGAATGGGAGTGCTTAAGGCACACAGCACTGATTAAAGCACTACTAAACAGCAGGTTGTTACACCAACCCTGTTGTACAGGCGCGCTAAAGGTCTACATTGTTTCAGTGAAGCGCTACCAAGCAACAGGTTGTTACACTAACCCTGTTGTATGGGCGCGCTTAAGGCATGTATTGCTGATTGATGCACTACCAAGCAACAGGTTGTTACATCAACCCTGTTGTACAGGCGTGCTAAAGGTCTACATTAGTTCATGGAAGCGCTTTGAGCAGCAAGTTGTTACACCTACCTTGCTGCTTGGTTGCGCTTGAAGCACACTTGGTATTACAGAAGCAAACAAGAGCGTTCACAGGTTTGAACTGTACCAGCTACCTTTGCTGGATTAAGGGGCCTAATAAGTCAAAGGATTCAAAGGACACCCCACACTTGCAAAGACTTGAGCAGCGCTGGCTACCTCTACATTGACAACAAACTATCAGTTGCTTACTCTGGCGCCAACCAAAACCCCATTGAGACAACAAGTCATACAGGAGTTTTCTAGGCGCAACTGATAGTACCGCTACCTTATGTAAGCCTCCTCTTGGAAGGGGGGCAATATGTTATTTCAGAAGAATAACTCTAAGTCAAATTCTTGGGGGCCAGATCTGCAAAGCTGCCGGCAAGACCCAAGCAGGCACACAATTATAAGCAAAAAGACTGGGCACTCAGCTGACAGATTGAGCGCCATATCTTCAAGAAAGATTCAAAAGAAATAAAATATAGAAATAAGAAATAAAAATATTCAAGAAGATACTAAAAACAAAGAATGAATAAAAAGATAAAAATTAAAAAGATAATAAAAAAGAATAAGTAGCCAAGTAAGTTTATTGTGAAGGGAAGCTTACTGGGGGTGGCCTCTGGGAGCAGGGGGCGCCTCTGCGCAGCTGGGAGGAGGATGCTGCGGGGGGAGTGGCTTGGCAGTTGGCGCGTTGTGGATGCTTTGCAGGGCGTTAGATGGTAACCACAGGACGCTTGTGAGCAGGGAGGAGGTAACAATCATCATCAAGGCGCTGGCGCCAATGTGCCAAGATCACAAGCATCTGAGCCCAGGCCAACTGAGAGTTCCGCAACATTGAGGTCCAGTTACAGAGCGGGAGGCAGAGCTGGCTCTTAGGCACAAGGCAACCCCAACCACCACAAGCAGAAAACGCAGCCCCAATTGACTGGCAGTCCATCAGGGCGTCCTCCATATAGGATTAGGCTGGCAGCAATGGAACCCAGAGCTGATAGGCCAGAGCACAATAGTGCTCCAGGCAACAACCAGCGTACCCTGGCTGGCAGCTATCAGGGGCATACCACATGAAGTGGCACACAGCGGCAGCCAAGAGAAGATAGAGGCTGGCGTCACCAGTACTCACTGCTGAAAGGAACACTTTGAAAGTGGCCAAAAAGCGCCACTGGTGTTGGCCTGGATGGTAAGGTCTAAGGTTTGGTGGAATGCTGGGTCAGTGGCAAGCTCAAGGGACCAAATCCAAGCCACCTCATCTATGTACTTGTTTTGAATAGCAATAGTGTGGGTGTGCTGGGCAGAGATCTGACCAGGTGTCAAGGAAGCGGACTGAAGGCCAAGGCACACCTCAGCAGCCAAGCCTGAGGCATTGTACCAACTGTGGTAGAGCTCACCGGCACGGATTGGGGACATGGCGTCCTTGTCAGAAGCATAGCCTGCACAAAACTGAATATGGTTTCCTTGTGGTGGCAAATGCCAAACTTGCTTAGCAGATTGGGGTAGTCCATAGGGACCTTGTCTAAGTTGCAACAAGCGCAAAGCATCAACAAAGGGGTGGCTGGAGGCTCACCAGAGGAAGGCAAGTGCTGCATAAATGGGCGCAAAGCGCCAGAAGGACCAAAACAAGAGGCGTGCTGGGGGCAGGAGGAATCTCAGTGTGAGATTAGGCTGACTGACCACAAATGATAAGGCTAATCATTGCACACAGATCTTAATCAGTTACACGCCATATTATCACTTGGTTATCATTTAACCAAGTGTAGTAATTATATGCCGTATAGTCATTAGTTTATTATAATAGATATGACAGTTACACACCATGTAATTGTTAAGTTATCATAATAGATGTAACAATTATACGCCATATTATCACTGATCATCATTCCAATGTATACTGATTATATGCCATATATTACTTGCTTTATTATAATTGATGTAACAATAATACTCTATAAACATTAGCCAACATAGTGATTATCACTGATTCTACGCTGTATAATCTAAAGATCATCAATCACTCACCTCCTAATCCACTCTACTGGACGTTGTATCAACCCAGCCTCACCCAGCCTGATGGTGTCTATGAGCATATCAAACAAGTGATGCACATATGTCAAAGAAATACCAAGTTCTGATCAGCATTACACGGCATATAATTGGGTTCCTTATTGGTTTGGGTCAGCTTTACACGGCAGATAATCCACGGGTCAATACTGGATTGAGTCTGCTATTATACGCTGTATAATCCCTAATTTGAGCCGTTGCATTAATAAGCAGAAGACTTGGCAGCCAGAAAAGGATCACTGATTAAGCCCTACAAATGTAATACCAGAATTCTACCTTCCAATGTAGGAGGGCTGAAAAGAGACAATTTCTAATCACCAACTAAATACGGCGTAGTTTCCCAGCGCAATAATGGGCGTGTAAGATACAGCCAATCAACAAATGGCAGTAGGCTAGCTCAAGAAGAGCGTAGGCTATAGCTGAAGTGCTATGTACGCCTGTCAAGGCCAGTAGCAACACATGTGCCAAGGACAGCCAATCAGGATAGGCACAGCCAGCAAAAATGGACCTATTGCAAAGATAGCCACTTAGAACTTTCTGAAAGTACAAGAACAAGGGTTGTTGCAGTATATATTGATACAGATACCTGAAAGGAAAACAACAAATTCTTAGTTACACCTTTATATATTGCAGCTACTGGCTAGATTGTACTCCAGTATCAATAAACCTTTGAACATATCAGCAATAAATACAGTTGCTCAACACTCAGCAAATAGGGAATCCTCCTCAAAGAGGTCACCAGCATTGGAACTGGGAGCAGAACTAAGGGCAGAGCTGGCCATAGTGGTGGCGCAATCCTTCTTGCAGAATCAATCCTCACTGGAGCAAAGATGGTTGAGGAAGGCAATCCTGGCAGAGCGGGGCATCTAACGGAAGGCATTGCGCTCCGCCTCACCCATAGTTGCCATCATAGCGTTGTATGCTTGACACATATTCTGGCGTTTGTTGTTGTTAAAAGTGGGATTCATCTTAGAAAGAAAGGAAGTAGTGCTTGATCAAGTGGGGGGATATGTTGGGAATTTTGACCAAGAAATGATGCCAATTATGATAGAGCCCACAGATTGGGATTGCTACAACCAAATCCATAAATTAGTAGTACAAAATACAATGACACTAATTATGACGGAGCTTGCAGATATGAATTGCAGCTACCAAATAACATAAATTGGTAGTATAAGCTACATGAAAATTGAATCAGCAGTAGTCTTCTGACCTAAGCCTAATACTAGCCAATGACAAGCGCTGCTGCGGCAATTAATGACACATGATTTGCCGCCGCGGCACTTAATAAATACACACAGCACCGCCTTACCTTTACATCAAGCGCCAAGGCGCTGGGTTTGATTCCCCATAATCTTGAATTCCCTTAATTGCCACATTAATAAGCATTAAGCTACAGTATGCTAAGAAAGCAGGAAGTGATCCTGAAGTAACTAAATTATTCAACGCCAGCAAGGATCATCTATGCTGAGTGAAGATGAAGATATTCTATTGGTTGACGTGCAAGAAGCGCCAAACCTAGATTAATAATTACCCAAATTTGGGGCGCGTTAGAATGTCCTAGAAGACATTGCTACTAGCCCAGAGATTACCCTGGTAGAAGGTATAAAAAGAATTAGTCATTCACAATAAAATCATCCTTGAACTATCTTTATTTTATCCTTAATCTGGTTGACCTTTATCCTAATCCTTAAGTGCTTCTGCACAATTAGAAGCCATTGCTGGGCAATAATCATGGTTCCGTGCTATCCTGGCTCTTATGATACAGTACTAATCATATCCTCACATATGACTGTATTCTGGCAAATGTCCTGTGCCCTATAATTTCTAATAATTGTTGCGCTGTATTGAAAAAAGCATGACACAGGTGATGAAAGACTTGTGGGTAAAACACTGTGTATCAACCTCCTACCACCCACAGACCAACAGCCAGACTGAAAAAGTGAACCAAATACTTGAACAGTACTTATAATGCTACGCCAACGCCAACCAAGATAACTGGGCAGAGATGCTACCCATGGCACAGTAGGCTTATAACAGCAAAGACCACACATCTACTGGAATGTCTCCTTTCAAAGCCAACTATGGCTTTGACCCATCCTGAGACCCCAGTATTGGTAGTAAGGAAATAAACCTGTCAGGAAAAACCTGGATTGAACAGATACACGGCACCCAACAAACCTGTCTTAAGAATCTGACCCGTGCTGTCCAGACTTATAAGGCATTTGTGGATAAAAAGAGAACCCCTGGAAAACTGTTAAAAGTAGGAGACAAAGTTTACCTGGACTCTCAAAACGTGCCTCTGACTGTTCCCTGTTGGAAGTTAGCCCACAGAAGAAGTGGCCCCTACAGGATCACTAAACTAGTAGGCAAAGTAGCATTTGAACTAGAATTACCCCCTTGTGGAAGATACATAACGTCTTCCACCACACACTTCTATTCAAGAAAGAAGGAAACTCCCACCCCCACCAGAAACTCAAGACCAATCCTCCTCCCATACAAGTAGGACACTCTGAAGAATAAGAAGTCAAATATGTTAATAGAGACTGTACCCACTACAAAACCCACCAGTACTACGTCAAGTGAAAGGAATAACCACCTGAGGAAAGCACCTGGGAACCATTAAGCAACCTAACCAACACCCAACTAGTAATCCGGCAATACCTTGAGAAGAAGGCCAGGAAGGAAGGGACCCCTGGGAAGGAAAGGAATGATGTCATGAATGACATTTCAATACTTGTATTGAAAACCCAAGAGTCAACCCCCAGTTCCCTGAAGGCAGAGCAAAACCTCCATGACAATCCAAGACCTGCCAATCTGTTAAGTCACAGGCTCAAATTGTTAAAATATCCCGCAAACCGCCGGCCTACTATAGAGGACCCTCCAAAGACAACTCAAGTCATGCAAAGTGGACAAGAACCCGCCCACTTGATAATTTGCATACCTGAGTTAACAAGTTACTCCAAGACCCGCCAGTCTCCCAAGGTCAATTCCCCAAATGGTCATCAGATTGATGCCAACCTTGAGCCACCAAAGACCCAAACCTATGCAGAGGTTGTGGCTTTCCTTAAGGAGGTTATAACAAACCCTATCCTTAACTCTGCCAATGACCACCAGCAACTGCCAGCATGCCGTCCAGAAAGGGTAGTGCAATTGAACTACTCAGGTGACATAGTGAACAGTGGCGGCAGAAAAAAGCATTGCCACTTCTACTCACCAGAACAGGCACCACCTGGATCTGCCGTCCTCAAGACCCTAAGCCAAGATCCACACCCCGCCAGTGTCTTGCCTGCAAACCTGAACCCTGCAAAGATTGAAGAAGCAAAGTCCCATGGTATAAAAACCCTGGCAGTACAGTGAAGATCCCATCATCATTTTTGATAATAAAGTTTTATGAACCTTTGGTTTGAACAAATCTTACCCTATCTAGCTTTAGTGATCTTCCATCTTAGTTCCAGTCAAGCAGACTACCAGGCTGCCGCCCCCTCCAGAGACCAACCTGCCAAATCACCCCAGGCATTATACCGTCCCCTGGGAGCCCCCTTTGGACCTGTGCACTTTACTGAATACCCCCAACCCAGCCTATTTGGAATAAAACTTGGAAACCATCCTCATTGCTGACCCCTTGGCAAGGACTAGAAGTACCAACTACGTAGGTTGCAAAGGAAAGAGGATAAAAATACCACCCTTATTGTTCAAAGACAAGTACAACTACCTACCAGCATACTTCATTCCCATGACTCCACCCCAACCCCTAGACCGGACCGCCCTCTAGAACCCCCCTGCCGGGAACACCTCTACCCAACTGTTTGGAGTACTCTATATTACTTTGACAGGATTGGTGGATTCCATGGTCCCCAACTCCAGACCCTGGTCCCTGCTCAGTTGGTCTGTCTCTTACATTATCAAGTTAGCACCCATTCTATGGTGGGCCTTACCCGCCGGCTTGGCTGCCCCTCATCCCAAGCTGCCCAATGCCTCTACCTATGACTGGTTTCCTGACACCAGCCAATAGTGAGACCCAGAAAAATTATGCTGAGGTGTACACTGTCCTCAAAGCCAAGGGTATGGTGAAATTCTATTATATTGATAAATCAGCATTTGCCTTGTCAATGCGCAATGGGTATGGGTATGTCCCCAAAGGCTCCAATGACGGGATGGCTTGGCGTGCTGCAGTTCACGCCACAGCATACTCAATGGTGGCTCTTCTTGGTCCAAAGGGGGCCAAGCTGTACCAAATGATACTAGGCTCCCACAATAGCTGGACCTTCCTATCATTTCTCTGATTGGTCCAGGAGCACCTGAGGCGCACAAGCCTGGTCTTTACCAACGTAATTGTATTGGACAATGTTGGTCTCCACAAGGTGGCAGATATTCTTGAAGAATTTCCATCAATTGACACCAGCATTGCAGTGGGCCCCCAGCAATTGGCCACGGCAAATTTGCACCTTCTCTTCCTCCCTGACTATTTGCTCTTCCTAAATCCCATTGAGGAAGTCTTTGGGTGGCTCAAGTAAGTTGTCAATCAATGAACCCCAGCTGGGACTGAGGACCTCTTTGATTTGCTGCAGGCTGAGATCCACACCCTCCCAGATGAGACTGTGGCCAAATTCTATGTCCACACTGATTTGTTCATCCCTGCGTGCCTAGCCAAACAGACAATCAATTAAAGGCTTAGTTTGTCCAATTTTTTTATATTCTCTAATTTACTATTCAAAATTTATTGATTATCATTTTATATTTAGATGGTTCCACGCCCGCAATCACATTCAGAAGGACCATCAATCAATGTAATTTATTTATTTTATTATATATTATTTAATATGTCATATGAGGTTATCCCAAATGCTTGATACTGGATTACGCAAATATATTTATATCACTTTTTTCAAATAAATATAAAATAGCATTATAAAAATTAAATGTAAATTATAAGGTTAACATTTATTTTATTACCATATTATTTTATACTTTTATGAAACCCATTTCTGCAATATATTTTGCAAATCTTGTTTGCTAAAATATTATTTGAAAAAATATTTATAATATAAAAATATAGTAGAGTATAAATATATTTATTGATATAAAGATAAAATTAAGTGCACCTATAATGGGTTCAGCGGTATGTACCCACCCTGCAATGGAGATGGCGCACAACCTCCACTGCCACACCGTGGACAGTGGATACACCCTTATTAAAGTATTTGCACCTGCTGATAAAAGGAAGGATGGTGAGGTGGGAGTGAAGCAGCAGCTTTTCAGGCGGGGCTACAAACCTGTATATCCCAGCCAGGACCAGGGCATCTTGGATTACATGGTCCACCAAGTCGTATCCAGGGGGGACCTTCTTCCTGTCCAGTGAGAGCCTGGCCTTGTTGACTCCAAGAAGGACCCTGTCCAGGTCCTCTACAGAAGCGCCCATCCCAAAGTAGAATAGGAACCCCAGGTAAACAACTAGATGAAGCCTTTGCCCTGCAAAGGCTTCTGTGAACTCACACAATTTGTTGTATACAGCGCTAATCTTCTTCTTGTGCTTGGTTTTAGCAAATGTCAGCTCCATAGCTGCAGGGACCCCCGTCTTGTTGGCACTCCAGGCCATCCTGAAGTCCACCAGGAGGATTTTTGTCTTCTTTACAGCTGTTGCCTCTGCAACAGCCAATTTTCCCACCACGCGCCCAAAGTTCTCCAATAGGTAAGACAGGGTGTGCTCCACCGGGAAGCAGAAGCAAGCAGCCGCATGAGCCTGGCCCATCTCTGGTATATTCTTGAATGGGAGCGTCGCCAGGACGTCCCAAATAAGCTCAATGGAGTTTACACAGTAAACTCTACTGAGGTTAACCGGGTCCAGGTGGACCAGTTGGGCATCCTTGTAGGCAGTAACTTCCCACTCAGATGCCCCCTCACCATGCAAAAGCCCAGCCAATGCCTCCCTGGACATTGGGAATATACCATGGATCCTGTCATCAAACTCCTGCAAGACAGGGGGGACAGGAAAAGCTGTTTGGCCACATGAGTGGCGTAGTTGGAGTAGAAGGTGGGGGTGACAAAAGGAACTAGGACCCAGCAGAGTTCACCATCAACATCTTCTAAAAAAAAGGCAAGTATTTAAGAATTTTTATTAATTATAATTTTTTTGGTTACCTTCTTGGGTTTCTTCCTTGCCAGCGGCTTCAGCCAGCTTTGCCATTCTTGGCGCAAGCAATTGCGCCAGCAATTCAGTGTTCTCTGCTCTAGCACGCTTGGCAGGTTTTAGGTGGGCATACATCTCTGGGTCATGAACCCAGACAGACAGCACAGAAAGATTGTATGCCTTGAACTGGGAGCCCTTGATCACAGTTTTTTGAATATTTAGTAAGCGCTCAATTGTCTTCTCTGGGGTGTCTGGAATTTTTGACATTAGTGCCTTTGCGGACACCTTGTAAATTTTTTCCCCAGTGAGGACGGCAGACTTCACTTTGGCTTTGACCTTGCGGTCAATGTCCTTTATTTTGGAAATCACCAAGTCAAGATCCTTCAAAAGCTTCTCCAATTCTCTCATTGATTTTTTACTATCCTTTCCATATGTTTTTATAGCTTTTGCCCCAATAAATTCTGTATTATTTTGATATTGTTACCTCTTTGTTTATTCCTTTTTGTTTTCCCATCTACTACATTATCCCATCATTTTACCCATTTTGTAATTGTTTTATGCTCATCTCAATATATGTTGTTTGCTTTGTGTTGGCATTATTTCCTTGATTACCATATTATTTTTGGCGCTTGACATAGCCCCTTGTGAAAATATTAACAACAATTTGGCAATCAGCTAAATTTGAATTAGAAAATTATAGTGTTAACTGTTTTTAGATAAAGTTGTTACTGATCCAAATTCAAAACCTTAATGATAAGCTTTAAGCCAATCAGGAGCCAAGTGATAAAGTGATTATTGTGACATAAAGGGTCATTCAATAATTCTTTGATGCATGTGCACTAATTAATATGATTGGCTGGATGTTTTGCCATTGTACGCCATTGCTGCTGTGGCAAGTTGTTGGTGGACTAGTGCCCAATCAGCTTCTGGGTTAGCATTAGTCCATCAACAACTTGCCACAGCAGTAATGGCGTACAATGGCAAAACATCCAGCCAATCATATTAATTAGCGCACATGCATCAAAGAATTATTGAATGACCCTTTATGTCACAAAGATCACTTTATCACCTGGCTCCTGATTGACTTAAAGTTTATCATTAAGGTTTTGAATTTGGATCAGTAACAACTTTATCTAAAAACAGTTAACACTATAATTTTCTAATTCAAATTTAGCTGATTGCCAAATTGTTGTTAATATTTTCACAACAGGATGTATTTGGGTGCTAAAAATAACTGTGTTCAGGATCTAGATACACAACATAGTAAATATATGATTTTATAGAAATAAGCTGAACATAAAGAATAAGCCAACTATAAACAAAGAGAACACAAACAATTGAAATTCAAAATAAAGAAAATATAAATAGAAATTTTTTTGGGACCAGGGGGTTTATTGAGGCGGGGAAGAGTGATGCCTAGTAGGCAGAATGGCGCAGGAAGGAAGACGTAGAGGCAGTGCTGGCCTGGGGGGTCTGGGATTGGATGGGTTGGGTTTGCGGATGGGGGGTGTTGGTGGCGGGGATGGAGGCAGGAGGATTGATTGTGATGGCCGCCATATAGCGCTCATTGTACTCCTCATCAACATTGGCTGGATGGGCTGGTAGATGGCTGTGGCACAGGGTGGGAGGTGCTTATCCTTGCGTGATTGGTTGCCCATGTTCACATGGAAAACCATTTGCGCAAACAAGTCAGCCATCATTTGGTGACCAAAGAGAAAATTGTGATCAAGGACCCCAAGCTAGAGGTTGTTGAAAGCCTGAGGGCAGCGCTCCTGGAGTGTATCTCTAATATTAAAGAACACAACATCTGCCAGATGAATGTCAGCGTGACCAGCTGGGTACACAGAGGCCTGGTGCCCACGTTATTGGATGGCCTCAAGGGCGGTGGAGCTACCCTCCATCTGGTGGCTCAAAAAAACCCTGTATTTGGAATTTGAGCCATCCCAGGAGTCAAGAAATCCACCAAGGATGTGGTCGTATGAGTACCCATTGATGAAATCAGGGTTTTTCTAATAGTAGACAAAACCCTTGGCTGAAACAGCCAGAAATGCACCAATGAAAGTCCCCTTCTTGACATTCTTCCTTCCATTCTTGGTGGCGGCTTTTCCTTGCTCACAAATGTTGTCAAATGCAATTGATAACTTGTAGTACAAGACAAACATGATGTCATCTGTTAGACTTGTCAAGCATCTGACCAGGGTTGATTTGATTGCAGCTTTATATGGGGAATCCTCAGCGCCATCCCATTGGTTGCCGGCAAAATTTGTAAGAACTCTAATTGAAGCCACCTTTCTGTGCATCCAGAGCTGTACCATGCGCTCAGACACCCAAATGCCATGGTGCGCAAGTTGCTTCTGGACCTGGTTCAAGGGAAGCTTGGAGTCCCAATGGAGGAGGTCAAGCATTATTGGGTAGACCTTACTGATTTGGGACTCAGGGGCCTTCTTGGGCTTCTTGGCTGTCCCAATCAGATTCCCCTTATTAATTAAGTTATTGAATTTTTGCATTACTGTGGCTCGGGTGAATTGTAATTGGCTGGCTATCTGATCCCAGGAAAGACCCTGCAGGTTGAGTGCCACAATTTCCTGAAGAATTTGGGCAGTGATTATTCTGTGTTTGGGGCGCTGGGCGGTGGGAGCTGAAGCCTGATTGGCTGAGGGGGGACAGGTTGGGTGGTGGCGGGAAGTTGTTCCAAATCAAGGTTGCCATCCTGATTGGTTGGTTGACAGGCAGTTTGTGTAGGGGTGGGTACAGGAGCAGGGGCAGAGCTAGACACTAAGTGACTCTCAAACAAGTCAAAGCCATATGGGTTGGGGACAGTAACAGGTCAGCTTCCTTGTTACCTGCCTCAAAGGCTTGGGTGTAAACGGGTGCCTCCACGTTCTGAGCCTTGCCTCTGTTGAAGCTGGCTTGGCTGCTGGCGCAGTTGAAGATGTTGCTATTGAAAACCATATTGAAATAAAACCTAGGATAAAATCACTTAAAAAACAAAATTTTAAAATTAATGATTTATTTTTATTGTAATCTCAAGTCCTTATTTGGAAGGTTCTCAAAACCATTCCATACAAATCAGGAGCCATGAAAATTAATAAAACACCTCTATTCCTAAATTGGATAGTTGTTGATAAGCTGTTAAACTGTTATTTTTTAATTTTATGCTGCTCATACTACACATCTTGTGTGAGTTCATTTTGTTTTGTGCTTGTGGAATCTTGCTTCTAGATTGCTCAAATTTTGTTTCATTTTGGTCCTTCTGCTGGTGCCTCATATGAATCCTGCTTGGATTATAATATACTCTGGAATAGCATCCATCCATTTCACTTGTTGTGTCAGTTCATTTTGTTTGTGGTTTGAACTACACCGCTTGATGTTTGCTTTATTTTTTTATAATAGGTTAGTAAAATTTTGTTTTTGGTTTGAAAGTTCATTTATTAACCAAAAATATTTAAATCAATTGAATCCTGAATCTTGCGCAACTTGGATTTCATTTAAATCTGTAATCATTTTGTTTAAATATGAGGTATTTTTGGTTGTTGCCATAGCTTTTAAAACTACTGTACCAAGCATTAAGAAATTCAAAACAACTTTGAAATCAATCTTCAACAGAGAAATGTATTTAATCTGCCATCCTTGTTTATTTTAATTTCAAAATAGCAGGGTCAACCCCCTGGTAAAGTTCTGCACAAAAGACCATGTATCACTCAACTTAATTTACCTGCCACTCAAAGCCAAATGCAGAAGTCAACTTGAATTACCAAATCATACAACAAGTGACAATTTCTCTTTGGTGGACAGCTCAATTTAGTGCTTGACATATTACAAGGATTAAGCCACCTCCTGTCTAATTCAATTGATTGATCCTACCAATCTTGTACCTCTTAAAATTATTCCTCAAAACTATATACATGATACATCTCAATAAAGACAATTGTCTAGTTTCCAAATATTTCCCCTTGTAACTTTGCTAGTACAGCACAGTTATAAAATTATTAGCAGAAGTAGGTTCTCTATCATACCTTATTTTTAAAATTCCCCTGGTTGCCCATAATTGCCACAGTCAACAGATATACAAAAGAATCCTGTCTGGGCTCCCCTTGGATTGGATGCCCTAAGTACCAGGAACTGAAATACCTGAAGAACACATTCTCTACCAAAATATGGTGATTCCAGCGCCCACATTCAACACCCTGTCCACACAAGGGCTATTCTAGGATCTCTCTTCCACATCTTGAGCCAATGACAAAAACATAATGCCTGTGCAAATGGCTCAAAAAATCCACAGTGCAGCTTTGGAGTCATTTTAAGGGGCTAACAACAACACCACAGCATAAATACAGTCTGACCAGAACAATCTGATGAAAATGAAATGCCCAGTACACTTCTGGATTGCAGAAGTCTCTATTTGACTGACCCATTACACAGGAACCTGATGTGATAAATGACACAAAGATCCCAAAGAAAAATACTGGGGAGCCTCCAAGAGGAACTCTATGGACAGGTTTTTAATGAAGGGTACAGCACTTGTGATCATCCACCAAGTCAAAGACCTGACCCAAACAGATAAAGCAAAAAGTTGACAAGTGCCCAGGAGAATTTTTTGCCTGCTCCCTCTGTTATGGCTTTTGATCACCCTGTCACACCTCATATACTACAGCCTGCTTAAGCCTCACGTAATGAGACACATCAACCTGGAACACGTGACCAGCCTGCAAAGTTTGTACCATGGAGAAGAGAAGGCATATATACCTCCAATGTGCTGCACAAAGCATAAACTAGAAAAGAGAGAGATCCAAGGATCTCAATACCTCTGATTGTGCCAATTGTCCACCTCCAGGAAACAACAACTCAAACCATAAGCCTGCAGGCTCAAATGAGCACAGAAACGGGAACAACAGCCAGTCAAACTGTACCCACTTCTGTATCACTGCCACACAAGACAACCAAGACAAGGAAAAGCCTGAGGAGTGCACTAAGCAAGCCAAGCTCTCCCTGTACAGCTCCTGACTTGCCCAACAATGATTACTGCCTCAAAGATGTGGACTAATGCCCAATAGTCCAGGTTCCCTTGAAGGACCCAGTACTTTTCACCATAGCCAGACATCCCAATAAACTGATGTCCTACCCTTTACTCTTTTGTAGTTACACTAGCTCAGTGCTCCTGGACTCGGGCACAGATTACACACTTGTCAATAGTAACTTTATGGACAAGTTTAAGCTAGCTACTCATCTTTTGTGAATTAAGATCATAGTCCTAGCTGACAAAAACCACATTGCTGTTACCTGAGAAACTGCGGCATTCAATATTACCTTAGAAATCTCCGCCCTGCTATACAAGGACCAGTAATTGGGGTTCCCAGATTTGGCACGGTTCTTAGCCTGGACTGGCTAAGGCAGAATCATCCCCATGTAGACTGGCCCCCTTCATTCTTAACCACTAAACAAGAAGTGTCAAGGATGATACCATTGGCTATGATGAGGAGCGCCTTTTGGGGAAGCTTCAAATCTAGAATTGAGAGAGAAGAGAAGTATATTTTATTGGATAATAATTTAGACTTATATAGCTTTAGCTGTGGCAGAGATTTAGTTGGATCAAACCTAGGGGTTGGTCATGTGCAAGATGGGTTTGAGCCACTGGATACTTAGACAGTCATGTGATATTGCTTGGTTACCATTCTTGGTATGTCAAACTGTATATTGGAAGGGCACTAAATCAGGCAATGACTGGATGTTAAGTGAGTTGGCGGGAACCATAATACTTGTACATCCAGATCCTTGACACCCCCTTAAGGGGTTACTCTGGTACATTAGAAGGAGGCTTTGTCTTGACGGCTGCCGCCTGATGCTCCTGAAGTTGTTTGCTAGTTGGTACCAGTTGGGTCAAGTGTTCTCCTTTGCTAAGGCAGAGACAGGTTTGGTAGTATTTCTTGACAGCAGGGTTTTTGGCACTTTGGAATTTCACTAGGTAGGTGTTTCTGTCTGATCTGTACTTGATGATCCTTCATGGTCCCTTGTGTACTGAGTCTAGATTCTTTCTGTTTCCAGCCAGGATCCAGACGGGGGAGTTGATGGGGAGTGGTTCCTCTGTAGAGGTTACCTTTTGTGTTTTGAGCCTTTTAATTTCTGTTATTTTAGCTTTGAGGCGTATGTGTTGTAGAGTTGGTACTTGTTCTACTGTGGGGGGCTTCCCCAGGGGATTTTATGTATAGTTGCTTGTTGCAGGTAACTATCTCTGGTTTGTATCTGTATATTAGTTCAAACAATGAGTAGCCTGTCCCTTGATTGGTGCAGACCCGGGATACTAATAATGCATGTTTCACATATAGTGGCCATGTGTCTTTGGCTTTGCCATCCATTATTTTATCAAGAGTTCTGATAAGGCTGCCGTTTAGGTGGTCAACTCTGCTGTTGGCCTGTGGCCTGTAGGGCAAGGTTGTGGAATATTTAATGCTTTTGGATTTTAAATTGTTGTTTACTATGTGATCTGATAACTCTGTTGCTCCATCAGTTATGATGTAGTCTGGAGTGCTGTAGTCAGCTATGATTGCTTTGTTAATGAATTGGTTTATTGTTTCTTCTTTGTGTTTCTTTGTTACCCAGAAGATGGACCAGTGTGTAGCAAAGTTGATGGCTACAATTAGGAAACGTTGCTTTGTCTTAGTTTCTGGGAAGGGGGCCACTACGTCCAGTCCCCAAATCTTGAATTGTTCAGGGTCAGGTACTGGGTTAACTGTTGCCTGGGGAGCCTTTGTGCTGGCGTATTTCTTGCCCACTGTACACTAGTTCAGAACATCAATTATGTCTTGTTTAAGATTGGGCCACCATACTATTTCTTTTAGTTTGAGGTATAGGTTGTTAGCCTTTGTATGTCCTAGTAGGTGGTGGTGTCTTAATATAGTGTCAACTCTTTGTGCAAGTGAGATGTACAGGCCATGTTTGTTGTTAATAATGTGGTATACAGTGCCATTTGATACATGTAAGTGCTTTTTGTTCCTTGATAATGTATTGTGGGTTAGATGGTGTGTTAAGGGGTCTCTCCCTTTGGTTTTATACTCAGTATTATATAAGTTTGGCCAGTCAGGGTCCAGGTGGTCAGAATAATCCTCTCTTGGCTGACATAGCCTAGAGAGAGCATCAGCTGTGACCAGCTTTGCCCCCCTTTTATACTGGATGTCTAAATTAATCTGCTCCAGCAGGGACATCCATTTGGCTTATTGCCGTGCAAGTGCAAATGCATTCTGAGTTTTAAAGTATATTAAGGATTTATGGTCAGTTAGTACTCAGACGTTTAAATGTCCTTCTAGATAACATCTATATTTCTTGCATGTGTGATATATTACTAGCAATTACTTGTTGTGTATTGGGTACCTCTGCTCAGTGTTGATTAGTTTTCTACTTTTGTAACTTACTGGCAGGAAGTCTTGCTTCCCTGGCTGGCAGATGTGTAGGACTGTGCCAATGGCGGTGTCACTGGCATCTGACTTAAGCTTGTAGCACCTGTTGTTATTAGGGTATTGCAAGATTGGTGCTTTGATCAAAGATTGTTTCAACAATCAGAAATTGTTGTCATATTCTTGTGTCCTGATGGATTTCTTTTTGGCATTACCCTTGGTTAGGTCATTGATTGGTGCAGTTAGCTTTCCGCAGTCTTTGATGTATTTCCTTAGGTAAGCTACCATACTGAGAAAGCATCTAACTTTTTTAACGGAGGTGGGGTGTTGTATGCTATTTAAGGTTTTTAATTTTTCTGGATCTGCTTTGATGCCATTGTCAGAGACAATGTGGCCCAAGAACAAGAGTTTATTTTCCATAAATTGGCACTTACTTGGTTTTACATAAATTTTGTGCTTTGTAAGTCAATCAAGTGTCTTGCGGACATACATGAGGTGTTCCTCTTTTGTTTTTGAGAATATGATGATATTGTCAGGATAGCATAATGTATTTAAGAGATCATTTAGCGCTTGGTTCATCATTGTGATAAACGTTGTGGGAGTGTTGGTTGTCCCAAAGGTCATTGCCTTTATTCAAAAGATCCAAATTGTGTATGGAGCACAGTTTTTGGTGTGTCTTTTTCTTTTACTTCAACTTGGTTATAACCTGATGTTAGGTCAATTTGGAGAAAAATTTGGCTCCAGAGAGCCTTTCAAATAGATCCTCTATGAGTGGAAGGGTTTTTTTTAATTTTTTGTCTTACTTGCATTTAGCGCTCTGTAGTTGGTTACTAGGCAAAGAGTGCCTTCCTTTTTTATTTACAAACAATACTGCTGCCCCCACAGGGATTCAGACAGGCAAATGAATCCTTTGGCTAGGTTGTCCTCAATATGGGTCTTGAGGGTTTGGGTCTTCATGAAAGAGATTCTGTAGAGGGGTGCAGGTTTAGGCATGGTCTTGCATAGGCCAATGTCATGTTTGACCTCCCGTTTGGGGAGAAAACTGTGAGCTTTTCTTTAAATAAATGAGCGTATTTTTTAGAAGTGCTGCAAGTTCTAGGGATTGAATTTTGGTTTTTTTTATGATATTGAATTTGGGTTACCTCATTATGTGGAGGGTACTGTCTTTGGTTAGAAATTCTGAGTTGTCTTGATTTATAACTTGGACAAATAATTTGTCTCTTAGGATGAAATTGTTAGGTTATTTGAGGATGTTGAAATTAACTCCATTGCATTTGATGGTCATGGTCTTTATTTTCTAACATACACTGGGGTTCACTTGGGCAAACCAGTCCATGACTGCTACAATGCTGTAGTTTATGTTGTATATGACAATTCATTTGATGGACGTTTGAATGCCTTGGAGCTAATTCTGAAGGGAGTTGTTTTGACTTCAAGTAAACCCTTTGATTTGTCTGCCATTCTGGCGTATTTGAAGTTGGATTTGACAACTAGTATCTTGTATTTGGTTACAAATGGTTTTCTAAACATGGTGTGTTGTGCACCAGAGTTAAATAAAATTTTATGTATATAAGTCTTATAAGTGCATGTGTTGACAAGAAGCTGTTAGCAATCTTTAATTTTTATGTTCATAAAAATGGAGGATCACAGGACACGGGAGATGCAAGCAGCAAAGCTTGTGCCTTGGTACAGTTTCTTGTCAGTTTGGGGGAGACAGGAACACTTAAGCCGGTTACCCCTCCTCTTTTCCCTATTCCTCTGTTTTGAGACCTTTGAGGTTAGAGAATGTGGAGTCAGGTTCATAGCAGGTTGCTGTTTTAGCATTTTTAACTTTGGCAATATCCTCTTTCTTGGGACAGGAGCAGTTTGTGCTTTTGCTACAATTACAATTGTTACAATTGGAGTTGTCGTTGCTATGATTGATCTTTATGGCGCTTGTTGCCATTAGAGTTGTCTCTGCCATTGCTGTTTGAGGAGTGGTTGCCGTTGCCGTTGCATGCAGCATATTCCATGTTTGCGCATTTCTCTGCATGCTTGGCTTCTGCAATGAGCACAGGCCTGGAGGTGTTAGCCTCTGGGCAGATGAGGGCAGCAACTGAGGGTTTCATTCTATTGATGACTAATGCTCTAGTTTTTATGTTGTCAGCTTATGCTGGGTTTTGAATTTTGCAGTGTATTTTCTCAAATTTATTGGCATAAGCTGTGACAGTGGTCTTCTGAAGAAGATTAATTAACTGTGTTGCAATGTCTTGGAGGGATTTGGTGATGCAGAGGTTGTGAGTGATATTGGCTTAAAATTATTCCCAGTTATCAAGCTGTTTGTCAGTTTTTGAGTCAACCCAAGTGGTGAACCAGTTAGCTGTAGCCTCATATAGGCGCTTGCTGGCTTTCTGTACCCATTTTTTATGGGGGATGCAGCGGGAGCAGAGCTTGGCAGCTGAGTGGTATAGCCAGTTGATGACAACTTCTTTGTTTTTACCAAAGAACTTGTTGATGCCAATGTACTTGGTGCTGGTAACTTCACCTGCAATAGGAGGTTGTGTGTTTTTTGTGGTTAGAGAGAGCAACTGTATTGAATTATCTTGGTGCATTCTTTGGGCATGACCAGCCCTTCAAATATGGTGCATCCACTAGTTATATCTTTGTCAATGCTGTGGGCACAGAAGTATGTCTTCCAGGTGTCCTGGGATGTGGCCTGGTTGAGTACGTGAGCAAAGGTGGGTGGGTTCTGTTCAGTCATTATTTCTTTAATGGGCATGGTCAAAACCCGTAGCTGCTACTAGTGATGAGGAGCAACTTGTGAGAAAGCTTAAAATATGGAATTAAGAAGAAGAGAATTGTATTTTATTGGATAAAACTTTAGACTTATATAGCTTGCACTGTGGCGGGGATCTAGTTGGATCAAATCTAGGGGTTGGTCATGTGCAAAATGGGTTCAAGCCACTGGATACTTTGTCAGGGATCCAACCTGAGGGGGGTTCCTGAGAACTTGCAGGAGGACGGCCCGCGGGCCCAGCAGGGAGAGCCCACCACAAGATTGGGGCTAACTTTACAATATAAGATAATAATTTTCCAAGGACTGCCCAAGGTCCGCTTACAGGCACCATAGAATCAAGCAATCTGGTAAGGGCAATATACATCACCCCAAATATCTAAGTGGAAGTGGATTCATTAGTGGTAACAGATTCTTGCGGGCAGTCAGGCCGTGGGGTGAGGGGCGGTGTCATTGGAACCAAATATGCGGGTAGGAAATTATACTTGTCTCGGAATAGCAGAGGGGGCCAGGTGATTTTGATGCCTTCTCTGTAAAGGACTTCCATCTCTCTAGTTCTAGCTTTGGGGTCATGGATGAGGATCTCCTCCAGAGTAAACTCCAAATATGCTGGGTTGGGTGGGTGCTCAGTGAAATGTACTGGGCCAAAGGGAGCTCCTGGTGGACAGTAAAGTTTTGGCGGCTGGTCTGCGGTTTCTTGGGGTAGGTGAGCACGGGGTGCAGAGCCGCGAGGAGTAGACTGTAAATGAAGTAAAACTAATAACAATTATGGTATTATCTGGTTGAACCAAAGATTCATGTCACTTTATTGCAAGGATGGCAATGGGCATCTTCCTGGAGGCCCAGGGTATAAGTATGCCCATCTGTCATGGTAAAACTTTCACAATTTCTGTCAGCCCGGGGTTTCCTGCTTACCAGGTCTTCCCAGTATTTGGTGGCATCAATTGCGGGGGTTATTTCATTGGCTGGTTTGAACTGAGAATGCTCAAATTTCCCTAGTCAGGTTGTGGGATTGGTTGCCTCCGGGTGGCCTGCGTTCTATGGGAAAATTCTCTGTTTCCCCTTCTGTGCGGGCCCAAGTTATTTTGGAATCTGTGGCTGGCCCTGCCCGTTGATTGGCTGTTTTATCAGGAACCTTTAGTGTGGAGAGTATTGGCGTAGGTACATTTGGTTCATCAAGCTTAAAAGGATTTTTCAAAGTCAAATCTTGTTCTGATTTGAGCCCAAAAAACTGCAGGCGGCCCGTGAGATGCCGGGGTTCAAGTTTTGTAGTAGAGGCTTTTTGATAGGTATAGTTGATAGGAGTTTGTCACTTGTGACATCATCCCCTTCTCTCCTGGTGCCCTTCTCCTCCCTGGACCTCTTTTCCAGGTATTGTTGTATGGCTTCTTGTGCGTTAGGTAAGTTGGAGACCGGTTCCCAGGTGCTTTCTTTGGGGGGGAGTAACCTACCCATTTGACGTAGTACTGCGGGGTCTTGTAGTGGAGGTGGTGTCAATGGATGTAATCTACTTCATATTTGGTTGAGCGCCCCTCTTGGATGGGTGGAGGGGTGGTTTTTATCTTCTGGTGGGGGAGGGAGGTTCCTTCTTTCTTGAATAGCAGTGATTGGTGGAAGACATTGTGGATTTTCCAAGTAGGTGGCAGCTCTAGCTTGTACACCACTTCTCCTATTTGCTTTTCAATCTTGTAGGGGCCACAGCGACAGTGGGCTAGCTTTCTACTGGGTACGTGTAGGGGAACATTCTGTGAGTTGAGGTAAACTTCATTGCCTATTTCCAGAGGATTCCTGGGGACTCTTTTCTTGTCGGCAAACACTTTGTAGGTCTTAACAGCGCGGGTCAAGTTCCTTAGACAGGTTTCCTGGGTGGTATGTATTTTTTCAATCCAAGTTTGTCCTGCTGTGTTCTGTTCCTTTCTGCCAATGCTAGGGTCCCATGATGGATCAAACCCGTAGTTAGCCTTGAAGGGGGACATGCCCTTGGATGTGTGGTCTTTGCTGTTGTATGCAAACTGGGCCATGGGAAGCATCTTGGCACAATTGTCCTGTTTGGTGTTGGCATAGCATTGGAGGTATTGTTCCAGGATTTGGTTGACCCATTAAGTTTGTCCATCTGTCTGCGGGTGGTAGGAGGTTGACACACAACGTTTTATTCCAAGGTCCTTCATCACTTGGGTCCAGTAGTGGGAGGTAAACTGGGGTCCTCTATCAGTGGTGATTTCTTCTGGGGTGCCGTGTTGTGTCAAGATGCGGTCATGGAAGTGTCTGGCCGTCTCAGTTTCCGTGCAGTGGGTAGTGGTCAGAACAAAATAGGCTATTTTAGTGAAACAGTTGACCATGACCAAGATTGCGTCAAAGAATTTTGAAGGGGGGAGCTCTACTATGTAGTCCATTGACACTGAATTCCAGGGGGCAGCAGGGCTGTCCAGAGGTCTCAGTAACCCTTCTGGCTTAGAGTGATGCGTCTTGGTTCTTCTGCAGGTTTCACAGCCGTTGATGTAGGCAGCTACTTCTTTGTCCATGCCCGGCCATGCATAGTTCCGCTTGATACTTGAGAGGGATTTGTGTCTACCTGGGTGGCCAACCATCTCTGAATTGTGGTGGTCAATCAATAAATTTGTTTGGGTTGGGCCTTTGGGTACATAGATTCTGTTATGGAGTAGCAGGGTAATACCTTTCAGGGAGTACCCTTTCTTTGAGTGATGGTAATCCGGGTCCTTTGTCAGGGCTTTGACTAGCTCAACTGAGTAGGCGTCCTGTTTCTGGGCTTTTATCACATTGGGTTTGCTGGCGGCAATCTTTAAGTACTTCAGATGTATCCCTAGGCTGACGGGGTCTAATAGTGTGTGGGTGTTGCAGCCCTTGATTTCTGTAGAGGAGGGAACAAGTCAGATCTCCCAATCAAGGCGTCTGGTACTACGTTAACCTTTCCTGGCTTGTAGTCTATGGTCAAGTTATAGTTGGCTAGTTCCAAGCCCCATCTTGCCTGACGTTGGTTCAGCTGGCGTGGTTTGAAGAAGTAGACTAAGTTCTTGTGGTCTGTCAGAACCTTTACCGGATGTTCAGCACCGCATAAATACCTACGCCAGTGCTTCAATGTCTTCATTATAGCTAAAATCTCCTTGTTGTATATTGGGTAGTTCCCTTTAGCTGGTAGCATCTTCTTGGAGTAATATGCTACAGGATGTAGCATACCATCCCCTCCTTCCTGAAGAAGGACCCCACTCACCGCAAAGTCAGACACATCTTTCTCCAGCACAAAAGGTTTAGCAGGGTCAGGCATGGCAAGGACCAGGGCAAAGGTGAAGGCAAGCTTCAGGGTCTCACAGGCAGTGGTGCATTCTGGGGTCCAGACAAAGGCGACCTTGTCAGAGCACAGGCGGGTCAGGGTCAGGGTGATGTGAGAAATTTTTTGGATGAAATTCCTGCAATAATTTGCCAGGCCCAAAAAGCTTCTCACGTCCTTTCTGCATTTGGGTACTGGCCAGGCTGTTACAGCTTCTACTTTGTCCTGCGCCATGGCAAAGCCGCCAGTCTTCACTATGTATCCCAGGAATTTGACTTCAGACTGAAAGAATTCACACTTCTTAAGCTTAGCGTGTAAGTGGGCTTGGAAAAGTTTTCTTAGTATTTGGTTAAGGTGTTGGAGGTGTTCCTCATGTGTTTTGCTGTATATGAGGATGCCATCCAAATACGCCACACAGAACTGGTCAAGGTACTTGCCAAGGACAGAGTTGATTATCATTTGGAAAGTGCTGGGAGCATTGCTAACCCAAACAGCATGACCAAGTACTTGTACAACCCATATCTAGTTTTGAAGGCTGTCTTGTATTTGTCCCCTTCCTTGATTATGATCTGGTTGAAGGCGTCTCTCAGGTTAATTTTTGAGTATACCTTGGCTCCCGTCAATACATCACATAGGTTGTCAGCGTTGGGAATGGGGTAGCGGTTCTTTACAGTGATATTGTTCAGTTTTTGGTAGTTTACGCAGGGACGCATCCCGCCATCTTTTTTCCTACAAACAGCATGGGCGAAGAGCAAGGGCTTTTTGAAACCCAGATGAACCCCTTTTTTTCATGTCCTCCAAGTATGTCTTAGTGCTGCTTGTTTGCGGTGATTGCAGCTGTATATGGGGCCATGGTGGGGTTGGGTTCCAGGTAACAGGTCAATGGCGTGGTTGTAGATTGAGTGACTGGGAAGCTGGGTGGCTGCTTCCTCACTGAAGACGTGGCTCCACTTCTCCAAGGGGGAAGGAAGACTACCCACACTGGGTTCCATTCTCAGGGTCAGGAGTGTGTTGGGTTCCTTACTGGTTGGGCCCAACTGGAACGGCACCATATCAAACAAATTGTCTCCCTTCAAGGCAACCGTTTTATTACTGAAGTTCAGAATAGCGCCGTGTCTCTGGGACCAGGAGTCCCCTAGGATCAGGGGGTGGGGAAGCCCTTCCAGGATGATGGGAAATGCTGGGTACCAGTTCTTCCCAATTTTCAGGGGCAATTTGGTGGCGCACCTGAAACCCAAGTTGTGGGAGCTGTTTCCTATGATTACTTTGACGCTTTTGCTGGTGGCCTCCAGTCCAAGGTCCTTGGGAAGAGTGGCATTGATAAAACTCTCCTCTTATCTGGTATCAATGAAAGCTCCAACAGTCTGGGAGGTAGTGGATGTTCTTACTTTGACTTGGATAAATTTGTACAATTGAGTAGAGGTGTTTATTTGCGCCAAGGAAACTGAGGGGTTACTCTTCTTAGGGCAAGCCTTGGTGAGGTGTCCAGGCTTGTGGCAATAAAAGCACAAGCCTTCATGGTAGTGGCGCTGTAGTTCAACAGGGGACATTCCTAGTCTGCCGGGTGTTGGGGCTCGGTTTGCGCGCTGAGTGGAAAAGGGAGTGCCTTCTTGGTTGAGGCTCAACCTCTGCACAAAAAGAGTAATTCATCCAGGCCAAGCGTAGGGGGGTGGTGCTTGAGGAGCTCCTTCAGGGCAGGGCAGGCTCCTTGGCGGTACAGGATGGCCAATAGCTTGTCCTTGAGTTGGGTTCTGGCTTTCAATTTCAGGAACTCATTGGTGTAAGCTTGCAGCAAGCGTGGTCCTTGTTGGATATCCAGTAAGCTGATCAGGGTGTGGTAGCAGGTGTCTCGGTTGTTGCCTGTGGCCATCAGTTTGCTCTCAAATTGGGAATAGTCTAGGCAGAACTTGACGTCCTCAGCGGTTGCTTTCCCAAACCAGTCCAGGGCATTGCCAGAGAGCATGGAGGCTACTCCAAGGACTTTCTTGGTGTCGTTGGAGTATGAGTTTGCGTTGGCTTGAAAATGGAGGCAGAGGACTGACATCGCTCTTCTGACTTCTTCTAGGGTGAGCTTCCCCATCTGGGGCATATCTACCCGGGCCGTGGCCTGGTTTACTATGGCGTTCTGCACCTGCAAGTTTGGGGTCTTGGTCTTCTCCTTGCCAGGCGATGTGTCTTTCTGTTTGGGGTTGGTTTGGTGTCAGGTCACTGAGGTGATCAGGTTGGTAGCTAAATTGTACACATAGTAAGCTGAAATCAATAAAAATAGCATACAAGATTCCCCAAGAGTTAACAACATCTTGAGGCCCAGGTTACTGTTTGAGGTATATTGCCATAATGTCAGGGATCTAACCTGAGGGGGGTTCCTGAGAACTTGCGGGTGGACAGCCCGCAGGCCCAGCAGGGAGAGCCTACCAGAAGATTGGGGCTAACTTTACAATGTAAGATAACAATTTTACAAGGACTGCCCAAGGTCTGCTTACAGGCACCATAGAATTAATCAATCTGGTGAGGGTGATATACATCACCCCAAATATCTGAGTGGAAGTGGATTCATTAGTGGCAACAGATTCTTGCGGGCGGTCAGGCCGCAGGGTGAGGGGCGGTGTCATTGGAACCAAATATGCGGGCAGGAAATTATACTTGTCTCGGAATAGCAGAGGGGGCCAGGTGATTTTGATGCCTTCTCTGTAAAGGACTTCCATCTCTCTAGTTCTAGCTTTGGGGTCATGGATGAGGATCTCCTCCAGAGTAAACTCCAAATACGCTGGGTTGGGTGAGTGCTCAGTGAAATGTACTGGGCCAAAGGGAGCTCCTGGTGGACGGTAAAGTTTGGGTGGCTGGTCTGCGGTTTCTTGGGGTAGGTGAGCACGGGGTGCAGAGCCGCAAGGAGTAGACTGTAAATGAAGTAAAACTAATAACAATTATGGTATTATCTGGTTGAACCAAAGATTCATGTCACTTTATTGCAAGGATGGCAATGGGCATCTTCCTGGAGGCCCAGGGTATAAGTATGCCCATCTGTCATGGTAAAACTTTCACAATTTCTGTCAGCCCGGGGTTTCCTGCTTACCAGGTCTTCCCAGTATTTGGTGGCATCAATTGCGGGGGTTATTTCATTGGCTGGTTTGAACTGAGAATGCTCAAATTTCCCTAGTCAGGTTGTGGGATTGGTTGCCTCCGGGTGGCCCGCGTTCTATGGGAAAATTCTCTGTTTCCCCTTCTGTGCGGGCCCAAGTTATTTTGGAATCTGTGGCTGGCCCTGCCCGTTGATTGGCTGTTTTATCAGGAACCTTTAGTTTGGAGAGTATTGGTGTGGGTACATTTGGTTCATCAAGCTTAAAAGGATTTTCCAAAGTCAAATCTTGTTCTGATTTGAGCCCAAAAAACTGCAGGCGGCCAGGCGGCCCATGAGATGCCGGGGTTCAAGTTTTTTTTAGAGGCTTTTTGATAAGTATAGTTGATAGGAGTTTGTCACTTGTGACATACTTGGACAGTCAGGTGATATTGCTGGGTTACCATTCCTGGTATGTAGAACGGTATATTGAATTGGCACCAAACCAGGCAATCACTGGATGTTAAGTGTGTTGAAAATAACCAGAATACCTGTACATCCAGTTCCTTGACACGTTATTAGGCCAGTGAATGGTGATACAAGGCCTTTTACAACCCGGGCATCCATTTAAAGGATGGGAGCGGGGTAGTGGATCAGATTCCACAGAATCAATCAACCAACAATATGTACAGAGATGGGAACATTTCTTGAGGCAGGAAGATCTTGATAAATCTTTAATGGTTGCCATCAAACTGTGAGAGAGGGGGGCTAAACTAACTAAGTTTGGCTCCCATCCCAGCAAGACAAATCACCAGAATGCCAACCAGTGGAGGACTGGGATGGCCGCTCTAAGGGGGGACCAGAGGGAGGACACTGGGGACAGTTGAGGGAAATATGAGTTCAATCCCATCAACACAAGACCAGTGATCAACCACAGAGCGCGGGAGGGAGCACCTCTAGAGCCTCAATGAGGACCAGGTCACTCTCTTCCCGGCTGGGGAGGGGAGGTATTGGTATTCTCTCTCCCTCAGAGGAGGGCAATGCATAACTAACTGCATCCAGATCCAGGTTGTTGCACATCAAACTCTTCACCACAGCCTCTCCAGAGAGGAGGAGGCCACTAGGAAAATTCATGAGGCTAGATGGGTTGTCCCCCACAAGCCAAGAAGAAGAAGAAGAAGAAGTGATTTTTGACCACAGGTCTGGCAAGGTCAACTGAAGGAGCAATAAAAATGGGGCCAAAGAAAAAGCAACAAATTTGAGGACAGGGAGTATCATAGTTGCAATATCCTTGAAATTTGGAAAAAATTGGTGTAATTTTTAACTGTCAAGCAATAAGGAAAAACACCACAAGGGCAGCCACAGGAAGGAGGAAAAAGGAAACAAAAAGGCAGGTGTGGAAAGCTTGGGCGGCGTCTTGGGGGCCTTGAATCACACAGTTGAGGAAAAGCGGGTTCAAAAACTGAGAATTTAAATAAAAAACAAGATAATAATAGAAACTATAATGAATTTTAAATAGGATTTTGAGTTTGAAAGTGGGGTTTGAAGGCAAAAGCAAGAGGAGGTGGCAACTATACGCTGGGACCTTTATAGAAAAGCACAGGTGAGTTTCTGGGTTTTAAACTGGGATGCACAAGGTAAGTGTAAAGGAAAAACTAACACTTTAATTCTTAGATAATATAAACTAGAAACAGAGTTTCTAGTTGTCGTGAATACCGCTATTCACCATGTTTTGATTTCGCCTTTGTGGGCCATTTCAAAGACAAATCTCTTGCTTTTGCTTTTGCCTCTTGAAATGAGTTGATGACTGAATCAGTAAGTACAATTGTCCAGTTTCTTAATCCTGGGCAACTCACTCGGCCCACTCATGCTAGTGGCCAGTGATCCTACCGTCCTGGTAGTGTTTTGTGGTATTCCTAACCACTATATATATCATTTTGTATTCACCAATAAAATCTAAGTTCTATTCACATTTTTATCTTTGTGTCTTCTGTACTTCCGCGCCTCTCCCTAGCCACGACTAGTAGAGATTATTCTTCCAGGGATGCAAGGTAAACACATAGCCTTCCCTGTCATCTAACCAAGACTTAGTACGAATCCAATCCAAAGGTTAGGATTTCCCGTTGTGTGTCTGTGCCGCACCTCAGAACACGGCACTGGTTATTAGAGATATCAGAAAAAGAAATGTGCAACAAATTCTGAATGTTTTAATAGAGTTGACAATAGACAAGCAGGGGACTGAAAGCCCCTTGCTGTGTAAAAGGGAGTGAGTTGCAGGAAAGGGAATCACATGCCAGCAGGGGTTAGATCTGATTGGGTGGGAGATAAAATTTTCAGGTCAGAACCAGGAGAACTGGAGAGTTTCAAGTTAATTTCCACGGCTTTGCCTGATTGGTTGGAAGGCATCTCAACCATTTCAGATTCAATCAATTTTGTGGTTATTGGTGTGGCGTCTTTTGGTTGGGTGCTTCTAATTTTTTTTAAGAGAGGATGGCACCAGGCCAGTAAATAGTCCAAATCAATTAGTGTTTCTTCCCAGGAGGGAACTATCAAAGCCAGGAGGTCTGCAGGGTAGGCCAGGAAAAACCTCTCGTCAACAGTATGAGCTAAATCACCTAGAGAGTTGAGTGGCTGGGCTGCAATTTTCGGCCCTTTTTTGGTGGGGTGGGGGAAAAGGTTCAATCCAAAGCCAAAGGTGGCAGTGGATTTACACAAACAGAGACCGACCTGGATAAAACTGGGGAACCGGCTTTGAACACAACTTCCACTGTTCCAAGCTGATCTTGCACATGACATTTAACCAGGGGGGTCCCTTGGGAGGGTTAGGTGGGGCATTTTTGGAACAGCTCAGAGATGTTAGGTTGGGGGCGTTTCTTGGGCTTATTTGGTAACCCTTTGAATAAATGTCCAAACTTAACTTGGTAGAGATTCCCAAGCATTCACCAGGGTTTGGAGTAGAGGCCTAAGGGGGAGGCAGAACTTTACAGAGAACCTCCTTGCCAAACTGTTTGGGTATACCCAACTGGTAAAGGTTATATATTGTGTCATGGAGATCAAGGGTGCCCTTTTGTGGTAGAGACCTGACCAGTTGGGTAATTATTTGTTAGATTAAGCCAAGGCGCCAGCTTAAGCATTTAAAGACTTTTAACTTCTTTGGTATCATTTAAGCCGTAAACTTATGTTTTTTGAACATTAATATAATGCTTAGTTTACTGAATAAAAGTTTAAGTGTGTAAAATATACAAATAATAAAAATAAATCTTATTTCTATTAAATGTATTTTTGCTAAAAACCCTTTTTTCTATTTTAATAAGCCAAGAATCAAATATATGAGTTGCATGGGAGAGTAATAGCAGCCCCAAAGCCATAATTGCTATTACCCTATCTTTGGCTCATATAATTAATTTCTTAGTTATTTTTAGAAAAAAAAGTTGTTGTATTTAAAAGACTATTTACCCTATGTGAAATATAAGTTTTTGTTATGCGTCCAACTTCATGAACATGTCCTACTAATCCTTTAGTAGTATCAGCTCTCTTTGTTTCTCTGTCATCTGTGCAGAACTTTGCACAATAATTTATTTTGGAGTACTCCTTAACATCCTCAAATGTCAAAGGTGAAACATACAGCTCACCATCTTTCATTAAATATGAAAGATTAACATAAAATGTTTTGACTTCAAGCCAGCTTTTTTTAGGCCTAGATTTTCTATCATAGATGTAAAAAAAGGTTTTTTGGGAAACATCTGAATTATTTACAAGTGACTCATATAAACCCTTTCTTTCTTCCTCTCTCTCAAAAACCATTTTGAGATCATTTATATTTTTTATATACATCTCATTTTCCTTTTGTTTAAATATTTTAGATAATACACCAAAATGACCATCAACAATACTTTTGCCATGACACTCAACAAATCTATTAAACTTAATTGTTCCTTTTATAATTTTAGGTACCTCTTTAAAAAGATAATATAAGAATTCATAAGATCTAAAATGATTACCATTATCAGTCCAAACTTTAATATTTTTAATATTCTTAAATTTATTATTTTTAAGCAGACTTATCAAACACTGACCTGAAAACAAAGAGTCATGAGATAAAATTTCAGATAAAAAGTCATGATACTCATATTTAATTTTCTCATTTTCTTTAAAAGCAATTGCAAATCCTAATAAAGAAATAGGTATTTTCTCATAAAAACAATTATTTGTCTCTATAGGACCCCCACCTATTTTAAAGTTTTCTTTATAGTCTATTACTATAACACATGAATTATTATCAAGATTATTTATATCACTAATATATTCTTTATTTTGATGCTTATAAAACTTTTCATGTAGGTCAATAGATTCCAAATTTTCTTTAATAGATTTAGGCAATGGCAACTTCTTTATACTCAAATCCTTTTTCTTCATTTCTAATGATTTTTTTAAGTTGCAAATGTTACACATATCAGTTTGCTTTTTGCTTTTAATTATATTATTAGGAATAAGCTTATAGAAAGTGGAAAGTGAAATAGAAATATTGTTTTTTATTTTCATATCTTCATAAATTTCTTTTTTTGTTTTCAATAAGGAGTATTTTATATTAGTTGAGTATTCACTCAATTCTTTTTATAATTCTTCATAAATCAATCCAGGGGATTTTTTAGTGAATTGGCTGGTTGGGAATGAATTTTTTAATATGTGTTTTAAAATATTTTTTATGTTTTCTTTCTTTACTGAATCATTTTTTCCTTTTTTATTTTTTGAATTTAATGATGCTTTTTTAGCATTTTTTATTTTTTTAGAATATGAATACTCATTTTTTGTCATTTTAAATCCACAATCCCAAAGCTCTTTCAGACTGTAGCTTGATGTAACCAATGCTCTTAGGGAAGGAAGGTGCTTGGTAGGGGACTCTGACATCAATTCCTTTAGGTTGTTAAGGAAATCATCTGTCTTAGAATTTTGTATGACAGGTAAGAAGGTACTTTTTCCAAACTCTGTTTTTAATAAGAAATGCTCAACAAAGCTGTTAAGATCACTGCCAGCAGTAAAAAGGAATGCTTGTTTAAGCATAGAGATTCTTTCTCTCTTAGTAGAAGCCCCCAGTGAGAAGAAGGGTGTCATCTGAGGTGCAAACTTGATGGGTTCCATAATGACAGTGGTTGGGTTCCTTGGCTTGGTTCAGGCAGTTATTGCTTGGAAATAGATGTGCAGTTATCAGAGAGGAGTAAAGGTGTGGATTGTAAAGTAAATTTCTGTAAAGTTGAGCTGTTTAAATACCATGTTAGCTGAGCTTTTGCACTACAGGCATAAATCCCCAACTGACCCCTAACTTATCTCCTTAATTTATCAATATCACCCCTGGAGTCTGATATCATTGTTTATTTACCCCTTTTTATATTCTGGTTAACTGTTGATATCTCGGCAAATAGTACTTCAATCTCGCTCAAACTAGTATCATTAGAAAGCCCTTAATCTCAGCTTTCGGAATTGTGCTGCAATGTTATATTTCAATACCAATTTAGTATCTTGAAGCGGCTTTGAATGTAAGCTTATAAAATTCTTATTTGAAATAAAATATGCTAATTAACTCTTAAAGTATGATATTTTAATCAGTAAACTAAATTTAAAGTATAAATTATTATTTAGCTTACTTCTAGTAACCAACTCAAAAACCTTTTGTTTAAATAAACTTAAGTTTATTGTAACTTTTAACAGTTCATAAAAAATGAGCTTTATATATCTTAAATCTATCAAAACAAAAATGTTATTTTTAATCACATATAAATATTTGCTTGTATAATTAAAGTTGTATCTTGTTTTTATAGATACAATGACTAAGATCATTTTTTATTTAGTTTAAATAAATTTCAACCTTTATAAAATTTAATTAAATAAAGCAAGATTTTGATACATTCTTTTTTATGTTTGAATTTTTTATACATATTATCTCTAGCATACATTATAAAAATATAATTTTATTAAATAGTTGTATAAAGCCATTTTATTAATATTAAATACTTAAGAATTTGAAAAGAAAAACTTTTACTCTCTTATAAGTTCTTATTATATATTTTCTATAAAATATAACTTAAGAATAAATTACTTATGCTAAATGAGATCACTGAAATTTCAATAAAAGTTTAGTTTTAATTTTAGTTTTAGTTTTTTTTAACTTTTTACTAGATTTTTTATAAAACAAATCCAAAATTATTTAATATTTATTTATTAAATATGCAAAAAAGCTGTATGCCCTCTTTTTAAAAAGAGGGATTCAAAAATTATTATATTTTAAATTAAATATTTTTAAAAAAGCTAAGATTTTAGGCAACAATTTAATTTCCAACAAAAAGCATCATATCAGTTTTTATTGTATTTTTATGTTTCTCAATTTAGAATGATGTCATTTTGTACTAATTTGCTTTCAAGAAATAATGGTATATGAAATAAGATTGTTACTAGCTTTTAATACAGTTTAATTTAGCTGTAAGTAGAAAATGATTAATTTAATATAGGTTTTTATATTATAAGGATTAAATAAGATTTATTTTGATAAAATTGTTATAATTATTTAAATTTATTGATAAGAAAATTAAAACAAAATTTTAAAGTGTTAAGTAGCACAGTTAATAGGAAACAGATTAATCTAACAAATAATGACCCAGTTGCTGACACTGGAACTCGGTGCTTGGAACCTGGATATCTTGGGTGGTGCTTGTGGTATGGGTTGGTTAAAAGTTCAAGGTGCATCAGGGTAGTTCAACTTACTAAACAGATCCCCAGATAGGGTTGGAGATGGTGTATCCCATGAAGATAGCTTGCCCCTCTTTATAGACTCTCCAGCCGGTAGATAATACCAGTTCCTGCATCTTACTTGGGATAGTGTTTCTTGATTTGGGTAGGTTGATATATATAACCTGCCTATACTACCGCTGTTGAGTATATAAACTCCTTGGCGTATATATGGTATGGAGTTTGGATAGTCCTGCTTGGGTTATCGATGGTGGATGAACCAAGGGTTGATTTGGAGGGGAGATGCAGCTCGGGAACGTGGGTATGTGTGGAAAGGAGGGCTAAATCCAACCTCGGAATCTTCTGGGATCCCAAGCTGTACCGGGATGTTTGGGGTTATGGGGTTTAACGCTGGGATAGGATATTTATGGATGGGATAAAGTCCGCCCGATTTAGATCTTGGCCGCTATCGGTCATGCATGGCTTGGGGTAGGGTTAGCTTGGCAAATCCGCTGGTTATCAGGGTAGGTGGCACCTAAATAGATGTCATGGTTTGGGGTTGTACACAGTGCCAAACCCAGCAATGCTGGGTTGGCCAATTGACATAAATGGATGGGGTTTGGCATCAAAGATCCATAATCTTCACAGGAGAGAATATAAACGGTAGGTTAAATCTCACTTGCTTGAGGGAACAGGAAACGTCATGGAGCTATACTTTGGTTTGTTGTGTGGAATGTTCTATTTTAAGGGGAGACTTTGGTAGTTGAATTGGGTTTACAATCATCTCAGTAGCAAGGGTTATGTAGTTGAACCGTAAAGCGCATGGTTTCACCCCGTAAAGATTTGCTGCCTAGGTTTAAGCTAGCTTTTATATTTGGTTGAATGATTCGAGGGATAAGTTTAGCTTGGGAGATTGTTGCATAGAGCGGGCGGTTTGATTGGGTGTAGGCCATGGCTTGGATCTTTTCACGCAAGGTGATCTGGGTTCCGGGAGAATAGATGCCATCAGGGAGATTTGCATTTAATAATGTGGTTATTGAGTGGAAATGGCAATAAATTCTAGATAAAGTCGGCTTGAAGTATCGGGTGGATATATTGGGCTGGGATCGGAGGGGTAACAATTAATTGGGTTTATTGAGCGCAAAGTGGTTTCGGTGTTTGTGAATACGTCATAAGTTTAGATTGCGGGTCGATTGTTGTAGTTTACGGGGCAGAGGAGGGGATCTTCGGAATTAAAGAGTGCATATCGAATGGGTTTATTGAAACTAACAGCGAAGGATTTTAGTTGTAGGCGCGGGAGGAGCGGTGGTTCATTGGGGGGCAATGCATAAAGTGGGATTGGGACTGGGAGGAGAGGGCGTAGAAGGATTGGCGCGAGTCGTAGTAGGTCGGAATTAGGGGGGACTTTGCCATTGTGCGGTGGTTTGGGGAGGCCACCGAGTCAGTGCTGCGCTGGGCGTCGGGGGAGTAAAAGTGGGTGCTGGAGCGCGAGGCAGCGTTCAGCTGGTTGGGGAAGTAGGTGGTGGGGCGGGGGGGTTTGGACGTTGCTAGAGGAGGCGGAGCGCATCCGTGGCACGGGCGAGGGCTCCTGCATCCGCGGCACGGGGGATTGGTCGTGCATGCGCGGCACAGGCGAGTGGTCAAGCATGCGTGGGGGGGATTGGTAGGACAGGCGCTGGTTGGGGGAGATGGAGGAGTGGGTGCTGGGGGATGACAGGTTGCGGGAGGCGGGCTCCGAAGCGGTTAGTCGAGTTTGGCTGGGGAGCATATCGTACAGGCTGCGGCTGCGATCCTTCTCGCGTTGCCTGCGGAGCTTGGTGAACTCCTCCTCGTGCAGGAGACGCATCTCTTCTGCCTTGATGTCGGCCAGGGCGACGGCAGCAGCGGCGGCGTCATGGTCGCAGATCTCACCCTTCTTTTTGTTGCGCTTGAAGATGGAGAAGAGGCCTATGGATTAGCAATCATCGTCATAAGTTACTTACTAAAACCCTTCTTCTTGGGTGCCGGGAGAGGCACTGGGGGCGGGGGAGCAGGTCGACAACAGACTTGGACCTGGGCTGCAGTTTGGACTCGGAGGAGGGCGTGGCGCGGCCAGACCTCCGCTGGTTGGAGTTGTTGGAGGAGGAGGAGGTGCGGTTGGAAGGGGGCGGGTTGGAAATTTTGCGCGCCGGCTGGCGTACTACACCCGACATATTAACTAACAAGGGACGAGGCAACAAAAAAAGCTGCTAAATGTATGAAATTGCAACCGTCAAGTTCAGTTTGGGAGGCTAAAACAGATGGGTGGCGGTTGCTCAAGGTTGATCATGGCTCTCTATTATACCTCTCACTTCCAACCCTACCCTCCCATGATTGGCTGCCCTCGCACGGCCAGCCCATGCCCAATTGGCTCAAGTCGGATCGAGCCCATCCCCACCACCGATCCGAATAAACCGCCATCCGCGCCCATCCGCATCCGCCGCTTATTTCCCGAATGTCCCAACAAACATAAAATCACCCCCAGAAACATATTCCCGACCACCAACCAATCAAGCCAAAAGACCCATGCCCGCGCGTGCCCACCAGCAACGTCAATAAATCTCCTTCCAACCGTAACCATCCCCAAGACACGCCACCACAACCTTCCTTTAATAACCCACCCCACTTCAACAACCCTTTTATAAACCCCCAAGTAGCAAACACTTTTAAAAACATGCCACAACCCCCTACTATAAATCAATCAATAGCCCCAATAAAAATCTACTTTAAAGATACTATTTAAACCACTATCCATAAACATAGATGTAATCCCTCCCCAGCTACGCCTCCATGCCTTTATCAGGTGTTGACCACCATCCAGTCCCATACCTTGACCTCAATACTCCCCTCATCAGATAAGAACATCCCCATGGCATTAGAAGTATCCAATTCTTTGTCCAAAATACAAAAACTTGCGGACAAATACAAACTTTCTCCATACATCATCAATCGACAAGTTATAAGCCCCATCCACCGAGTCTGCACCCGCTCGATACCCCTCGAAAACAACGATATCCGATATACGCGGCGAAACTCGTTGGGCGGGGGGATTAACCCCGAAACGCACTAAACCTCAACTCCAACCAGCAAGCCCTTGCATCTGCTATTTAAACCCGGCGCCATCGCATTCAACTAATCAAGTGAATGCTAATAATTATTTAAACCAGCTACATCTAAGGGAATCAAGTTGTTTCATGAAAATAAAGTGGCATACATATCACCGGGTAGGTATGGGATCGAATGCGTTTATATATCCCTTTTAAAAATTAAAGTATAGGTGTATCTATTCAGCTTACAAGATATTACTAAATAAGGAAGGCTAAGAATTTCGCCCCTCTTACCACATATCATCTGATCGTTTAAATAGAGCTTTATTTTATTATACATTTAATTTAAGTTGATATACAATATATATAGGTCCTAAGCGCTTCTAGGGGATCAGAAGTATATACTCGACAGTATCCAAAATCAAAACAATTAACAATCCACTTTAGCTTTCGACCCACACCCCTTTACTGCCAATTGTTAGTCAAGACAAGTTAATCAACCCCCGGTTGCGCCGGGACTATATCGATTTACTAACTGCAACCCCTGGCACTTGACCGATGCCAATAAGGTATGGGTATAAAGTTCTAAGCATCCTATAGCCCACTGGAGCAGCAAATTAAATTCTATGCAGCTTATGAGTCGTATATGCACCTTTCGTTTTGAATAAAAACGATTTAAATTATATTTAATGACAATTCAGATCCGAATACGCATGAAGAATAACACTATAAGCCATTATAAATCATAGTTAATTAAATTATAATAACTCATGATAATTCGTATCTGAATACGCATGAAGGATCACTCCATAAGCCATTATTAATTAAAGCTATTTAGATTATAATTACTATCGACGCATTATAAAAATTCATATATTTATAACGCGCTAAGCTTTGCCAAAATACTAATTGGTAACGTAACTCACAGCACATAGGGACACCCCTAAACCTTCCACAGGTCGGATCTACATAGTCTGATCCAAACCAGGTAACCATGCCCTTGGTTGATATTTAATCCTACTAACCGAACACGCAGAGATATCCCTTGCGCATGACCAAGCATTCACAGAAGTATCAACCTTAGGCACTCCTGATTCTGATACATGTGTGAATATCGTGCACCAACCTATTCGCGATCCCCTTCTCAACTCCACCAATGCCGAGCCTTTTGGGATTAGCCTGATGAGGCTAGATGATTGTAAGCTTACCAGTTAACTATCCCCACTTGGCCTATTGAAATCAACCCCATCGGAAGGTTCCGTTTACGGGATCCCATCTCCTCCCTATCGCCCCCGACGAAAGATATATCAAACGATTGCTCAAACTGCAAGCCAAAGCGATACCGTTAGAACTGCACCAAGCAGCCCAAGAGAAACTAGCAAACCCAAAAGCTCCAGGGAAGTAACACGCATCCAACTCCTTCCGCAGCAGGCCTAGATCGGGCCCAGGGGGTTTAAGGGGCTTGCCCTTCTAGTTAGGCCGGATAGGATGATATAATAACTTAATTCTCAATCAATCAAGTACTTATACAGTGGAGATAGGTTTCATACCCCATTTGAAATTGACCTGCAATCGCTACCAATCCTGTAAAACCACTTTACTCCTGCTTCCATAAACTTGATACAATTGTCAAGCTGCACTTCATTATTTGACTTAATAAAGAACTTGGGCAAACATCTTAAATATGTAAGGCTTGAGGTTCTGGTTTTAAGCCCGTTTGATCTGGGTATGCGTAATAGATATCTTCCTAGCAAATGGAAGACGGGCGTTGAAGATCCAATGCCAAAATTAATCAGCAGAGATGAACTTATTTTATTGAATAAAATGGTATCCAATTTTATACCCAAAGGTTCAATCCTAGTGGCCCTATGGAGATACTCCAAGTGGCAAGAGGCTGGTAAGGATCCAAAAGGCTCAGATAGTGATATCAACCCATAGTTGAGTAAAGAGAACTCTACAGGTCAAAAGCAAGAAGAAAGGCCTTTGCATGAATCAATCAGCAAACTATCATTCACTAGGCCAATTGAAACCCCTATTGAATTCAAATCCACAACGCTGTTGCAATTCCTGAATGGATTAGACATTGGAACATCCACTTAGGGATTAACACAATGTAACAATCACACAATTGTTCTATTGTAGCATGCTTTTACACTGGTTAAATAAGTTTAAAACACCTTAAAAATGGGTATTTAAAACATATTTAAATTGTGGATCAAGTGTGGGCTTTACTTCCAAAGTTATTAATAGGATGATAAAATAATTGCCACTTGCCTCCATATAGAAAGCCACATGCAACAGGTCGTTTTTCTTGCGTGGCTCTTTCTGGTGTGCCTCCTCTCTCTCCTCTAATTGGCAAGTCCTTTGTTTGGTGCCTCCAAACCCCTGGTGGTAATTCTCACCCTTCTGCTATATAACCACATCACTATCTTAATAAATACCAGTTTTGTCTTTATATATTTCATTCTTCTGTCTGCACTAAGACTGTCACTATACCAACCAATGGTATAGTACTAAGAGTGAGGATTAGTGACTAACTATTTTTAGAATTAAGCAACCACTGCCATATTTTACAACAGACACTATGTTCAACTGTGATTTTATCCTGAAAAGTTTTGCTGAACCTAAAATATTTATGGGTTCACTAAATAAACCCACCTATTATTTCTATAACCTCAATCTGTCTACTTATCCATTACTTGCTGCTATATTTTACTTTTGTTCACATTATGTTATATTTTTTACCTTTCATTATTAATATTATTTCCAGTAATAACACTGCTTTAGCCAAGATCTAGTAAGAAATCCCAGCTACCAAAGTGTTCTGCTTCTTCTTCAAGAAAGCCTGCCTCCTCACCAAAGCGTTCCTTTAGATCCTCACTGACAACACCCCTACTTCTCACCATCTCCTCCACCACTCCTCTAATAAAAGGGATGGTGTCAAAGCTGCAGGGCTGGTCCCTCAGTAAAGCTCTGCACAAGAGACCCAATACCACTTGACTATCCTGGCACTTGAAGCCAAACTCAGAGGTCAACTAAAATTACCAGACAGGGGAACAAGAACCTGCAACCATCTCAACCCAGTGGCACCTCAATTGTGTGCTTCCCTCATTAGTAGGATTAAGCCAAGCTCCTGCCCATCCAGATGCTTGATCAGCGGGAACTGTGCTCTGCATAAGAGAGTTGCCACGGCTATTTAAGCTCAATATCTCAGTAGAATGTCAATCTAGATTATGAACATCCCCCCCCTGTGATTCTTAAACAGCAGCACAGTGCCGCAAAATCTTTGATTACTCCCTCCCAGGAAAGTGCTTCCCTGAGTAGCTCCCTGACAATCATTAAGTTGGTGGCATCCTTATCAACTGCCCATCCATTACCAGGATAACCCTGTTGGAGTCCAAAGCAGAACACTACCTGGACAAGCCTTGTGACTGCCATGATGTACATGGGAAGTATGTGGCTTCCCATGATACTATATAGTACTTGAACCTATATCAAATAAAGTATCATCCACTTCAAAATTTCCCCCTTTATCTCATTTATTGTACTTCCAAGGAGTATACACTTGGCAACAGTTATAATGGTAATGATTTGACAGATTTATCCCTTTATGAGTTGGAGGGTGACTCTGAACCCACCCACAGGGCTGTGGGAAGAAATATACAGGTTCCAAAGATCCTGCATCCCCTAGTGAGAGGATAAATCCGGCTTCAAATTGTGCCTTGATGAACACCTCCCCAGCAGCCCTTCTCCCTCCTCCTTGTCCCCTGATATCAGAAAGGTCTGGAGGATTGCTCTAAAAGAGTCAAGGCTACTGGCCATGGGGCAGGGGACTCCCTAATCTGAAGCACATGTAACTTTAAAGGTCAAGTCAGACCTATTAAGGATCTCTTGCAACATTTCTCTACCATGGTGGTCAAAGGAGCCCAAGCTTTGTTGCCAATACATACACTTTTAATCACAACAATCAAACAGGTACCACAAAAAGCAAGCACTCTGCATGCTAGGCCAAGTCTTGTGGCCCCTGCCTTAACACTAAGATTTTGAGAAAAGATCACAACTGAGAGGGGGAACACCTGTGCGCCCCCACTAATTTAATCACAGGGATGCTTTAGTGGTACCTTTTCTAGATAATCCCGTTCTCTGCCCACCTCTATATGTTTAGTATGGCTATCAAGGCCGGTAAGCATCTCAATCCCAACAACATCAAGCCGGCCCAGCTCAAAAACAACGGGTTAAGTATATAGCTGTTGAGTGCACTGCTGCCAATCCCCTCTCTCAAGGCCTCCAATGCCCTTTCTGAGCTTATACCTGCACATGGGCTCAAGAAGCTCCCAAATAAGGAGGGCTTCCTCCTTTACACCAATGGGCTAACCAGCAAGGGTTGCGTTATTTGCTATAAACATGGGAAACCTGCTGGGGTTAACCAAGGCGTTGACCTGTATAATTGAAGGTACCGTTGCCACTTGCTCTGGGATGTTCTGCTGGCTCTGGATGGTCCATGACCTGGCAAACATCTGTGTGGTTCTGCTTGTGTTATCCTGCTTCCCAGGGAGCGCTGAGGCCATCCATACCAGGGCTTTCCAGAACTATGCGGTTAGCTTCCTGTCCAATCATCAGAAGATGATGGCAAAAAGACCCCACCCCTGCAGTAATCCCCAATTCTAACAAGGACCAAGGCCACCATGGATGAAAAAAGGTAAGACTTAGAGCTCCTGGCCCACATGTATACATGGTGGAATTCACGCCTGCTTAGTTCAATGCATATTAGCAGCTCCTTGATGGTAAATGGTAGGGATGCTGCTTCTGAATCTTCCAAGAAGTTGCTTGCAATGCCCAAGTGAATGGCGAGATAAGTAGGTTGAGCTTCAGGGATACTTGGATGCCCACAAATCTGGGCTGGCCTGCCGTAAATTGCGCCATTGATGCTATTTAAATATGGCCTTCAAATAGTGATATGTGCAAAGATTTGGTTGGTTTTGCCTTCAACTTTGGAAATTCCTTGCCTTCCGTAAATGGGTCTGATCCAACCTCCACCCATTCCGGAATATCATTCCTGCCCTTGTCTGATCCTGGTATGACCTCACCCCAACGGGACCCCCTCTGCCACTCTGTCTACCTAATGAGTGATTATTGGCCCTTGTCTACTATTTAAGTAGAATTGTTTCTCCTAACAAAGACAAGTTTAATAACATTTGTGTTGGCTTTAATATTCTTCAAGCTTTTTTATTTCCTTTCTGCCAAAAGGAATTTCTCATTTTTTATTCCAGGAAATTAAGGTATGTGCCCTTAGTTTTACCCTGAAGGCTAACCCAAGGCTAGCTTCAAACCTCAAATCTTTTGTTATAAAAATTTTCTGCCGTGTCCTCCTGGATGTTGTCCCCAGGAGCCAAACACGACAAAATGATGCTCAATACAGGTGCTGCAAGCCCCTTGGTTACCCCGTTTCCATATGCATTCTCTGGTTCTTCCCCTCTTGTTTATGAAGTACCCAATCAACCTAAAGTTTCTAGTCCTCCTCTAGAAGAAGATATCATTGATACCCCCTCAACTCCTATGGTAATGGTGTTGTCTCCCGGGCCTGCTTGGGCCCCTTCCAGCTTTCTCTCTCAATTATAAGCAAGCTTGTGCCGCTGCCTGCTCCCTCCTCCACACAGGCACTGTGGTGATGCACTATATCCCTGGTCTCCATCCCAGGTATGCTCCCAAAGACCTGTATTCCTTCCTCTTGGACTTTGGTCTTCCCCCACGCTGATGGAATTGATGGATACTATTGGTGTGTTAGTTAACCAGTTTTTCCAACCAGCCTTGGTTCATCATCAATTAGCGCTAGGATCTCAGAACCAGATTTTGACTGCTGTAGCCTCCCCTGTCTCAGACACCCACACTCAAAACATGGCTTATCAAGAATGGTCTCATAGCCTCTTTGCGTGTATTTTGGATAACCAGCGCCACTTGCTGGCTTCTCAGAAGTACTTAACCTCGTCAATGAATTCCCTTCACTTCTTGATCCTTGGGTATATCAAGGATTGACTGTGCAAACTGATTGATCACCAAGCTACGTGGCATGGACAGATAGAGGCAACCCTTCTAAAATATTGTCAGGATTTTGAGACCTTGGTTACCCAACTAAACCAATTTCAAGAACATGTTAATTCTCAACTTGAGCTGGTTAAGACCCACATCAATACTTGGGGCCATCATCTGCACTAAAAATATGGTCTGGATAAGCCTGCATTAGGAGACACTCTGTATCAAGTGCAAAACTACGTTGATGATAGAATAGCTTTATCAAAGTGACTCCCCCTGCTCCTGCTGTGGAGGTCCCGTCTGCCCTTGAAGCTAAGGTATTGGAAGCCATAGCTGAACTCAAAGCAACTACCTGACGTCAATCTTGTGTTCCAAACCCTCCTCCAGTAGAGCCTATGCCCAACCCTTGCATTGCCCTGCTAACCAACCAAGTAGCTACCTTGCAAGGAGAGATTGGATATTTAAGACAACACCTCTCTAACCCTGATAATTTGTCCTCCAACTCTGATGGCAAAGGGGAGGCTGAGGTCACTGGTACTCCTACCCCTAGCAATCATGGGTCCTGCCCTGGCTTGGAAGGCCAACCCGTGTCAACTGTGCCCTTGCCTTGGATCAGCTAGCGGAAGTAACAGATGCCATTGCAGATAGGAAATCCGTACTGGAAAGGGAGGTACAGAACCTCTCTTGCTTGACAGAGACAATAAATGGACAAGTTACCTCTCTGGCTTCTCAAACAACTTCCCTGGATACTCATATCAATGGGGTTGCTGGCACATTGTTAGTACAACAGATCAAGATCAATGAATTTGGGGCTGCTGCTGCTACTGCCAGAGATATCAGTGGACAGAACAGCTCTACACTGGATACCCTGGAAGAGAGCCTTCAACTTTGTCGTGAATGCCGCCATTCACTGTGTTTCAATTTTGCCTTCATTGGGTTATTTTGAAGACAAATATCTCTCTTTTCTTTTGCCCTTTAAAATGAGTCTAGCTCCAAATTAGGAAATTCAATTGTTCAGTTTCCTGATTCTGCGCAACTCACCTGCCCCACTCATGCTTGTGGTGAGTGATCCTACCATCCATGTACTGTTTTGTGGTAACTCTACAAAGTATGTAATCCCAATCTTTTCACCCAATAAACTTAAGTTCTATTCACATTTTTGTCTCTGTGTCTTCACGTACTTTGGCGCCTCTTTAGCCACGTCTAGCAGATATTATCTAATCAAGGACACAAGGTAATCACATAGCCTTCCCTGCCATTCTAACCAAGACTTAGTATAAATCCAATACTAAGGTTAGGATTCCCTGTTGTGTATCTGTGCCGCGCCTCAGATCACAACAAAAATGATGCTCACTACAGGGGCTGCAAGCCCCTTGGTTATCCCTTTTGTAACTACATTTTAAGGTCCTTTGCCTCTGCCTATAAAAGAGCTGAATTGACATGAAATTACCAGTCCTCCTATTGAAGAAGACATCACAGACCCACCTATTGTCCCTACTATGCTGAACCTTGGGAATGGTCTCGCCTAGTGGCCTACCCTTTGGGTACCCCTGACTTGGAACAAGTCATGGCGGTAGCCCTGGGGTTGGCCAGTGATGGGGCCATCCCTTGCCTCTAGCTTCAGTTCAGTCAAGAAGAATACTACAAATTGATTGTGGCTCTACAATTTCTACAGCATCTCCTCTCAGCAGCTGGCTCCGCTGAACATCTATTGTCATCCTTTGTACAACCTGCCTTAGCCCATCATTAAATGGTGTTAGGGCTCCACGTTAGGGGATTTGACCCTACAAGCAACCGTCATAAACCACTGGGATCAATTTGCTGCCTATCAACAATGGATCCACTCCCTATTTTCCTTGGTATCAGACAATCAGTGCAACTCGTCACCTCCCAGACCCATTTGGTTAATTCCATTGAAAAAATGTGCCAGTCCATTCCCAAATACGTCAGGGAGCGTCTACATGAGTTTCACCAGTTAGAACGGCCCTGGCAAACCCAAGTAGATTCTACCTTGAACGCCTATCTCACTGATTTCAAACAACTTGTACAGCAGCTTAATGCATTCAGCGCTTACTCCTTTAAGAAACTGCAACAAGTTGCAGATTTTCCTGCTAAAGACCTCCATGAGCTTGGTGAAGAATTAAATCAAGAAAGGGGTGTCACTGTCGCTGCTATTGCCAAGCTCCAGAATCAAGTGAACGAATTATCTACGCCCAAGCCAGATGCTCTGCCCTCTCCCTCATTTGAAAATTTGGTGGATAGAGAGCAGAATATATGGGACGCCATTCAAGAGCTGAAAGCATCCTCCTGCAGTCAAGGTTGCCCTGCTAAAGCACCTCAGCCAGATCCCCAAGTGCTTGCTTTGTTGACTCAAGTTGCTGAGCTACAGCAAGAGGTTGCTGCCTTACGCAAAATTGTGGCAACTGCTCCTAGCCCAGTTGGAGTTATTGATGAAGATGACTGTTGCCTTGGCTTGTCAGGAGCCCCTTAAAATCAATGTTCTAGAGAGTCAGTTGCTCTAGATAATGAGGTAGACCATTTGAAACAAAACTGCTCTAAACTCAATAAGGACATGCAAGAAATGAGTGAATTGATTGACTCAGTAAATGACAGTTTTGCACCTTGCCTCTCAGTGGGGCCTTCCCTTACCTCCCGGCTGGGCGAGCTTTCCTTGGTAGTAACACCACAGGGCCAACACCTAGATGTTACTGAGCAACAAGCCATCCTAGCTACTAATATGGGTACCCACACTACTGAGACCCTGACTACTCTTGACGGAAGTGTTTACCAGCTGTGGGCCAGACAGCCCCCCTCCAAATCCAAAGCAGACTTCTCCCCACACATAAATGTACTCAATAGCAACAATGGTGGCCCAAATCCAGAAACAAATTTCAAGTCTATCTTTAAGCAAGTCTTTGACCCCAAAACCTCAACCATTACAGCTTTTCTAACTATCTATGAAACTGCCATGAGAAGAGCCTCAGATGAGGTTATGAAACACATTCTAACCTGTCTGCACCCAACCTGCCAAGAGGTAGTAGTGCCAGAGCTGCCCACCATTGAGACCTGGGAAGATATGAAGCAGCTTCTGATTGACAAATTTTGTGGTGACCTTAGTCTGGAAGTGAAGAAGGATGCCTTCATGCACATTGCTTTCAAACCTAAGGAGACTCTAGCTGAATTTACAGATAGATTCTACATTGAAGGACAACAACTGATAACAAGCAGACAATTGACGGCTCATGAAGCTTACATGGTGTCAAGGGTCTGGATGTACAAGCATTATGGCTACCCCCAACCTACTTAACATCCAGCAATTGCCCAATTTGGTCCCCTTCCAATATACCATTTAACGTACCAAGAATGGTAACCAAGCAATATCACCTGACTGTCCAAGTATCCAGTGGCTTGAATCCATATTGCACATGACCAACCCCTAGTTTCAATCCAACTAAATCCCTGCCACAGTCAAGTCTATATAAGTCTAACGTATTATCCAATAAAGTATACTTCTCTTCTTTCTTAATTCCATATTTGAAGCTTCCCCAAAAGGCGCTCCTTATCACTGGTAGCAGCTACAGTTTTTTGACCACGCCCATGAAAGAGAAAATGACTGACCAAAACCTGCCCACTTTTGCTCACGTACTCAATCAGGCCACATCCCAGAAGACCTGGAAAATGTACTTTTGCGCCCACAACAATAAAAAAGATATACCTAGTAAATGCACCATATTTGAAGGGCTGGTCATGCCCAAAGAATGCACCAAGATAAATAAATACAGTCACTCTCTTCAACCACAAACAAACGCACAACCACCTATCACAGGTGAAGTGAACAACACCAAAAACATTGGTATCAACAAGTTCTTTGGTAAAAACAAAGAAAACGTCATCAATTGGCTAGACCACACAGCCGCCAAACTCCGTGCCAGCTGCATCCCCCATGAGAAATGAGTCCAGGAAGCCAGCAAGCCTGTACAAGACCGCAGCTAACTGGTTTGCCACCTGGATTGGCTCACAAACTGAAAACCAGCTTAAAAACTGGGAAGAGTTCAAAGCGGACATCACCCACAATTTCTGCGTCACCAATACCTCCAAGACATTGCAATACAGCTCAGTGGTCTTCTGCAGAAGACCACTATTGCAGCTTACGCCAACAACTTTAAGGAAAACATTGCAAAATCCAAAACCCAGCACAAGCTGACAATGTACATACCAGAGCATCATTCATCAACAGAATAAAGCCCTCTGTTGCTTCCATCATCTGCCCAGAGGCCAACACCTCCATGCCTGCGCTCATTGCAGAAGCCAAGCGTGCAGAAAAACACAAAAACATGGAATATGCTGCACGCAATGGCAATCACTCCTCAAACGGCAATGGCAGAGAAACCTCCAATGGCAATAAACTCCAGAACACCAACCATAACAACGGCAACTCCAATTGCAACAATGGCAATAGCAGCCAAAGCGCAAACTGCTCCTGTCCCAAGAAAGAGGACACCACCAAAGTTAACAATGCTGAAGTAGCAACCCACTATGAATCTGAACCACATTCTCTGACCTCAAAAGTCACAAAACAGAGGAACAAGGAAGAGAGGAGGGGGAACAGGAATAAGTGCCCCTTTCTCCCCCTAACTTGACAAGAAATTGTACCAAGGCACAAACTTTGCTGCTTGCATCCCCTGTGTCCTGCAATCCTCCATTTTTATGAACTTAAAAATTAAAGATTGCTCACAACTTCTTGTCTATCCATGCACTTAAAAATCACATACACATAAAATTTTATTCAACTCTGGTGCACAACATACTATGGTTAGCAAACCATTTGTAACCAAGTACAAAATACCAGTTGTCAAATCCAACTTCAAATACGCCAAAATGGCAGATAAATCAAAGGTTCTACTAAAAGGCAAAACAACTCCCTTCAGAATTGACCTCCAAGGCACACAAACGTCCATCAAAGGACTTGTCATAAACAACATAAACTACAAAATTATAGCAGGCATGGGCTGGTTCACCCAAGTAAACCCCAGCGTATGTTAGAAAACAAAAACCATGACCATCAAACTCAATGGAGTCAACTTCAACATCCTCAAAGAACCCAATGACCTCATTCTAAGAGACACAGTATTTGTCCAGGTCATAAACCAAGATGACTCAGAACATCTAACCAAAAGCAGTACCCTCCACATAATGAGGTACACAGAATTCAATAACATACAAACACAAAAGATCCAATGCCTAAAACTTGCAGCACTCCTAAATGAATACACCCATGTATTCAAGGAAGAACCCACTAAGCTACCCCCCAAACGGGAGGTCAAACATGGCATCAACCCATGCAAAGTCATGTTAAACCTGCACCCCTCTAAAAACTCTCCCCCATGGAGATTCAAGCCCTCAAAACCCATATTGAGGACAATCTAGCAAAAGGATTCATTCACCCTTCTGAATCCCCATGGGGGGCAGCAGTGTTCTTTGTAAAGAAAAAGGAAATCCTCTGCGTCTAGTAACTGAATACAGAGCACTAAATTCAAGCACAGTAAAGAGTAAATATCACCTTTCACTCATAGAGGATCTGTTTGCAAGACTCTCAGGAGCTAAATTTTTCTCCAAAATTGACCTCAACTCAGGTTACAACTAAGTTGAAGTAAAGGAAAAGGACATACCAAAATCTGTTTTCTGTACACAATTTGGATCCTTTGGATGTAGATTAATGAGCTTTGGGATGACAACACTACTGCAACGTTTGTCACCATGATGAACCAAGCACTAAATGGTCTCTCAAATACATTATGATACCTTGACAATATCATCATATTCCAATAAACAAAAGAGGAACACCTCACACATGTCTGCAAGACACTCAATCAACTCGCAAAGCACAAAATTTATACAAAACCAAGTAAGTGTCAATTTATGGGAAAGGAACTCCTGTTCTTGGGCCACATTGTCTCTGACAGTGGCATCAAAGCAGGTCCAGACAAAATTAAAGCCATAAATAACATGCAACTCCCCACCTCTGCTAAACAAGTTAGATGCTTTCTTGGAATGGTAGCATACCTAAGGAAATACATCAAAAACTGTTGAAAACCAACTGCACTAATCTATGACCTAACCAAGGGTAATGCCAAAAAGAAATTAATCTGGACTCCAGAATGTGACAAGAATTTCCAATTATTAAAACAAGCTTTGATTAAAGCACCAATCTTGCAATACCCTAATAATAACAGAGGCTATGAGCTCAAGTCAGATGTCAGTGACACCGCCTTTTGGCGCAGTCCTTTGCATCTGCCAGCCAGGGCAGCAAGTATTCCTGCCAGTACGTTATAAAAGCAGAAAACTAACTAATACTGAGCAAAGGTACCCAATACACAATAAGAAATTGCTAGTAATATACCACTCATTCAAGAAATGGAGATATTATCTGGAAGGACATTTTAATGTCTTAGTACTAACTGACCATAAATCCTTAATATATTTAAAAACTCATAACACACTTGCACGGCAACAAGCCAAATGGATGTCCCTGCTGGAACAGCTTAACCTGGACATCCAATACAAAAAGGGGGCAAAGCTGGTCACTGCTGATGCTTCCTCTAGACTATGTCAGCCTATAGAGGATCATCCTGACCACCTGGACCCTGACTAGCCAAACCTATATAATACTGAGTATAAAACCAAAGGGAAAGACCCCTCATAACATCAACTGACCCACAATACATTAGTATGGAACAAAAAATATTTCCATGTATCAATTTCACTGTATACAAACCATTAACAGCAAACATGTCCCGTACATCCCACTTGCACAAAGAGTTACACCATATTAAGACATCACAGCCTACTAGGACATACAAAGGCTAACAACCTATACCTCACATTCTAAGAGATATGATGGTGGCCCAACCTCAAACAGGGTATAGTTTATTTTCTGAAAAAGTGCACAGTGTGCAAGAAATACACCAGTACAAAGGCTCCTCAGCCAACGGTAAAACCAGTACCGGACCCCAAACTATTCAAGGTTTGGGGGTAGACGTAGTGGGGCCCTTTCCAGAAACAAAAACAAACCAACATGTCTTAATTGTAGCTATTGTCTTTGCCACACGCTGGTCTATCTGCTGGGCAACAAAAGACCATAAAGCAGAAACCATCAACTGATTCATTAACAAAGCAATCATAGCCAACTATGGCACTCCAGACTACATCATAACCAATGGAGCAAATGAGCTATAAGGTCATGTAGTAAACAACAACTTAAAATCCAGAAACATTAAACATTCCACAACCTCTCCACACAGGCCACAGTAAAATGGCAGAGTGGAACGCCTAAACAGCAGCCTTATCAGGACCCTAGAGAAAATAATGGATGGCAAAGCCAAAGACACATGGCTAAGTATAAGTGAACATGCATTACTAGTATCCCAGGTCTGCACCAATCAAGGGACAGGCTATTCACTGTTTGGGCTAACCTACAGGTACAAACCATAAATAATTACCCACAACAAGCAGCCATACACTAAGATCCCCCAGGGAAACCCCCCACAGTAGAACAAGTACCAACTCTACAACACATAAGCCTCAAAGCTAAAATAGCAGAAATAAAAGTATCAAAACAAAAAAGGTAACCTCCACAGAGGAACTCCTTCTCATTGACTCCCCCATCTGGATTCTAGCTGGCAACAGAAAGAAACTAGACTCAGTACACAGGGGACCAGGGAGAATCATCAAGTACAGACCAGATCACAACACCTATTTAGTAAAATTCCAAGGTGCCATAACCCCAATTGTCAAGAAATACCACAGAACCCATCTCTGCCTTAGTAAAGGAGAACACTTGACCAGACTGGTTCCAACTAGCAAACAGCTCCAGGAGCATCAGGCGGCAGCTGTGAAAACAAAGCCCCCTCCTGATGCATCAGAGTAACTCCTTAAGGGTGTGTGTGTGTCAAGGGTCTGGATGTACAAGCATTCTGGCTACTGCAACCTACTTAACATCCAGCCATCACCTGATTTGGTCCCCTTTCAATATACTGTTTGACATACTGAGAATGTTAACCAAGCAATATCACCTGACTGTCCAAGTATCCAGTGGCTCAAACCCATCTTGCACATGACCAACCCCTAGGTTCAATCCAACTACATCCCCACCACATTCAAGTCCATATAAGTCTAAAGTATTCTCAAATAAAATATACTTCTCTTCTTTCTTAATTCCATATTTGAAGCTTCCCCAAAAGGTGCTCCTTATCAATGGCTTGCGCTTAAGCCCTCAAGGTGAACCAGCAAAATTACTTTACTTCAAAGCCCATAAGGCCATACTTTCTTCTATGAAGAGCATAAAGACGCTGTTGCCAGATATGTACCTTAATCATTCTGGAGCAGTTGCGCAGGAGAATTGTGTTGCCTCTAATTATGGTTTGTCTTCTTGTGGCCCTTGAATCCTCACAATGAACTCACAAAATCCTCCTAGACGTCAAGGTTGCTACAACTGTGGCCAGATAGGTCACCACTCTTGAGTCTTCACCAATCCTTGGGTTGAAGGGGCTGATGCCAAGGAACAGACAGGAAAAGAACAGTCAACCTAGAGGCAGAGACGCTCTCAGTTGATAATTATTCCCTGTCTCCTTCAATACCCCCCTCCATTGCTGACTCTGAGCATGCTGATACTGGGGTTCCTCACAATCTGCTGTTATTCCACAATATTTCTGATGACTCTGATATGAATGATTCAGATGTGGAAGATCCCAACACCTTTGGGTATTCAGTTCTTGCTGTCCCTGAAACTATTGTGGTCCCTTATAAGTTGCGTTCTGGGAAATCTACAACAACCACCAAGCTGCTGCCAGGAGCCAAGGAGGTTGTCTCTTGCCCTTACCTCACTCAAGCTAAGAGATTCCCTGTGCTTGTAGAGTCATCCAAGGAAGCTGCTGAGGTTGCCAACGCTGTATTCAAGAACATTTCAGTCTCTCTTCCTCTCTAGACTGTCTATAAAGAGTTTCTAGGCTTGAGATGCATGGGTAAAAAATGGATCAAAGAGCTAGCAGAAGCCCAAGACATTCTGGCTGTCCTCCCTACCTTTGCTTGAACTACCACTTTTGTGGAAATATCTATCCAAAAAGTGAAAATCAAGGCCGTCTTAGACACAGGATCTCCTGTTAATGTTGTCTCCTCAAAGCTTTTCAAGAAGCTCAAACTTGCCCCGGACCTTAATTATCACAGTTGTATGGCACAGCTTGGATATCCATGAATCACACTATAGGGGCTTTTTCAAGATTCTCCTTTATTATTTTAGCTGCTAGTATTCTTCCTTTAGACACCAATCTTAATTTTGAAGTCATTATTCTTGGTTATTTTTCACTTAATGGCTTTCAAGAACATTCCCTTATTTTTTCTCTTTTGACTGTCTAAATTCAATCTATTTAACGGTTAGTTTCAAGTTCAAAGCTTACCTTGATTCCTGGACAATTCTCAAACCGCAGATCTATACATTAGTTTAAATTAATCAAGTCTAAAGTCAAATTACCTTTTTGCTTTTGCCTGCTTACGCCAGCACTTTTGGACCAGGTTTTCCCCGCTCTTCCGCCTTCTTTTTGCTTTCACATGTCTGCTAAGCAACCCCTGTTCCCCTTGTTATCCCCTTTACCTTGGTGTTTAACTTTTTAAGTTTAAAAAGGAAACATGTGCTTCTGTTTTGTTTCCCAACACCAAACTCACCTAACCAATCTTGGCTAGTCCTCTCACCTCAATTCTGCACCTCACAAACCAAGTGAAATAAATAGGCTTAGTTTTCCAATCTTAACAGTAAGTTGAGATTGTTTGACTTGCACCCCAAAAAGTACTTGTTAGGTTTTGTGGCTTGTGCTTCTTTTCAATTTTAGTTTTAATTTTAATCATTGGTCTCATGATTCCTTTTGACTTTATTCTTCACCAGTAAGGTAGTTTTTATAGTAGTACACACAATTTAATTGTTGATAGCTTTAATCCTCCCACTAGTGCAGACCGTTTTCCAGACTTAGAAATTGACTTTTTAACCAGATCATCTGTCGTTAAGACTGGTCTCTATTTTATCTTCTTAGGGTTAATAAATTGTCTTAGACCTTATTTTACCTTGTAATAGCTTTTAGGAGCCTTAGTTCAGTTGCTATTGCAGAACTTGCCCACCTTTTTGTATTTGACTAATATAAATATCACTGGGTTAAAAGCTTTAGTTTATAATCATTTCCCCAGACAATGAGACCTTACAGGCTTATTCTCCTCTTCCCATGAGGTTTGGCAAGCTACTCTTGGCCGCGCCTGCTGTTGTCTTGTAGAATGAGAGTTATGACCTCCTATTTGGTACTCAATTCCTTAGGGAATACAATGGGATCATCAACTTAAAGGACGGCTACCTCTCTATCTTAGGGTACAAGATCCCTCTGATCTTTGAAGAGCCAATTAAGGTTCCTGGGAAGCGCCTCAAGACGTGTGACTTGGAATATCCCACTGGTGTTTTCACTTTAAAATACTGTACTCATTACTCCAGCACAAGTGCCCTCTTATGGCTTGTCCTGTGTCCAAAGGGATTCCTCTCTTGGCCACTTCTGCTGCAACCATTCCCTCTGGGTCTCAAGCCATCCTAGACTCACAAATATTGTATGAGCTACACAATTGTACATTCCTAGAGTTATACTCTCCTCCCTTGCTAGGACGCAACAAACCCTATCTCTGTCCAGGAATCTTAGATGTCTCTCATAAAGACCCTGTCCAACTTCTGGTTGCCAACTTAACTGCTCTCCCCATACATGTGTCTAGGGGGCAGGTCTTTGGCTATGGCAAATTGTTGAATTCCCCTGACGTCCTATCACTACATCCCTTTGGTATGTTCCAGGACTTTAACCTACTTAAGGATGAGCCCCAAGTCCTGTCCCTGTTCACTGCTCAAGATTTCCCACAACTATCCACGGTACAACAGAAGGAGGTTCTGAATTTTCTAGATCAGTTTTAAGATATCTTTGCTAAAGATAGCACTGATTATGGTCTAGCCAAAGGTGTAATTTACCAGATCAATACTGGTGACACTCCCCTTCCGCGCTAAACCATATTGCCACAGTTGCGTGGAGGACGCTCAGGTGTCTAAAGAACTCAAACAACTTTTAGACGCTGGGCTACTGGCCCCTTCCTAAGGTTTGTGGGCCTCCCCCTTGCTTATACTAAAGAAGAAGGATAGAGGTTATTGTATTGTGATGGATTATGAACACTTGAACTCCTTAATCAAAAAGGATTCCTACCCCTTACTGTTGCAACTGAACTAATGAGAGTTCAGTATTTGAAATTGGGGAAGACAACAGTCCAATAGGAAAGGACAGAGTAATAAAAATAAGGTCTCATTTATTGTAGAATATTGTGATTAATATACTATATGGGGAAGCCACAAGGCCACAAGGGGGTGGCATAGTGGGGAGTTCCATGTAGGGTTTGGAGCCAAGGAATAACTTGTGCAGGGATCAGCAGGTTGAATTGGCAACACTCCTAATTAGGATAAAGTACCTGCCATTCAATACTGCCATTGGAATAATCCATAACATTAGATATGTCAAGGGGTGGCTCATTGAGCGCCCCCTGTGTATTGTAAGATACGTTAGCAGGTGAGTCTAGAAACTTAGTTGCAACACCCCCTGCTTATTTTCAGACACCAGGACTGGAGTCTGCGGAAGGTCTGGGAAGGTCCGCACAAACAACCTTTGTGTGGGGATGGCACAACAGGGGCGCAAGCAATTGTGGTGAAGTTTCTTGGTGTTCCCCTGGGCATCCTCAAGTTGGTAGGTGTGGTTGTCATAGACGGCAGCTACCTTGAAGGGCCCTAGGTGGTTGGGTTCTAATTTGGAAGAATTGGGATTGAGGGTGTAGACGGGTTCACCTATGGCGTATCTAGCTTTGAGGTGTTTTGTCCCTCCTGCAATCCACTTGTGTTTGATCTCTCGGGCTTTGGCACGCCATTGGTCTAGGGAGGGAGTTGGCACTAGGGGGGCTTGTTGGGAACCTTGGACTGTAGTTTCCCCTGTTCAACCCCTGTCAGACTGTCAGGTGTTCCAAAGGCCAGGGTGCTAGGGCTGAACCCAGTGCTCCTGTTGATTCTTGCTTGCAGGATCAGTAGGGCTCTGGGAAGATGTTCAGTCCACGCAGTATTAGGGTGCTCTTGTAAGAGCTTGGAAATAAGTTGAACCAGGGAGCCATTTAACTATTCCATACGTCCAATGGCTTGAGGATGGTAGGGGGTCATGACTATGTGCTAGAGCGCGTTCTTGACACAATATGCCTTCACAACGTGTCCAACAAGTTTGGGCCTGCCATCTGTGATGAGACGCTTGGGTCACCCAAAGCAAGCCACAATTTCTTTGCCAAATAAGCGGGTAACAGTGATGGCGGTGTGGTTGGTTGTTGCCCAGGCCACTGGCCAACAATTCAAGTGGTTGATAGCAGTGATAATATACTTCTTACCCAGTCTGTCTTCAGGAAGCGGTCCCACAATGTTGAGAGCCCACTGTTTGAAGGGTTCCATAGCCTTGATGGGTAGGATGGACTTGGGAGGTGCAGGTTTGGACGTATTCTTTTCACACAACACATACGTCTTGAGGAGGTCCAGGATGTATTGGCGCATGCGCAGCCATCAAACTTTTTGTTTCATAATCTTGAAGAGGTTACGCCCTCTGATGTGACCCAAGGTTTGGTGGTAGTGCAAGATAGTGTCCCCTTGTTGTGTGGTGGGAATGTAAGGCGTCTTCTCATCTGTCTCTGCCCGGCGGCAGAAGTTACCAGCATTGGTGGTGAACTGACTTTTGTTGTCCTTCAGCTTGGAGATGGTGACCAAGTTAAGGCCCTTGTAGAGGGTTGCCTCAGGGCGCAGGTAGAGCATGGGCCAATATGGGTCCAACCTGTTGTCCCCAGTGATGGACGCTATATAGAGTTGTGAAAGAGCGACGGCTGTGACAAGTTCCTTCCCAGGCTTATATTTGATGAGTAACTGGTAGGGGGATAGACGCTCAACCCATCCTGCTTGGTGGCGTGTCAAATGAGACTGCATGTTGAAGTATTGGAGTGACTTGCAGTCCATCAGCATGCAGGGTGGGAAGGTTGCACCTTCCAAGTAGCAGCGCCACTTCTCAACGCAGTGTACAAAAGCTGCCAGCTCTTTATCATGGATGAGATAGCGTTGTTCCAAGTCAATGAGCTTTACAGGACTCATATGCTATGGGGAGGAAGACGCCATTGTCAGTTTCTACCCTTAGCACGCCCCCTATGGCCCTGTCAGAGGCGTCAGTCTTGAGTTTGTACTTTTAGTTTTGGTTGGGAAACTGCAGTACTGGTGCTGTTGTGAGCCTTTGCTTCAACCTCTCAAAGGCCTGATCTCTGGCGGGGGTCCAATGGAAGTGCTGTTTGGTACTGAGGAGCTCAGTGAGAGGTGCAATTAGTTCCCCACAATTGGGGATGAACTTGCATACATAGGCAACCATGCCCAAGAATGTCCACACCTGGCCCACATCAGTGGGGGGCAGAATGCTAGTGATTGCCTTGATTTTGGCAGGGTTGGGCTTTATCCCTTGGGCAGAGATGGTGTGCCCAAGGAATAATAACTCCAACTTGAGAAACTCACATTTGGAGGGTTTAGCTTTTAGCTGATTTTCCCAAAGGACGTTGAGGACAGCACAGAGGTGTAGGAGGTGCATGGTTTGATCTTGACTGAAGACAATAATGTTGTCAAGGTACACCGCCACACACTTTCCAATCAATTCCTCAAAGGCTTTGTTCATCAATGTGGTAAAGGTGGGGGGAGAGTTGGTCATTCCAAAGTTCATGACACAACACTCAAACAACCCATAGCGTGTGTGGAAGGCAGTTTTTGCCTCATCCTCTGGTGCAATGCGGACCTGGTTGTACCCTGCAGTGAGATCAATCTTGCTAAAGACCTTTGCGCCTGCAAGTGTATCAAACAGATTGTCAATCAGCAGCAGGGGGTATTTGTTTTTAACTGTCACCTCATTTAGGGCGCGGTAGTCTGTGACCAGGCAAAGGGACCCGTCCTTCTTGGCTACAAAGAAGACCGCCGCCCCATATGGAGAGAGCAAGGGGCAAATAAAGCCCTTTTCAAGCGTGTCCACAAGGTGCTGACAGAGGGTTTCATCTTCCTTTGGTGTGAGACGGTATAATGGTCGTGCTTTAGGTAACAATCCTTGAAGTTGTACAGCATGCTGGATCTCCTGGGATGGAGGTAATTGTTTGAGTGTTTCACTAAATACGTCCTTGTACTCCTTGAGGAGTGCAGCTAGCGCTGGTGGTGGTGATGCTGACAAGGGAGGGACTGCAGGTGGTTCTGCACAGATAACTTTGACTGAACATTGGTTAAAGTCTAGTCTCCCCCCCCTTAAAATTGTATGAGCCTGTTTCTGTCATTCTGACAAACACAGTGTCATGTAGTAGCTTGTTCATTTCCATGGGGTAGATCTGGAACCCCACCCCATTTCTATTGAGGGTGATGACAGAGGTATCCCAGTTGATGTAGGGACAGTAATGCCAGTGCCAATTGAGGCCTGTAATTAATCTTGGCTGAGGCCTGACATGATTGGCCCAGAGAGCTTAACCTGGACGTTTCCCATCCTTACAGAGAAGGGCACCGTCTCGTGGGTGAATGCAACTCTGCAGGAATCAGCTACATGTACTGCTTTGAATCTGCTAGGTACTTGATCTAATTGCTGGGAGTCAGCAAACACTTGATCTACCATGGTGTGATTGGCCCCAGTATCTACCAGTAGCTTGTGGGTGTTCCCACGGAAACAGAAGGGATAAGATAAGTGTGTTACTTTATTTGATGAGTGGGCAGCTTGCAACATAGGGTCATTGCTATGGACCTGAAGAACGTCCAGAGTTTCAACCTTGTGGAGATTGTAGTTGCAGGAGTTCTTTGTGGGCAAGGGCTGAGAGGACGGGTCAGTTGGGGTTGTAAGGCCTCTTGTTGCTACAACCCCCAGGCTTTTCCCTGGTCCTCAATTAGCGCTAGCTGGAGCTCCCCCTTGCGGGAGCGTTTAGTTGCACTTTCTTGTTGACAAGGTTGGCAACAGCCCAATTGACCTTAGCCATTGTTAAGTGCAGGACGTGGTTGGGTGGAGCATTATTGGTGCAGCGGAAGCCCATCAAAGCCTGGTTATTGGCCTCTACAATGGCTTTAAAGCAGTTGTTGATAGAGATGCAGCGGCTGACGGGAACCCACTTGTAAATATGGGGTTTTAACCCATTAACAATGAGGGTAAGCAACATGGCATTCCCATTGGTCACTGCTTTGGGGGCAGCAGCAAGGGCTTGTTGCCACGCAGCAAGATACTCAGGGATGGAACCAGTCTGCTTGATGACTAAGAGGGGAGTCCCCAAGATGATGGGAGAGAAAGTTTCACTATATCAGGACTTGGCGGCGTCTTGAAATGTAGACCAGGTGACGTCAAACTCCTGGTTTGCCCAGTTGGTGAACCACACAGCGGCAGGCCCTGTAAGGTGGCCAGATGCGGTGGCGACCCACATGGACTCAGGAACCTGACGGATACAAAGGCGTGTTTTGGTGGACTGGAGCCAATTGACAATGTCAGCTCCTTTGACACCGCCAGTGAAGGACTTTAGTTGGAGGTTGAGCATACATTGAGACAGGTCCAACTGTGGCGGGGTGACACTAGCGTCACGCTGCCCAAGGCGGAGCCAATTGTACACACTGGTGAGAAATAGCTGATCTTGATAGATGACATAACCTATGGGAATGTCCCCCTTGGGGATTGGAAGGAACATCTCTTGTTGTGGAGTAGCCATATGGCCTGTACTCCGTCCTTTCTTGGGGGGAATTTTGTTCTTAAGATAGGTCATAAACCTACCTGTGCTACCACTGTTGCAACTGAACCAATGAGAGTTCAGTATTTGGAATTGGGGAAGTCAACAGTCTAATAGGAAAGGACAGAGTAATAAGAATAAGGTCTTGTTTATTGTAGAATATTGTTATTAATATACTATATGGGGAAGCCACAAGGCCACAAGAGGGTGGCATAGTGGGGAGTTCCATGTAGGGTTCAGAGCCAAGGAACAACTTGTGCGGGGATCAGCAGGTTGAATTGGCAACGCTCCTAATTAGGATGAAGTACCTGCCATTCAATACTGCCATCAGATTAATCCATAACGTCTAATACGTCAAGGGGCGGCTCATTGAGCGCCCCCTGTGTATTGTAAGATACATTAGCAGGCGAGTCTAGAAACTTGGTTGTAACATTACCACACATTGATGATGCCCTCTGCCGTCTTGGAGGTTCCAAGTTCTTCTCTGCTATGGACCTAGCCTCTGGGTACTGGCAAGTTGATCTCTCTCTTAAGGATAGACAGAAGGCTGTGCTCATCACTTCCAAAGGATTTTTTGAACCTACACAAATACCACAAGGACTCTGCAATGCTCCAGCTACTTTCCAACAAGCCATGGACTCCATCCTCTGTGATTTGAAGCTCTCGTGTGTCCTAGTGTACTTAGATGATATAACAGTCTTTATTACTACCTTTACCAACCACCTGGCTCATCTCAAGGAAGTGTTCATAAAGATTTAAGAAGCTGATCTTAAGCTAAAACCATCTAATTGTGCTTTCTTCAAAGAACACCTTGAATTCTTGGGACATGAGGTGACTCAGACAGGAATTCGCCCCATGACTAAGAAAGTTGAGGCCGTTGAAAAAATGCTTCTGTCCACCAATCTGTGAGAGGTTTAAGTCTTTCTGGGTATGATGGGATACTACAGCCAGTTTTCCCCCAACTTTGCTGACACTAGTGAGCCTTTGGTCTAACTGTTGCATAATGTCCCTTTTGAATGGACTGCTATCCAGCAACAAGTCTTTTAGACCCTCAAGCAAAAACTCAAAGAGGCTCCCATCCTAGTATATCCTAACTAAAATAAGTAATTCATCCTATATACTGATGCTAGTGACTTGGCTATTGGGGCTATCTTGGCTCAACTAGATTATTAAGGTGTAGATCATCCTGTAGCTTATACCTCTCATGTCCCCAACAAGCATGAGAAGAATTACAGTGTCACAGAGAAATAATGTCTCATTGTGTTGCATGCTTTCAAGAAGCTCTGCTATTACGTATATGGCACCTATTTCACAGTGGTTACTGACCATGCCTTGCTTAAGTGGTTACAGCCGCTTAAGGAACTGGAAAAACAACTAGCAAAATGGCTCTCCTCCTGCAAGGCTACGACTTTAATGTGCTACACTGTCCCGGGATTCAACATAAAACACTGACAGATTGTCCAGAATGCCCATCCTTGCGCTGCACCCTGCTGAGGCTGATTGACTATATGAACTAATTGGATATCCTTCCTCTTGGGAGAACAAGACAGAATAAGTTCATATTGCCCCATCCAAACTATCTGAAGACACGCTCATCTGTGACAACCAGCTTTTCAAGAAATTATGAGACTGCTACCTACCTTATGTACAGCCTAGCCTTAGCCTTTTATTGGTGCTCCAAGCTCATAAGAAGACAGGACATGGAGGTATTTCCAAGACCTATGAATGGCTCCAGAAAAAATATTTCTGGGAGAACCTTTGCCTGCTGATTCCAGATGTAATTGTTAGTTACCATGATTGCCAGCTCCAGCAACCATAAGCTGCCTCACACAAGTTCAAGCTAGTCCCCCCTCAACACGCCTTTCATACTGCCGTCTTGATGCTGTAGGGCCTCTTCCCCGCTTTTGCTCTGGTTGATGCTTTATCCTAATTGCTGTTGATCATTTTAGCAAGTGGGTAGAAGCTTGCCCTCTTAAGGACATCACCGCCAAGATACCTGCTGCCTTCCTGTTGCAAGACGTTTTCTACTGCCATGTCTGCCCTCAAGTGTTATTGTCTGAAAATGAGACTAACTTTAACACCAAGTTGGTAACCTCTGTTGTCAAGGCCTTGGGATCTCAACAGTCTTTCTCTGCCTCCTATATTCTTTCTACCAATGGGGCAGTTGATCATGCAAACTCACCTCTGGTTTCTATCATGAGGAAACTCACCTATTCTGACACTGCAAACTAGGATCTATACTTACCCGCTGCTCTCTTTGCCTATTGCCTTAGCAAAAATTGTGTCACTGGGTACTCCCCCTTTGCTATGCTGTATGGGTGTGAGGCCACCACTCTGTTGCTCCTGGGGGCTCCCCTCCTCTCCTCTGATAAGGCTGTGAGCCCAGATGACCATATCAAAGATTTAGTCAACTGTATCATTGATATACAAGCTACTGCATACACCTCTGCGTACAGGACCAAAATGTTTGAGCTCTCTCCTGACAATGCTGGACGCTCTCTCTTGCCTGAGTTTAATATTGGGGACCACGTTCTCTACTATCAGCATAGAGTAAGAGGACACACTCACAAGCTAGATAAATTAGGGGTTGGACCTCTAGAAGTGACCTTCAAGCAAGGATCAGAGTACACTGTGAAACTCCTCTCTAGTGGTTGACCGTTTACCTGAGTACATGCCAAGTTCCTCTGCAAGTACCAGCCCCCTAAGGCCAATCTAGAGGGGCAATGTCATGAATGCTGCCATTCACCATGTTTCAATTTTGCCTTTGATGGGTTATTTTGAGGACAAATATCTCTCTTTTGCTTTCGCCCTTTGAAATGAGTCTGGCTCCAAATTGGGAAATTCAATTGTTCAGTTTCCTGATTCTGCGCAACTCACTTGCCCCAATCATGCTTGTGGCGAGTGATTCTACTGTCCATGTACTGTTTTGTGGTAACACTACACAGTATATATTCCAAATCTTTTCACCCAAAAAACTTAAGTTTTATTCACATTTTTGTCTCTGTGTCTTCACGTACTTTGGCGCCTCTCTAGCCATGTCTAGCAGATATTATCCAATCAGGGACACAAGGTAATCACAGCCTTCCCTGCCATTCTAACCAAGACTTAGTACAAATCTAATCCTAAGGTTAGGATTCCCTGTTGTGTATCTGTGCTGCGCCTCAGGTCACAACAGACTTCTCTGGGATAGACAACCTGCTGCCAAATCTGAGTTTGAGGGTAACCTTCACATCAATGTCCTCAAACCAGGTGACAAAAGTCAGTCAATTTCATTGTCCATTGATACCAACTATAAGCCTTCCTTCAAGCAGATATTTGATCCCAAAACCTCTACTATTGCTGCCTTCCTGACCATTTACAAGACTGCAATTAGTAGGGCTACTGACAAACTAAAAAAGAGCCTATTCTCATCTGCCTGCATTCTATGTGCCAAGAAGATGTGGTCCCCAAACTTCCTTTCATTGTCACTTGGGAGGACATGAAACACCTCCTGATTGAATGTTTGAAGGAGATCTCAGCTTGGAGGTCAAGAAAAATGCATTTATGCACATTGCCTTTAAGCCCAAGGAAACCCTGGCTGAATTTGCTGATTGCTTTTATATTAAAGGACAAAAGTTAATCACCAGTTGTCAGTTAACGCCCTGTGAAGCTTACACAGCATGTTCAAACACTTTGAAGGTAAATCAGCTTCTGTGCCTGAACTTTAAAGCTCACAAAGCTCTTCTTACGTCCATGAAGAGTATTAAGACCCTCTTGCAAGACATGCATTTGACCCATGGGGGTACTGTGGTTTGCAAGAATAAGGCCAACAACACTGGAACCACCTCTTGTACTCCGCGCATTATAACTCTGGGCTCAAGTGGAAAGTCTAAGAGACAAGGATGTCACAATTGTGGTCAAATAGGGCACCACTCACGTACCTGTAGCAACCCTTGGATAGAAGGTTGCAACCCAAAGGAAACTGCCAGAATTAACTCATTCCACAAGTCAACTCACTGAATATTGACAGTTTGTCAAAATTCAGTAAGTCAACATTATTTTAGCATTTATCTGCCAGAATTGGGTATTTCCAAAACTAAGCTAATTTTTCAAAGTGAATTATTAAGTCAGAATGCAAAATTAAAATAGAACAGGCATAATTTCAACACTATTTAAACAAAGGCTTATTTTTAAACCAAAAAAAACAATATAATTTACTATAAAAATGTAAGTTTCTTTGTACTTTTACATTAAGGTTGACTCCAGTAAGTAATATCTGGATGTTGAACCCAAATAATAATCCATAAATTTCTTAATAAAATACACAATATTCTAAAAATAACTACTTTTTATATTTTATACTACTGTTTTTATTAAATATATTGTCAAGGATCTGGATGTACAAGTATTCTAGCTACCGCCAACCCACTTAACATCCAGTCATTGCCCAATTTGGTGCCCTTCCAATATAAAGTTCGATATACCAGAAATGGCAACCAAGAAATATCACATAACTGTCTAAGTATCCAGTGGCTTGAACCCATCCAGCACATGACCAGCCCCTGGGTTTGGTCCAACTAATATCCCTGCCACAGCTAAATCTATATAAGTCTAAAGTATTATCCAATAAAATATACTTCTTCTCTTCCTACTTTTATATTCAAAGATTCCCCAAAAGGTGTTCCTTATCACTGGTAGCACTACATTTTTTGACCACACCTGTGAAAGAGAAAAGGACTGACCAAAACCTGCCCACCTTTGCTCACGTACTCAACCAGGCTACATCCTAGGAGACTTGGAAAACGTACTTACACACTCACAACATTGATGAAGATATTCCTAGTGGATGCACTGTATTCAAAGGACTGGTCATGCCTAAAGCATGCGCCAAGATAATTCAATACAGTTGCTCTATTAAACCACAAAAAAACGCACAACCACCTATCACAGGTGAAGTTACCAACACCAAATACATTGGTATTGATAAGTTATTTGGTAAAAACAAAGAAAATGTCATCAACTGGCCAGACCACTCAGCCGCTAAACTCCACACCAGCTGCATCCCCCACAAAACATGGGTCCAGGAAGACAGCAAGCGCCTGTACAAGGCCACAACTAACTGGTTTGCCACCTGAGTTGTCTCACAAACTGACAAACAGCATGACAAATGGGAAAAGTTCAAAGCGTACATTATGCACAACTTCTGTGTCACAGAATTGCTCCAAGACATTGCAATACAGCTCAGCAATCTTCCTCAGAAAACCACTATCACAGCCTACACCAATGAGTTTGAGAAAATAAACGGCAAAATCCAAAACCCAGCGCAAGCTGACAACTTATATACCATAGCCTCATTCATCAACAGGATGAAACCCTCTGTCACTGTCCTCATCCGTCCAAAGGCTAATACCTCCATGCCCACACTCATTGCAGAAGCAAAACTTGCAGAAAAACAGACAAACATGGAATATGCTGCACACAACAGCAATTGCTCCTCAAACGGCAATGGCAGAGAAAACTCCAATGGCAACAAACGCCAAAGCACCAATCATAGCAACAGCAACTCAAATTACAACAATGATAATCATAGCCAAAGCACAAACTGCTCCTGTCCCAAGAAAGAGGACACCACCAAAGTAAACAATGCTGAAACAGCAATCCACTATCAATCTGAACCTACATTTTCTGACCTTGAAGGTCTCAAAACAGAGGAACAGTAAAAGAAGAGGGGGAACAGGCTTAAGTGCCCCTGTCTCCCACCAACTTGAGAATAAACTGTACCAAGGCACAAACTTTGCTGTGTGCATCTCACGTGTCCCGCAATCCTCTATTTTTATGAACTTAAAAATTAAAGATTGCTCACAACTTCCTGTCTATCCATGTACTTATAAATCATATACACATAAAATTTTATTCAACTCTGGTGTACAACACACTATGGTTAGCAAACCATTTGTAACCAAGTACAAAATACCAGTTGTCAAATCCAACTTCAAGTACACCAAAATGGCAGAAAAACAAAAGTTCTACTTAAAGGCAAAACAACTCCCTTCATAATTGACCACCAAGGCATACAAACGTCCATCAAAGGACTTGTCATAAAAACATAAAATACAACATTGTAGAAGGCATGGACTGGTTCACCTGAATGAACCCTAGCATATGTAAGAAAACAAAAACCATGACCATCAAACATAGCAGAGTCAATTTTAATATCCTCAAAGAACCCAATAACCTCATTCTAAGAGACACAGTATTTTCCAGATCATAAACCAAGATAACTCAGAACATCTAAATAAAGACAGTACCCTCCACATAATGAGATACAGCAAATTTAATAATATACAAACAACCAAAATCCAATGCCCAGAACTTGTGGCACTCCTAAACAAATACACTCATGTATTCAAGGAAGAGCTCACAGAGTTACCACCCAAATATGAGGTCAAACATGACATCAACCTATTCAAAGCCATGCCTAAACCTTCACCTCTCTACAGACTCTCCCCCATGGAGACCCAAACCCTCAAAGCCCATATTGAGGACAACCTAGCCAAAGGATTCATTTGACCGTCTGAATCCCCATGGGGGGAAGCAGTGTTCTTTTTAAAGAAAAAGGAAGGCACTCTGCGTCTAATAACTGACTCCAGAGCACTAAATGCAAGCACAGTAAAGAATAAATATCCCCTTTCACTCATGGAGGATATGTTTGCAAGACTCTCAGGAGCCAAATTTTTCTCCAAAATTGACCTTACCTCAGGTTACAACTAAGTTGAAGTAAAGGAAAAGGACATACCAAAAACTGTGTTCTGTACACAAATTAGATCCTTTAAATGTAGGATAATGAACTTTGGGATGACCAACACTCCCACATAATTTGTCACCATAATAAGCCAAGCACTAAATGGTCTCTCAAATACATTATGATACCTTGACAATATCATCATATTCTCAAAAACAAAAGAGGAACACCTCACGCATGTCTGTAAGACACTCAATCAACTCGCAAAGCACAAAATTTATGCAAAACCAAGTAAGTGCCAATTTATGAAAATGAGCTCCTGTTCTGGGCCACATTGTCTCTGAAGGTGGCATCAAAGCAGATCCAGAAAAAATAAAACCATAAACAGCATGCAATTTCCCACCTCTTTTAAAGAAGTTAGATGCTTTCTCAGTATGGTAGCTTACCTAAGGAAATACATCAAAGACTGCAGAAAGCTCACCGCACCAATCAATGACCTAACCAAGGGTAATGCCAAAAAGAATTAATATGGACTCTAGAATGTGACAAGAATTTCCAATTATTAAAACAAGCTTTGATTGAAGCACCAATCTAACAATACCATAATAATAACGGGTGCTACATGCTCAAGTCAGATGCCAGTGACACCACCATTGGTGTAGTCCTTTGCATCTGCCAGCCATGGCAGCAAGCCTTCCTGCCAGTATGTTATGAATGCAGAAAACTAACCAATACTGAGCAGAGATACTCAATACATGATAAGGAATTGCTATCAATATACCACACATGCAAGAAATTGTGATATTAATTAGAAGGACTTTTAAACTCTTAGTACTAACTGACCATAAATCCTTAATCTTTTTCAAAACTCATGACACACTAGCACGGCAACAAGCAAAGTGGATGTCCCTGCTGGAACAGCTTAATTTGGACATCCAATACAAAAAGGGGGCAGAGCTGGTCACAGCTGATGCTCTCTCTAGACTATGTCATCCTATAGAGGATCATCCTGACCACCTGGACCCTGACTAGCCAAACCTATATAATACTGAGTATAAAACCAAAGGGAAAGACCCCTCATAACATCAACTGACCCACAATACATTATTATGGAACAAAAAGTATTTCCATGTATCAATTTCACTGTATACAAACCATTAACAGCAAACATGTCCCGTACATCCCACTTGCACAAAGAGTTACACCATATTAAGACATCACAGCCTACTAGGACATACAAAGGCTAACAACCTATACCTCACATTAAAAGAGATAGTATGGTGGCACAACCTCAAACAGGGTATAGTTGATTTTCTGAAAAAGTGCACAGTGTGTGAGAAATACACCAGTACAAAGGCTCCTCAGCCAACGGTAAAACCAGTACCGGACCCCAAACTATTCAAGGTTTGGGGGTAGACGTAGTGGGGCCCTTTCCAGAAACAAAAACAAACCAACATGTCTTAATTGTAGCTATTGTCTTTGCCACACGCTGGCCCATCTGCTGGGCAATAAAAGACCATAAAGCAGAAAACATCAACCAATTCATTAACAAAGCAATCATAGCCAACTACGGCACTCCAGACTACATCATAACCAATGGAGCAACTGAGCTATAAGGTCATGTAGTAAACAACAACTTAAAATCCAAAAACATTAAACATTCCACAACCTCTCCACACAGGCCACAGTAAAATGGCAGAGTGGAACGCCTAAACAGCAGCCTTATCAGGACCCTAGAGAAAATAATGGATGGCAAAGCCAAAGACACATGGCTAAGTATAAGTGAACATGCATTACTGGTATCCCAGGTCTGCACCAATCAAGGGACAGGCTATTCACTGTTTGGGCTAACCTACAGGTACAAACCATAAATAATTACCCACAACAAGCAGCCATACACTAAGATCCCCCAGGGAAACCCCCCACAGTAGAACAAGTACCAACTCTACAACACATAAGCCTCAAAGCTAAAATAGCAGAAATAAAAGTATCAAAACAAAAAAGGTAACCTCCACAGAGGAACTCCTTCTCATTGACTCCCCCATCTGGATTCTAGCTGGCAACAGAAAGAAACTAGACTCAGTACACAGGGGACCAGGGAGAATCATCAAGTACAGACCAGATCACAACACCTATTTAGTAAAATTCCAAGGTGCCATAACCCCAATTGTCAAGAAATACCACAGAACCCATCTCTGCCTTAGTAAAGGAGAACACTTGACCAGACTGGTTCCAACTAGCAAACAGCTCCAGGAGCATCAGGCGGCAGCTGTGAAAACAAAGTTACCTCCTGATGCACCAGAGTAACCCCTTAAGGGGTGTCAAGGGTCTGGATGGACAGGCGTTCTGGCTACCACCAACCTGCTTAACATCCTGCCATTGCCCAATTTGATGCCCTCCCAATATATTGTTCAACCTACCAAGAATGGTAACCAAGCAATATCACATGACAATCCAAGTATCCAGTGGCTTGAACCCATCCCGCACATGACCAACCCCTATGTTTGATCTGACTAAAATCTCCGCCACAGCCCAATCTATATAAGTCTAAAATATCATCCAATAAAAGATACTTTTCTTCTCTCCTAATTCTATATTTGAAGCTTCCCCAAAAGGCGCTCCTTATCAACCCTTATTATTTATATCTAAAAAGATTATTACAATCTAAAAAATAAATAAATAAATATTAAAATTTAAGAGTAAAAAGGATCCAGACAAAGCAAAGCAAGGTTTAGTAGGCTAATTAAAGCCACCAGCAAGGGCAGCAGCCACATCATTGAGGTATTTTTTAATCTCTGCTACCTTGTACTTTTTCTTTGCCACCTTTTGGACATCCTCCTGGTAGTCCTGATCCTTGGAATTCCTCTTTTTGAGGGCCACCCAGCTAACAAGGTCCCAGAACTTGGAGACATTCCAGGATGCTTCTCCTGCAGCTTCACAAAAAACTTGTTGAACTTAGGGCTGGCCCCAAAATTTTTCCTCAGGTGCTTGTGCCATACCTTGAAGCTGAAATAGTCTTCATCTCCCAATTGATGCAAGCACTATGGCAGTTCCATGGCGCAGTGGCCCGCTCTTTCCTCTCCGGGCAGTCACCTTCTTACCAGTCCATTGTTGCTTGAAGTATTCAAGGTAGCTCTTGAAAACAATGGAGTCCTTCTTAATTTAAGCATCCTTTATGAGGGCCTCAAAGCCAGGGCTAGTATACTCAGGCCACACAAAATCTAAGGCAGCAAGCTGGGTCATGCAAAGCAACACTTCCCTTTATGTAAGATCTTGCCCATAGTGGTGCAAGGCTATAAACTAAAGGGTATAAATCATTAGGGTTAATATTCAGAAGGTATAAAAAGGTAGTGTTGCAACCAAGTTCCTAGACTTGCCTGCTAATGTATCTTACAATACACAGGGGGCGCTCAATGAGTCACCCCTTGATGTGTCTAACAACATGAACCAATCTGATGGCCATGTCAAATGGCGGGCACTTCCTCTTAATTAGGAGCACTACCAATTTGACCTGCTGATCCCCGCACAAGTTATTCCTTGGCTTTGAACCTTACATTGAACACGCCACTATGCCATCCCTTTGTGGCATTGTGGCTTTCTCTATATGGTATATTAGTTGCAATATTATACAATAAACAGCACCTTATTCTATAATATTCTTGTCTTTTCTATTGGACTGTTTTCTTCCTCAACTCAAATACTGAATCCTCATTGGTTCAGTTGCAACAGTGGTAGCAGAAGTAGGTTCACAACCTACCTAAAAAAATTCCCCCTAAGAAAGGACAGAGTACAGGCTGTATGGCTACTCCCCATCAAGAAACTTTCCTGCCACTTCCCAAGGGGGACATCCCCAATGGGTATGTTATTTACCAAGACCAGCTAGTTTTTACAAGTGTGTATAATTGGCTCCGCCTTGGGCAGTGTGACGCCAGCGTCACCCCTCCCCAGTCAGACCTTTCACAAAGTATGCTCAATCTCAAGCTGGAATCCTTTGCAGGTGGAGTCAAAGGAGCCAACATTGCCAGTTGGCTTCAATCCACTGAGACCTGCCTTTGTATCTGCCAGGTTCCCAAGCCCATGTGGGTTGCCACTGCGTTGGGGCGCCTCACGGGGCCCGCCGCTGTATGGTTTACCAACTAGGCCAGTCAGGAAACCAAAGTTACCTGGGCGGCATTCTGGGACGCTATGAGATCCCGCTACAGCAAAACCTTCTCGTCTATTGTGATGGGAACTGCCCTTTTATCAATTAAACAGACTGGCTCTGTTCCCAAGTAGCTTGCTTCCTGGCAGCAAGCTCTTGCCACCGCCCCCAAAGCTGTAACCAATGGGAATGCTATGCTTCTGACGCTGATTGTCAATGGGCTCAAGCCCCATATCTGTAAGTGGGTCCCCGTGGTTGTTGTACCTCCATCAATGACTGTTACAAGGCCATAGTGGAGGCCAAGTATAAGGCTTTGATGGGCTTCTGCCGTACTAGTGACACTCCACCTCAACCTTGTGCAACACCTGGCAGTGGCCACAACCAAGTAGGCCGCCGCCAGCCCTGCCAGCAGGAGAATGAGATCAAACGCCCCGTGAGGGGGAACTCCAACTAGCACAAATTGAGGACCAGGTAAAAGCCCAGGGGTTGTAGTTACAAGAGGTTCTACAACCCCACTTGACCCTCCCTCTCAATCCCTGTATTCAAAGAACCCCTGCAACTACTGTGTACATGAGGTTGAAACCCTTGACGTCTTCCAGGTCCATAGTGACAACCCCGTACTGCAAGTGAGTCACTCTTCAAATAAAGTCACCCACTTAGCCTATCCCTTCCATTTTTGTGGGAATACCCACAAACTATTGGTAGATACCAGGGCCAACCACACTATGGTAGACCAGGCGTTTGCTGACTCCCAACAATTGGACTAAGTGCCTAGCAGGTTCAAGGCCGTACAAGTGGCTGACTCCCGTAGAGTTGCAATTACCCATGAGACGGTACTTTTCTCTGTGAGAATGGGGAACATCCAGGTTAAGCTCTCTGGGCCAATCATGGCAGGGCTCAGCCACGACATAATTGCTGGCCTCAACTGGCTTTGGCACAACTGTCCCTACATTGACTGGGATACCTCTGTCATCATCCTCAATAGAAATGGGGTGGGCTTCAAGATCTATCCTGTCAAAATGAGCAAGCTACTCCAAAATACTGTGTTTTTTAGAATAACAGAGACAGGCTTGTAAAATTTCAAGAGGTAAACTAGACTTCAACCAATGTTCTGTCAAAGTTATCTGCGCAGAACCACCTGCGGCCCTTCCCTTGACCACTTCACCCCCACCAGCGCTTGCTGCACTCCTTGAGGAGTACAATGACGTCTTCAGCAAAACACTGGACCAACTACCTCCCCCCTTGAGAGATACAGCTCACTGTACAACTCCAAGGGTCTCTACCTAAGGCACACCCCTTGTGTTGTCTTATGCCCAAAGAAGATGAGACCCTCCACCAGCACCTTGTGGACGCGCTTGACAAGGGCTTCATTTTGCCCCTTGTTTTCTTCATATGGGGCAGCTGTCTTCTTTGTAGCCAAGAAGGATGGGTCCTTTTTCCTGGTCACAGATTATTGCGCCTTAAATGAGGTGACTGTTAAGAATAAGTACCCCTTGCTGTTGATTGACAACCTGTTTGACACACTTGCAGGTGCAAAGGTCTTCAGCAAGATTAATCTCACTGCAGGGTACAACCAGGTCCGCATTGCACCAGGGATGAGGCAAAAACTGCCTTCTGCACACGCTACAGGAGGTTTGAGTGTCAAGTCATGAACTTCAGAATGACCAACACTCCTTCCACCTTTGCCATGTTGATAAACAAAGCATTTAAGGAACAGATTGGAAAATGTGTGATTGTGTATCTTGATGACATTATTGTCTTCAGTCAAGATCAAACCACGCACCTCCAATACCTCCATGCTGTCCTTGACACCCTTCAGAAAAATCAGCTAAAAGTTAAACCCTCCAGATGTAAGTTCCTCAAGTCAGAGTTGTTGTTCCTTGGGCACACCATCTCTTCCCAAGGGATAAAGCCTAACCCTGCCAAAATCTTGGCAATTGCCAGCATGCTGCCTCCCACATATGTGGGCCAGGTGTGTACCTTCTTAGGCATGGTTGCCTAGGTGCACAAGTTCATTCCAATTGCGGGGAACTAATTGCACCTTTCACCAAACTCCTAAATACTAAGCAACGCTTCCACTGGGCCCCTGCCAGAGATCAAGCCTTTGAGACGTTAAAGTAGAGACTTACAACAGCACCTGTACTGCAGTTCCCCAACCAAAACCGCCAGTATGAACTTGAGACTGACGCCTCTGACAGGGCTATAGGGGGTGTACTACAAGTAGAAACTGATGATGGTGCCTTCCTCCCTGTGGCATATGAGTCTAGGAAACTTACCAACTTGGAACAATGTTATCCCATTCATGATAAATAATTAGCGGCAATTGTGCACTGCGTTGAGAAGTGGTGCTGTTAACTGGAAGGGGCCACCTTTTCACCCTGCGTCCTGACAGACCACAAGTCACTCCAGTACTTCAACACTGTTGTGTTCTGAGGCGCGGCAAGACACACAACAGGGAATCCTAACCTTAGGATTTGATTCATACTAAGTCTTGGTTAGATGACAGGGAAGGCAATAGTGTTTACCTTGCAGCCCTAGATGAATAATCTCTACTAGGTGTGGCTAGAGAAAGGCGCAAAAGTATAGAAGACACAAAGACAAAAATATGAATAGAACTTAATTTTTATTGGTGAATGTGAAATGGAATATATAGTGGTTAGGAATACCACAAAACACTACCAGGACAGTAGGATCACTCGCCACAAGCATGAGTGGGGCAAGTGAGTTGCGCAGAGTCAGGAAACCAAACAATCATATTTCCTGAAGCAGAAGCCAGTTCATTTTAAGAGTCAAATGCAAAAGCAAGAGATTTTCCCTCAAAATGGCCCAACAAAGGCAAAATCAAAACATGGTGAATGCCATTATTCACGACATTGCCCCCCTCTAGATTGACCTTTGGGGGGTGATACTTGCGGAGGAACTTGGCGTGTACACGGGCAAAGGGGCGACCACTGGAGAGGAGCTTTACAGTGTACTCAGACCCTCTTTTGAAAGTCACCTCTAAAGGACCAATCCATAGGGAGTCTAGTTTGTGCGCACGCCCACCCACACAGTGTTGATAGTATAGGACATGGTCACCAACAGTAAACTCAGGCAAGGGGGAGCGCCCAGCGTTGTCAGGAGAGAGCTCGAGCGTCTTAGTCTTATAGTCAGAAGTGTAGGTAGTGGCCTGTATATCAATGATGCGGTTGACTAAGTCTTTGATGTGGTTGTCAGGGTTCATGGCCTTATCAGAGGAGAGTAGGGGTACCCCCAAGAGTGACAGAGTGGTGGCTTCACGCTCATACAACATGGCAAAGGAGGAGTACCCTGTGATCTGATGCTTGCTCAGACAATAGGCAAAGAGGGCAGCAGGTAAGTATAGATCCCAATTGGCGGCGTCAGAGTAGGTGAGTTTCCTCATGATAGAAACCAGTGTCAAGTTGGCACGCTCAACTGCCCCATTGGTAGAGGGCTTATAGGGGGCAGAGAAAGACTGGTGAGTTCCTAGAGCTTTAACAACAGAGGTTACAAGTTTGGCATTGAAGTTGGTCCTGTTGTCTGATAACAGCACCTGAGGACAGCCATGGTGGTAGAAAACATCCTGCAGCAGGAAGGCAGCGGTAGTCTTAGCAGTGATGTCTTTAGTAGGGCGAGCTTCTACCCACTTGCTGAAGTGGTCAACAGCAATTGGGATAAAGCGGCATCTGGAGCATGAGCAGGGGAGAGGACCTACAGCATCAATGCTGACAGTGTGAAAGGCATGTTGAGGGGGGGACCAATTTGAACTTGTGAGAAGCAGCTTGGGGCCTCTGGAGTTGGCAGTCATGGCAACTAGCTATGACATCTGGGATTAAAAGGCAAAGATTCTCCCAGAAGTAATTTTTATTAAGCCATTCAAAGGTCTTGGCAATGCCTCCATGGCCAGTTTCTTTATGAGCTTGCAACACTAAGGAGAGGCAAAGACTGGGGCGCACATATGGCAGGTATTGACCCTGCACCTCCTTGAAGAGTTGGTTATTGCGTATGAGGGTGTCTTCAGATAATTTGGACAGGGCAAGTCAAACCTCTTCTGTATCACTTTCCCAGGAAGAAGGGTAGCTAATTAGCTTGTACAGGCGGTCTGCCTGAGCAGGATGTAGGGCAAGGATGGGCATTCAGGACAACCCATCAGCGTTCTGATGTTGAATCACGGGGCAATGGAGCACAGTGAAGTCATAACCTTGCAGGCTGAGAGCTCATCTGGCTAAGCGTCCTTCAGGCTCCTTAAGTTGTTGTAACCATTTGAGCAAAGCGTGGTCAGTGACAACAGAAAAATGGGTACCATACACGTAGTGGCAGAATTGTTTGACTGCATGCAGCACAGCAAGGCACTTCTTCTCTGTAACACTATAATTCTTTTCATGCTTATTCAGCACACAGGAAGTATAGGCTACAGGGTGGTCCACATCTTCATTGTCAAGCTGAGCCAAGATAGCCCCAATAGCAAGGTCACTAGCAACAGTGTACAAGATGAATTCCTTATCATGATTGGGGTACACTAAAATGGGTGCTTCTTTGAGTTTCTGCTTTAGAGTCTTGAAGGCTTGCTGTTGACTGGCAGTCCATTCAAAAGGGACATTACACAATAGTTGGACCAAGGGTTTTCTGGTATCAGCAAAACCAGGAATGAATTGTCTATAGTAACCCATCATGCCCAGAAAGACTTGTACTTCTTGGAGGTTGGTGGGCGGAAGCATTTTTTCAATGGCTTCAACCTTCTTGGTCATTGGACAAATTCCCGTTTGGGTTACTTCATGGCCCAGGAATTCAAGGCGCTCTTTGAAGAAAGCACACTTAGAAGGCTTTAACTTGAGGCCAGCTTCTTGGATCTTTATGAACACCTCTTTAAGATGGGCTAGGTGATCAGTGAAAGTTGCGCTGAAGACTGTTATATCATATAGATAGACTAAGACACACAACAACTTCAAGTCACGCAGGATGGAGTCCATGGCCCTCTGGAAAGTTGCTTGGGCATTACAGAGCCCTTGCGGCATGCAAGTAGGTTCAAAAAATCCTTCTGATGTGATGAGTGCAGCTTTCTGACAGTCTTCATGAGAGAGGTCAACTTGCCAGTAACCAGACGCCAAATCCATGGCAGAGAAAAACTTAGAACCTCCAAGGTGTCAAAGGGCGTCATCAATGTGTGGTAAGGGATAGGAATCTTTCTTGGTTAGAGAATTCAACCTTCAATAGTCCATCACAATCCGGTGGCCCCCATCCTTTTTCTTTAAGATGAGCAGAGGAGAAGCCCAGGGACTTTGAGAGGGAGCTAGCAGTCCAGCATCCAGTAGTTGTTTGAGCTCCTTAGAAACCTGCAGATCTTTCACTTGGCTGCAGCGGTATGGCTTGGCAAAAAAGGGGGAGCATCTCCTGTGTCAATCTGATGTATCACACCTTTAGCTAGCCCATAATCAGTACTATCTTTAGCAAAGAATTCTGAGAATTGGTCAAATAAATCAAGCACCTCTTTCTGTTGGACCGGGGACAACTGAGGGAAGTCTTGGGCAGTGAACAGAGATAGGACTTGAGGCTCGTCTTTGGGTAGGTTAAAGTCTTGAAACGTTCCAAAAGGGTGAAGAGACAAGACGTCAGGAGCATTTAACAACTTTCCGTAACCAATGACCTGTTCTCTGGATACAGTCATAGGAAGCGCGGTAAGGTTGGCAACTAGTAATTGAACGGGATCCTTGTGGGAAACATCTAGCATTCCAGGACAAAGGTAAGGCTTGTTACCCCCAGCAAAGGAGGGGAGTACATCTCTAAGAAAGTCCTTTCAGGTAGTTCATATGATATCTGGGAGTCTATGATAGCCTGAGAGCCTGGGGGGATGGTGATAGCAGACGTGGCCATGAGAGGGATTCCCTCAGTTGCAGGACAAGCCATGGGAGTACACTTCATGTTGGTGGAATGGGTTTGGTATTTTAGGGTGAAAACTCCAGTGGGGTACTCCAGAGTACATGTCTTCAACCGTTTACCAGGAACTTCAATGGGCTCCTCAAAGATCAGAGGGACTTTGTACCCTAGGATAGAAAGATAGCCATCTTTTAGGCTGATGATCCCATTATATTCCTGAAGGAACTGGGTACCAACCAAAAGGTCATAGCTCTCATTTTCTAGAACAACCGCCGGCGCAGCCAACAGGAGTTTATCAAATCACATTGGTAAGGCAGAGTACGCACCAATGGCGTGAGTCATGGAGAGACCAGCGGTGCCATAGGATTGATGGTAGTTGAGATCAGGGGCCAGCTTAAGTTTCTTTATCAGTTTAGAAGAAACAATGTTGACAGCGGAACTGGTGTCCAAGACGGCTTTGATCTTGACCTTTTGGATAGATATCTCTACTCAGGTAGTGGTGCGTCCAAAGGGTGGCAGAACAGCCAAGATATCCTGTGCCTCAGCTAGTTCCTTTTCCCATTTCTCAATTATGTATTGTAGTCCCAGAAACTCCTTGTATACAGTTTGGAGAGGGAGTGAGACAGATACATTCTTGAAAACGGCGTCTGCAACTTCAGCGGCTTCCTCTGATGATTCCACTAATACAGGGGACATTTTTGCCTGAGTAAGATAGGGGCAGAAGACAACTTTTTTGGCCTCAGACGAGGGCTTGTTGATAGTTGTAGTCTTCCCAGATTGTAGCTTTTAGGGAACAGCAATAGTCTCAGGGACGGCAAGAACAGATTACCTGTATGCATCATGGTCTTCAACATCAGATTCATCCACATCAGAATTGTCAGAAATGTCATGGAACAGGAGGAGGATAGGAGGTGATTCATCATCAGCAGGCTCAGAGTCAGTAGCAGGTGGAGGTGCAGGAGGAGACTGGGAAGAATTGTCAACCAAGAGCGTCTCTGCCTCTAGGTTGACTGTTCTTTTCCCAAATGATACTTGGGGTCAGCTCCTTCAACCCGCGGATTGGTGCAGACGCAAGAGTGGTGGCCTATCTGACCACAGTTGTGGCAACCCTGACGTTGAGGAGGATTTTGGGAGTTCATAGTGAGGATACAAGGGCCGCAAGAAGAGGAGCCAGAGTTGGAAGCAGCACAACTTTCCCAAACGACTGCCCCAGAATGGGTAAGATGCATATCTTGGAGCAGTGTTTTTTATACTTTTCATGGAGGACAGCATAGCCTTGTGGGCCTTGAAATGGAGGCATAGGAGTTGATTCACCTTGAGGGCCTGAGTGTAGGCCATATATGCTTCATGCACTGTCAATTGTCTGCTTGTTATTAGCTGTTGTCCCTCCATGTAAAATCTGTCAGCAAATTCAGCTAATGTCTCTTTGGGCTTGAAGGATATGTGCATGAAAAGCATCCTTTTTCACCTCCAGGCTAAGATCACCACCAAACTTGTCAATCAAGAGTTGTTTCATGTCCTCCCAGGTCTCAATGGAGGGCAGCTCTGGTACAACTACCTCTTGACAGATTGGGTGTAGGCAAGTCAGAATATGTTCTTTCTTAACTTCATCTGATGCTTGTCTCATAGCAGTCTTGTAAATAGTTAAGAAGGCTGCAATAGTCAAGATTTTAGGATCAAACACTTGCTTAAAAGTAGGCTTGAAGTGTGCCTCAGAAGTTAGACCACCATTGTTGCTATCAAGTACATTTATGCGCGGGGAGAACTCAGCTTCAGATTTGGAAGGGGGTTGTCTAGCCCACAGTTGTTGAACACTTTCTTCAAGGGTTGTCAGAGTCTTGGTAGTTCTGGCACCTGTAGTGTTGGCTAGAGTGGTCTGTTGTTCAGTAACATCTAGGTGTTGTCTTTGGGTAGTGACAACTGTGGAGAGTTCAGCCAGTTGTGAAGTAAGGGATGGCCCCACTGATAGGCAAGGGGCAAATCTGTTGTTTACCAAATCAATCAGCTCACTCATCTCCTGTACGCCTCTGTCCAACTCAGTCTGGTCTCGTTTCAAATGGTCCACCTCATTAGCTAGGGCAATCAACTCCCTAGCGCAGTGGATTCAAGGAGCCCCCGCCAAACCAAGACAATATATATCTTCCTCGTTAACCTTGCGTGGACTAGCAGTGGCTGTCACTACCTCACGTAAAGCAGCAACTTCCTGCTGTAGTTCAGCAACCTGAGCAGTCAGCGCAAGAACCTGGGGATCAGGTTGAGGCATTTCAGTAGGACGTCTTTGGCTACAAGTGGAAGCACATAATTCCCAGATGGCTTCCCAGATTCTCTGCTCTCTGTCCATCAGATAATCAGCAGGAGGAGAAGTCGGAGCATCAGGTTTGGGAGAGGACAGCTCATTCACCTGACTCTGAAGTTTGGCAATAGCGGCGGCAGTGGTAGCTCTCTCTTGATTGAATTCTGCACTGAGCTCATTTAGACCTTGGGCGGCAAGGTCAGCTATCTGTTGCAATTGCTCAAAGGAATAGACACTGAATGCATTGAGCTGTTGCACTAGGCGCTCAAAATTGGAGAGATTAGCGTTTAGGGTGGAGTCTACTTGAGTGCGCCAGGGTTGTTCTAACTGGTGAAACTCATGTAGTCGCTCCCTAACGTACTCAGGGATGGATTGGTGTATTTGCTCAATGGAATTGACTAAACGTGTTTGAGAGGTGACCAAATCACGCTGATTGTCAGATATCAGGGAGAACAGGGAATGAAGCCATTGTTGGTAGGCGGCAAACTGGTCCCGATGATGGGTAACAGCTGCTTGTAGAGACAAGATTTCTTGAATGTGGAGTCCCAACACCATCTGGTGGTGGGCCAAGGCAGGCTGTACAAAGGATGACAGCAGATGATCAGCAGAGCCAGCCGCTGGGAGGAGGTGTTGTGGAAACTGAGGGGCCACAATTAACTCATAGTATTTGGCACAGCTAAACTGTAACTGAAGGCAAGGGATGGCCCCGTCCTAAGCTATCCCAAGGGCTACTGCCATGACTTTTTTCAAGTCAGGGGTACCCATAGGGTAAGCAACTAAGCGGGGACCATTCCCAAGATTCAGTACAGTAGGGACAATAGGCGGGTTGGTGATGTCTTCCTCAATAGGAGGGCTGGTAATTTCAGGCAAGGTCAACTCCCAATTAGGCAGAGGCAAGGGACCTTCAAATGTAGATGCAAAAGGGATAACCAAGGGGCTTACAGCCCCTGTAGTGAGCATCATTTTTGTTGTGTTCTGAGGCGCGGCACAGACACACAACAGGGAATCCTAACCTTAGGATTGGATTTGTACTAAGTCTTGGTTAGATGACAGGGAAGGCAATAGTGTTTACCTTGCGGCCCTAGATGAATAATCTCTACTAGGCGTGGCTAGAGAGAGGCGCAAAAGTACAGAAGACACAAAGACAAAAATATGAATAGAAATTAATTTTTATTGGTGAATGTGAAATGGAATATATAGTGGTTAGGAATACCACAAAACACTACCAGGACAGTAGGATCACTTGCCACAAGCATGAGTGGGGCAAGTGAGTTGCACAGAGTCAGGAAACCAAACAATCATATTTCCTGAAGCAAAAGCCAGTTCATTTTGAGAGTCAAAAGCGAAAGCAAGAGATTTGTCCTTGAAATGGCCCAACAAAGGCGAATTCAAAACATGGTGAATGCTGTTATTCACTCAAACACGCAGTCCCACTTGATACGCCGCCAAGCAGGCTGGGTTGAGCGCCTATCCCCCTATCAACTGTGCATTGAGTACATGCCTGGAAAGGAACTTGTCACAGCTGACGCCCTCTCATGCCTCTACATAGCATCCATCACCGGGGATGTTGGCTTGGACCCAGATTGGCCAATGTTGTACCTCTGCCCTGAAGCAACTCATTACAAAGGCCTTAACTCAGCAACCATCTCCAAGCTGAAGGACAACAAAAGTCAGTTCACCACAGATGCTGGCAACATCTGCTGCTGGGAAGAGACAGGTGAGAAATTGCTGTACATCCCCACCACATAACAAGGCAACACCATACTGCATTACCATCAAACCCTGGGTCACATCAAAGGACATAACCTCTTTGAGATCATGAAACAGAAGGTTTGATGACCGCGTATGCGTCAAGACATCTGGGATCTCCTCAAAACATGTGTGCTGTGTAAAAAGAATACGTCTAAACCTGCACCCCCAAAGTCTGTCCTGCCCATCAAAGCAATGGAACCCTTCAAACAGTGGGCCTTTGACATTGTGGGACCCCTCCCTGAAGACATACTGGGAAAGAAATACATCATAACTGCCATTGACTACTTCACCTGTTGGCCAGTGGCCTGGGCAACAACTAACCACACCGCCATCACCATCACCTGCTTCATTGGCAAGGAAATTGTGGCCCGCTTTGGGCGGCCCAAACGCCTCATCACAGATGGTGGCCCTGAACTTGTTGGGCATATCATGAAGGCGTACTGCGCCAAGAATGCACTCCAACAGATAGTCACAACCCCATACCATACACAAGCCAATGGATGTGTAGAGCTATTAAATGGCTCACTGGTTCAATTGATTGCCAAGCGCTTGCAGGAACACCCCAATACCACATGGACTGAACACCTGCCTACCGCTCTACTTATTTTACAAGAAAGGATTAACAGAGGCACTGGGTTCAGCCCCAGCGCCCTGGCCTTTGGAACGCCCAAAAGTTTGACGGGGGTTGAACAAGGGAAGTTACAGTCTACAGTTCCCAGGAAACCTCTCCTGTTGACAACTCCATCCCTGAACCAATGGCGTGCCAAGGCCCAAGAGATGAAACATAAACAAATTGAAGGAGGGACAAAGCACCTCAAGGCAAGATATGCCATAGGTGACCCTGTCTACACCCTCAACCCCAATTCAGCCAAACTAGAGCCCAACTACCTAGGGTCCTTCAAGATAGCTGTGGTCTATGACAATCACACCATTTCAACTCAAAGATGCCCAAGGGAATACCAAGAAGCTCCACCATAATTGCTTATGCCTCTGACGTGCCATCCCCACACAAAGGTTGTTTGTGCGGACCTTCCCAGATCTTCCGCAGACTCTGATCTTGGTGTCTGACGACAAACAGGGGGCAAGGGGGGTGTTGCAACCAAGTTTCTAGACTCTCTTGCTAACATATTTTACAATACACATGGACGCTTGATGATCACCCCTTGACGTGTCTAACAACATGAACCAATCTGATGGCCATATCAAATTTCAGGCACTTCCTCCTAATTAGGAGTGCTACCAATTCAACTGGCTGATCCCCACACAAGTTATTCCTTGGCTTCAAACCTTACATGAAACAAGCCACTATACCACCCCCTTATGGCCTTGTGGCTTTCTCCATATGGTATAATAATTGCAATATTATACAATAAACAACACCTTATTCTATTCATTCTTGTCCTTTCTATTAGACTGTTGTCTTCCCCAACTCAAATACTGAATCCTCATTGGTTCAGTTGCAACAGTAGGTACTAGCTGTAATATAATCTCACAGAATCCTACTAAGAGCTTATACTGAGTTATAAAAGAATTGATAGAATTTAAGAACCCTAAACAAAGAAGATAAAACAAGGTATTTAATAGTAAAAATCAGTAACTAAGGGAATGTCAATATTGGGATACTCTTTATCAGCAAACTGGTACATGTAACTATTAAAAGATTCCTTAAGGGAAAATAATGGATACAAGAAGCCTAAGGATTGTTCTTTTACAACTTCTGTTTATTTAACTAAGGAGAAAAAAAGAAGAAAACTTAGAATGAATTAATAAAAATTGAAATCCCTAAAATTTAAGATCTAAAGTTAAAATTGATAAAGATTGAAGGTAAGAAATCACTTCAAATTTTGGCTTAAAGCCTACTCTTCACAAGCTCTTTATTATAAAGGCACATATTTTAAGTTCTAAAATGCTAGGCATAGAAGAAAAAGCCAAGAAAAGGAGCAACTGAAGACATATTCACAAGGAACCCAGAGGAGAAGGAGACAACAAAAACCCAGTAAGGACCACAGATCATCAACATGAAAACTGGGTAAAGCAGCAACAACGTAACCAGGAGTTTCAAAAGGTAAAATAAAATTAAAAATCTTCTAACTTTGAAATAGAAATATATATAAGCTAATATAATAGCTAGTAATAAGGAAGACAACAACAACAATTCAAACGTGAATCAGCGTAAAATGGCAACTGTGGTAAGTTTGACTCCCTTAAACTCAACTCCCTGGTACTTGACACTTTGTTGAGTACCAGGGAGTTGAGTGCTGCATATGTGAATCTATTTGTATTTTTGGCTTAACCAATTTTAAGCTAACTTTTACTAGTAATTTAGGGGTTCAAAACCAAAAACCAAGGTTGAATTTACTCAAACTCAACTCTGTTTAATTAATCAGTTAGCTAAAATACCAATTTAAGGGACAACATATAAGGAAACTTACTAATAGAAATGAAAAAACCTGTGTTCAACACTCTAAACCCAAAAGTGACCAGTTTGACACTTTTTAAGCCAAATCAATATTTTATTAATAAAATAATTATGCGCTTATATAAAAATTGTTATTTACAATTATATTTTTATTATTAGTGTCCATAGTTGTTGATTAGGCTCCCAAGCACCACTATACTGGATTTGGTGGTATATACATTAATCAAATACCCCACTTGTTTTACATTATGTCATTCCCTGGTTTTTGGATTAAGTGGTGCCATATAAATTAAGCCCAATTTATTAAGAGATTTCATATGTAATTTATAAAAAACTGAAACTCAACACTTTCTTTGTTTGACTCTATCCACTTGACACCTGATTGGTTTCAGATTTAACTAACCAAAGGCTTGGAATTAAGGCTAAATTAATATATGATGCACTATGAGCGCCACTTGACACTCATCCACTTGACACTTTAACTTGGGGATTAGTACAGAGAGCTTCTTAACGTTTTAACCAACACTATGGTAAATAATTCACTCCCAGCTCCTCACAGCATACCTTAATCACTAATAAACACATTTCCACTCATTTACTTTTTTAACTTATGTTGTATTTCTTTATTTTTGAGCATACAAAACTGCCTTGCTTTTGGGTTAACTTTTGAACCCAGTTTAAATTTAAGCAAGTTTTATATGTAAAAAACATAGTAAATTTGATGTTTCTGCTTGACTCTGGCATACTTGACAGTGAGAATTCAGCTTTTTCTGGCTGTTTGACAGTGCTGAACTTGACACTTTACTATGTTTTGAATATTCAACTCTCAATAAAAAATTCCACATAATAATTTTTTTTGCTATTATAATCTACTACTTTTTCTGCTGCTCTCCATATAATTTTCATATTTTTTGATTTTCAATTAAACTTTTACATTGATTCAACACTAAGATGTTATGCTGAACCTAACATCTTTGATGCTTTATCATAAATCCACTTATTTTCTATGTTTTAACCTTTATATCTACACTTTGAGTTTCTATTTTGCTTCTATTTACTTTTTTATGTTTTTTTATAAATAAAACTTTATTTGCACACTTTTCATTCAACCTTTGCTTTGCTTTACCTCTTTGTGTTTGCAATATCTTTTCAATCATTTTATTTACAATGCTAAACTTTTCTTTAGACACAATCAAGCAAGAACAGCCAGCAGCCTAAGCGCCAAGCCTCCAAAGGCACCAAAGAAACTGCCTCCACCCCCAAGTGTGCCAAGAAGCCTGCAAAGGCAAAGTCTCCAACCCCATCTCCTCCCACTCCATCTCCTCCCCCTCCACCCTCATCTTCTACATCCCCTTCACCTTCTCCCCAAAAATCCTCCCCCAATAAATCTGATGGTGATCTTATCAACCACTCATTTTATCACTCAGAGGCCAACTCCAAGCCTACCAAGGAGCGCCAGACCAAGAAGGCAAAGGCTGTCAAGGAGCCCACCTCTTCTTCTGGTAAGAAAAAGGAGGCATCCAAGCAGGCCTCAAAGAATCCTTCCCCTCCCTCTCCTAATGGCTCTTCCCCTCCTTCCTTGGTAGGACACGCCATTTCAAAAACAGCATCTCAAAAAACGCCATCTCAAATTTAATTTGAGATGTTTTTTTTGCGTTAGTGATTTTGAATCACAAAAAAATAAAATAAAACAATAAAAAAGTTAAAATTTACATATACTTTTATAATACAGCATCTCAAATTTACGCCATCTCAATTCCGTCACTTCAAGTCAGATTAATTAAATCTTATTTTGCTAACTTTATTTACATATGAAATCACTTAGTGTGGGGCATGTTTACGCCATCTCAACTTTACGTCATTTTGAATTACGCCATCTATCCTAAACTAAAATAAGTTAATACCCAAACTAAAATAAAGCCTGTAGTGTAGTGCCAGAAGATGTTCCTATAGTATTAATCTAAGACACTTATAAAAGAAACAACCTAAAAAGATGCCACTATGATAGTCCTTCTAGTAATTGTTGTTGCTGGGTAAAAAAAACCAGTTTTGTTATATGTAATTTATAACTTTATTATACATGGATACACTGATAAGGTTTTCATCAATAAAATATTTTAATAGTGATTTTAATATAGAAGAAGGTGATTACGCCATTTTGATTTATGTCACTTCAAATTCCATCAAATTTCACATCACCCAATTGATTCAAGGCGCACAATGAATAGGGAAAAATAAGGGGAAATTACCTATGACGCAAGGCTACGCTATATCAATTCCCCCACCACAACTCTTGCTTTCCACTTTTCAAAAGTATAGTTTCACGTCTAAAACCACTTAAGCAAAAAATGTAAGAAAACATATGAAAATTTGCAAATATATATATTTTCATCTCTTCTAAACAACTGGGTACTTTTTAACCCCAGTTTTATAAGCTAGTTTTTGAGAAATTCAAGTTTTACTCTTTGGCCCAGTTGAGGTAGCTCCACCGTAAATGTGTTAATTTAATATAAAAAATGGTCAAAAAACAATGTTTTTGAGCTACAGCACCTCAATTACGTCACTTCAAAAACGCCATCTTGAGAGCAAGTTTTCAGTCAAAACTCAAAGTTTTGCCTACTTGCGTTACTAAAAAAAATTATTTATTCAAGATAAAAACATTGAAATTTTGATAGTATATATTATTTGATCTTTTCTACAATTTTATGTAAAAAATTGATACTTTAATATTAAAAACATTCTTATTTTTCTCTTTAAAAACAACCCCTAAATTGCTCATATTTTGAGACTAATTCACTTTTTGATGCCTCCCAAGCCTACCACTAAAGCTACGTCCAAGGCCTCAAAGTCCAAGACCACTCCTCCAAAGGCCAAAAAGGCCAAAAATATCCCTAAAAAGCAGCCTGCTAAGGGTAAAGCTCCCCCCAAGACCCCTACGCCCTCACCAGAGCCTGAGGAAACAAGCCCAACCCCTCCCCATTCTCCTTTTGTTTACTCTCTGTCAGACCCTCAAGAGAAGTTATTCAACTTTAACCGCCACTCTGACCCCACTTCAGAGCCTGAAGATGAAGAAGAGCATGAGCCTGAGCCTGGTGCTCCTGCAGATGAGCCAATTGAGCTCTGGGATCTTAATACCATCTATAATGTATGCAACAGAAATGGCTCCTTTGCTGTGCCCCAACTTACCCTACCAGCTATCCAATTATGACCAAGAAAGGGGGTGCTGGCTTTGTCCACAAGGGCTACAGCTTCAGCTGCAACAACGAGAAGAAGCCCATCTGTCAGCATCACTTCAAATGTGATAGTGTTGGCTGTCCAGCTAGGCTTACCACCTATGGGTTCACTTGTTTTAAAGCCCTGACTATTGAGCATGACTGGGCCAAGCCCTTTGATCCACTGTATCAACTGATCCGCTGGTTTCTTTGCCAGGTCATACCAACCACCAAAGACCAAACTGCAACTGAGGTGGTAAACAATGCACTCATTAATCTAAATGATACCCAACTGGCAACTGTTGGTGGCATCTCAAAACTTTAGAATATCTCACTGACCAGAGATATGCTCTGAGCACTGAAGGCGTCAGTGCTACATCAATTGATCAGTTAATTTTAACTGAAGAGCAAAAGCTTTCACAGCATGAAGAGAGATTTCTCCTTTACAATGATGGGCAACATGCCCCAGAGCAGATCATCTGCTTTGCTACCTCCCAGGATCTTCACACCCTTTTAAAATAAAAGACCTGGCTTGCAGATGGTACCTTTTTCACCTGCCCAAAGCTCTTCAGCCAGCTTTGGAATATCCATGGGCAGGTTGGAAATCTGGTTCTTCCCCTTGTCTTCTTTTTACTTCCTAACAAGAAGCAAGAAACCTATGTCTGGGCTCTAACAATATTAAAGGCCAAACTTGATGAGATCCTCCCCACCATTGAAGAGGAGCCAAAGGAGACTATAGGGCGCAAGAAAAAGGCCCAGTCAGAGGAAGCCACCCCCATCAAGAAAAAGCCCAAAAGCCTTCCATACCATGAATACCTGGTAGTAGATTTTGAGCAGGCTCAGGCCAATGCTTTTATTAGAGTCTTCAAGAGCTCCCCTCAGGGATGCTACTTTCACTTTTGGCAGGCACTCTGCCGCCGCCTTCAAAAGTGCTCTGACCTCTGTGAGCTGGTCTACACTGAAGGCACAAAGGAAGCAAAGGACATGTTCAACTGCTTTGCTGCCCTTGCCCTTGTGCAGAAGGAGGAAACCAATGCCTTTTACAACTCTCTCCTCCGCCATCCCTACATTATTGCCAACCAGGCAGCCTTTGCTCCATTCATAGAGTATTTTGAAACTCAATGGGTTGGAGTGTTTCAAGGAGCACGCCGCATCAGAAAAGGCAGTGACTCAATCACATGTAACTTTTTTAAGCAGGTAAAGGATGGCCTAATCAAGACCACCTCTTTTCTTGAAGGGTGGCATAGTCAATTTACCACAAGGGTCTGGATTCAGAAGCCCAAATTCAACAAAATCATGGTCCATCTCAAGACTCAGCAGGCCATCTCCACCCACCTCTTTAAAACAGGCATCAAGACTAAGGATGATCCCCCCAAGCAAACCAAAGCGGTGAAAAAGTACACTGAAATCAGCAAGGTGGTCCTTGCTTACTATCCCAAGGATAGCAAGCTTGAGCATCTTCAAGCCATCTCAGTTGCTCTTTCCACTAATGTTTGAGCCTATTTCCAATAAACACCACTCTATCTTCTCTTTTTTCCCCTTTACTTTTATCATTATTTTAGTTTTATTTAGTTTTTGGTACAATTCTATGCTTATTTTAAAGTATATTTTGTAGTTAAAATCAATGAAAATAGTTATTTTTGGGATATTTTAACTTTGGGACTTTGCGCAACCTTGTTACTACTAATTGACCCCATTTTTTATTGCAGATTTGGAATTCTGAGGCTTTTTTAAGCTTAGAAATGTTTTTTATTTTATTTTTTGAGAATTTTTTAGGGTTTTTTGGGGGGTTCAAAAATCTAAAATTTTAGAACCGTTTTTTCTTAGTCAAAATGCCGTTAATCAAAATGGCATTTTTACTAGTGAATCAAGATAGCAAAAATTCAAGATGCCATATTTTGAGATGCTGTTTTGAAATGGCGTGTCCTACCCCTTCTTCATCTGACCCCCAAGATGAGCTGTAGGATTACTCCAAGAAGTTTAAAGCTTCTGGTCATGTGGCTTGGGATCCACTGGCCACCCACAACATTTGCAATGTGGACGGAGAGTTTAAAGTTCCTAAGCGCTTCCCCTAGTACTTTTCAATCATGTCCGTAAAGGGCGGCCCTGGTTACATTACCTACAATTATATCTTTAATTGCAACAACCAAAAGCGGCAGACCAAAAGCAAGCACTTTGTCTGCAAGGATAAGACTTGCGGGGTCCAGTTGAACACCAAGGGCTGGGAGCAAGTAACGTTGGAGAAGGGGGAGCACACTTGTGAGCCCCCAATAATCTAATCACTTGGATGTTAAAGTGGTACCTTGTGCAAGTAATACCCATATCCTCTCATCTTTGCGCATCAGATCTTGCCATCAAGGCCCTCCAACATCTCAAACCCAACAATCTCAAGTTGGTACCAACACAGGAGCAGTTGGTCAAATTCATCAGCAATAAGTGTATTGCTGCAAATCCCCCTCCCCCCAAGGCTTCTGACATCCTCTCTGAGCTCACGCTCACTCATGAGCTTAAGCAGCTTCCTAGTGGGGAGTGCTTACTGCTTCATGATAACGGGCCTGCAGCCAAGGACCATATAATCTGCTAAACAACTTAGCAGAACCTGATGGAGTTGAAAAGGGCGTCAACTTGGCTAGTTGATGGTACCTTTGCCACTTTCCCCCAGATGTTCAAGCAGCTCTGGATGGTTCATGCCCAGATTGACATCTGGGTGATTCCACTTGTGTTTTTCCTTCTTCCTGGGGCCACTGAGGCCATTTATACCCGTGCGTTCTCCATCCTCTGCCAAGAAATTGTCCTCCTTCCTCCTGCCAATGATGATGAATCCAAGAAGACTCCCCCTCACACTTGCGCCAACCCACCTGCCTCTGACAAGGACCAGGCCACCCTGGACTTGGAGGAAAAGGCAAGGCTAAGAGCTCTTGGGCCTTGCATATGCATTATGGACTTTGAGCCTGCTCAGTTCAATGCATTTGAGCAGCTGTTTAGCAGGGAGGTGCAGGGGTGCCACTTCCACTTCTGCAAAGCAGTTGCTTGTAATGTGCAGGCCACGCAAAGCTTAGTAGGTTGAGCCGGAGGGATACTTCGGACACCTGCAGATTTGTGCTGGCACAATTTAGTGCCTTGGCTTTTTTAAAGCCAGAGCACACTGCAATGGGGTTTGAGGTGCTCTCAAAGGATTCCTACATAGTGAATCACCCGGAGTTTAAGCCTTTCCTTGAGTACTTTGAGCCCCAGTAGATTGGGAAGGTCATCACACAGAGGCAAGGCAAGGCCCATGCCAAGGCCAGCTGGAATGTGTACCGGGCGGCAATGAATGGTGAGCTCAAGACCACCTCAGCGCTAGAGGCTTACCACAAACACCTCAAGGCCAACTTTGGGCTCCACCCTAAATTCAATAAGTTCTATTCCCTCTTGCAGCACAAGCAGGAGAAAACCATCTCCAAGCTGTGTGATCTCTCCAACCGCGTCCCCCCACCAAGCCAACAACCCGCCGTACCCTCTTCACCAAGGCCATCCCGGGTGCAGCCAAGCACAAATACAAGGCCTCTGAGCTTAAGCAGCAGCTTGAGCTTATTGCCACTGCCCTCCTGGAAGGTGCCAAGATAAAACAGGGAAAGAATGGCAAGGAATAAACTTTCTTGCTTGCTCGGTTATATGATTTTTATTTTTAACTTTTAACTTTTTAACTTTAATTTTTACTTATTAGCTTTGATCATTTAGTTTTTAGTTTTAATTTTTAATTTTTTTAACTTAATTAGATAGCAGTAATTGTTCTATGTATACATGGTAAGTTTGATATGAATATTTATAGTTGGAAGTAAGTGAAATATCTTAATTTTTGTTAATTTCCAAAACAAAACATATGATATTCACAGTTGTGCTTATATGAACTATATCAAATAAATATTAATATTTCTTTATATTTTGAATATAGTATATTGTTGTGTTTATCTTTATTTTTGTCTCATTTAAATTTTAATTTTTATGGTAATAAAAAATATTTTTATAATAAAGAGTGTAAATTACATAGTAAAATGAGAAATAATTGCTTATTTCTCTTTATTTCTATTAATTAAGATACTGTTTTTATTGCATTTTTTTACTCTCTGGGGTTACTTTAGTATACCATAGCTGTATAGCTTAATTTTTTATATTAAAAGTTTTCAGTAAATCAAGATCCATTAATTAAAAAAGTGACAATTTCCAGTTGCAATCAGGGCAAAAGCTGAATTCTCACTATACTATAGTGTCAAGTTCAAGGGAGTTGATTTCAAGGGAGTCAAGTACCAGGGAGTCAATTTTAAGGGAGTTGAACTTACCACAGTTTCCCGTAAAACAAGGTAAATAAAGTTAAAATACTTAATTATTAACTTCTTACTTTGAAATTTTAATATTAAATAAAGAGATATTTAAGCAGTGCAAAAACAAATAGATATATGAACTAAAGAGCCTGCCATTCAGGGCAGGGCATGAAATTTTACCATCATTGTCAGGGATCCAGTCTCAGGATGGCCATCTTGTTGTTAGCAGGGGTAACTTGGGCCAGTGTTTTAGCGGGCAGGTCCCACCATAAGAGAGGAGCTAACTTAAAAAGATAGGAAACAGATTTCCCCACCCAAGACCACGGGCCAGTAACTGGTATGATAGTGTCAATCACCCTTGTGAGGGTGATGTACACAATTTGGAAGAGCTTGCCAGTATGATCAGTTGGGAGGTTGGGAGAGGAAGCAGGCATAGGTTTGGGTGTCACAGGTGGTTCCATATGGATGTTGTAAGCAGGAAGGTAGTTGAATTTTCCTCTAAACAATTTTGGTGTTGAGAATATCCATGGGCCTTGACAATTGTATCCAACAGCTGATTGTACACAGGCCAAATGATCAAGTTCAAGTATCTTTTCTGGGGTATAGTCCTTATATTTGGGCTTTAAGGGGTAGTCAGTGAAGTGAAGGGGCCTGAAGGGTACACCTGGTGGACAGAAAACTGTGGGCAGCAGGGAAGGAGGGCCGTGAGATCTTGTACTGATTTGGTAGAAGGCAAATAAAAAATGCAGTAGTAGCTGTATAAGCCAAAATAATATAACCTTTAATCAAAAATGGCAATAAGTTTAGAGCGTGGGGTCCTTTGGTCTATATAGCACCCCACCTCCAAACTTAATATTTTCCATGGGGAGTTCATCAGGGCATTGGGAAAGGCAGGCCTGGGGGAAAAGGGTGTTTGGGTCCAAAGGCAGCAAAATGGCACTTGGCCTGTGAGTTCTTTCATTGGTCAAGAATCTCAAATTGGCTACCTGATTAACTTGCTTTAGAGTTATGGTCATAGGGTTAGGCCGCGGGCCCATGCCTCTTTCTGGGGACAGCTCTTGATTGGCCACTGGTGTAGACTTCACATTCATGAAGCTAATAGTTGCCGCTTCAGTACCTCTATTAGGCGCTGTGATTGGTCTTCCATTTGGTGCAATAATTTCTTTGGGTTGGCCTGTTTCACTGCATGAGCCAATATTCTTGGCCTCAGCTTGCGGGTGTTCAATCCCCAAAAAACGCAGGCGGGCAGTCCTTTGGTCCACAGGCCCGGCGGTCCAAGGGGATCTAGGGTCAGGGTTTGATTCCTGCTCCCGGGCCTGGGTTTCCAAAGAGGAAGAATTTTCAATCCTGACAATCATTAAGATACTTGTTGAAGAGCACCTTCTCACTCTTAAGGTGTTTGATGAGGGCCCGCCTAAAATGGAAGAAGCTTCCCTTTACTTCTTCATTAAAGATGGCCTCAAAGACTCTGAACTGAGCAGAATCAAAATCCATAATGATAAGCTTTGGCTCAAGCAAGTGTGCATGAGCTAACTGCTCAGCAGCTAGAGAAGACTCATCCTTCTCAATTAAGGAAGGGTTTGCTCTGGTGGCGTGAGTGGGAGGGGGGAGATTGTTGGTGGAAAGGTAGCTAAAAGCATCCTGGACAACTTTGAATGCTCTGGTGTAGACCTCTATCTTGGCACCAGGCAAGAGAAAGAAAACAAGGGAGATACTCTTGGGTATTAACCTGCCCATACAGTACCTGAATCTGCTTGAAGGGCAACTATGGTAAGTTAAACTCCCTGATGATTGACTCCCTGGTACGCAACACTTTGTTGAGCACCAGGGAGTCAAGTGCCACATATGCAAATCTATTAGTATTTTTGGCTACACTGATTTTGAGCTAATTTTTACTAGTAATTTGGGGGTTCAAAACCAAAATACAAGATTAAATTTACTTGAATTCAACTCTGTTTAATAAATTGGTTAGCTAGAAACGGATTTAAGGGGCAACTTATAAGGAAACTTACTAATAGAAATGAAAAAACCTGTGTTCAACACTCTAAAACAAAAAGTGGTCAGTTCAACACTTTTTAAGTCAAATCATAATTTTATTAATAAAACACAAATGCACTTATATAAATTTTATTTTTTCACTATTATATTTTATTATTAGTGTTCATAGCTATTAATTAAGCTCCCAAGCACCACTATACTGGATTTAGTGGTATAGACATTAATCAAATACCCCACTTATTTTACATTATATCATTTCCAGGTTTGTGGATTAAGTGGTGCCACATAAATTAAGCCTGATTTATTAAGAGATTTATATGTAATTTATAAAAAACAGAGAATTGACTCCCCCTCCATTTGACTCTATCCACTTTCCACACAATTGGTTTTAGATTTAACTAATCAAAGGCTCAGAATTAAGGCTAAATTAATAAGTGACACACTATGAGCACCACTTGACACCCATCCACTCAACACTTTAACTTTGGGATTAGTACAGAGAGCTTCTTAATGTTGTAAGCAACACTATGGTAAATAATTCACTCCCAGCTCCTTACAACATACCTTAATCACTAATAAACACATTCCTACTCATTTATTTTTTAACTTATATTGTATTTTTTTATTTTTGAGCATATGAAACTGCCTTGCTTTTGGGTTAACTTTTAAACCTGTTTTAAATTTAAGCAAGTTTTATATGTAAAAAACTTATAAATTTGATTTTTATGCTCAACTCTGGGATTCTTGACAGTGAAAATTCAGCTTTTCCCAGCTGATTGACAGTGCCAAACTTGACACTTTACTATGTTTTGAATTTTTAACTCCCAATAAAAAATCCATATAATAATTTTTTGAAATTATAATCTACTACTCTTCCTACTACTCCCATATAATTTTTATATTGTCAAGAATCTGGATGTACAAGTATTCTGGCTACTGCCAACCAATTTAACATCCAGTCATTGCCCAATTTGACGCCCTTCCAATATACTGTTTGACATACCAGAAATGGCAACCAAGCAATATCACATGACTGTCCAAGTATCCTGTGACTTGAACCCATCCTGCACATTACCAACCCCTAGGTTCAATCCAACTAAATCTCCGCCACAGCTAAAGCTATATAAGTCTAAAATATTATCCAGTAAAATATACTTTTTTCTTTCTCAATTCCATATTTGAAGCTTCCCTGAAATGCGCTCCTCATCACTAGTAGCAGCTACAGTTTTTTTACCACACCCCTGAAAGAGAAAATGACTGACCAAAAACTGCCCACCTTTTCTCACGTACTTAGCCAGGCCACATCCTAGGATACCTGGAAGACGTACTTCTGCGCCCACGTGTTGCAACCAAGTTTCCAGACTCGCCTGCTAACATATCTTAGAATATACAGGGGGCGCTCAATAAGTGCCCCTTGATGTATCTAACAACATGAACCAATATGATGGCAATATCAAACGGCGGGTACTTCATACTAATTAGGAGTGTTACCAATTTGACTTGCTGATCCCCGCACAAGTTATTCCTTGGCTTTAAACCTTACATGGAACTTCCCACTATGCCACCCCCTTGTGGCCTTGTGGCCTTCCCCATATGGTATATTAATCACAATATTCTACAATAAACAATATCTTATTCTTATTATTCTGTCCTTTCTATTGGACTGTTGTCTTCCCCAATTCCAAGTACTGAATCCTCATTGGTTCAGTTGCAACACAAAAAATTGACAAAGATATACCTAGTGGATGCACTGTATTGGAAGGACTGGACATGCCCAAAGCATGACCAAGATCATTCAATACAGTTGCTCTCTCCAATCACAAACAAACACACAACTGCCTATCACAGGCAAAGTTACCAACACCAAGTACATTGGTATCAACAAGTTCTTTGTTAAAAACAACGAAAATTTCATCAACTGGCTAGATCACTCAGCCGCTAAACTCTGCACCAGCTGCATCCCCACAAAAAATGGGTCCAGGAAGCCAGCAAGCGCCTGTACAAGGCTGCAGCTAACTGGTTTGCCACCTGGGTTGGATGAAAAACTGATAACCAGCTTGACAACTGGGAAGAGTTCAAAGCAGACATCACTCACAACTTCTGTTTCACTGAATCCCTCCAAGACATTGCAATACAGCTCAGTGATCTTCCTCAGAAGACCACAATCACAGCTTACGCCAATGAATCAAGGAAATACGCCAAAAAATTCAAAACCCAGCTCAAGCTGACAACATGCACACTATAGCCTCTTTCATCAATAGAATGAAACCCTCTGTTACCTCCCTCATCTGTCCAGAGGCCAACACCTCCATGCCCACGCTCATTGCAGAAGCCAGGCGCGCAGAAAAACGCGCAAACATGAAATAAGCTGCACACATTGGCAAACACCCCTCAGAAAGCAATGGCAGAAAAAACTCCAATGGTAAAAAATGCCAAAACATCAATCATAGCAACAATAACTCCAATTGCAACAATGGCAATTGCAGCCAAAGCACAAACTGCTCCTGTTCCAAGAAAGAGGACACTGCCAAAGTAAACAATGCTGAAACAGAAAGCCACTATGAGTCTGACCCCACATTCTCTGACCTCAAAGGTCTCAAAACAGTAGAACAGGGAAAGGAGGAGGGGGGACAGGCTTAAGTGCCCCTGTCTCCCCCCAACTTGACAAGAAATTGTACCAAGGCACAAACTTTTCTACTTGCATTCCCCGTGTCCCACAGTCCTCCATTTTTATGAACTTAAAAATTAAAGATCACTCACAACTTCTTGTCTACCCATGCACTTAAAAATCACATACACATAAAATTTTATTCAACTCTGGTGCATAACACACTATGGTTAGTAAACCCTTTGTAACCAAGTACAAGATACCAGTTGTCAAATCCAACTTCAAGTACGCCAGAATGGCAGATAAATCAAAGATTTCACTTGAAGGCAAAACAACTCCCTTCAGAATAGACCTCCAAGGCATACAAACGTCCATCAAAGGACTTGTCATGAGCAACATAAACTATAAAATTATACCAGGCATGGACTGGTTCACCTGAGTGAACCCCAGCGTATGATGGAAAACAAAAACCATGACCATCAAACTCAACAGAGTCAACTTCAACATCCTCAAAGAACCCAATGACTTCATTCTAAGAGACACAGTATTTGTCCAGAACATAAACCAAGATGACTCAGAACATCTAACCAAAGACATTATCCTCCATATAATGAGGTACACTGAGTTCAATAACATATAAACACAAAAGATCCAATGTCCAAAACTTGCAGCACTCCTAAATGAATACACCCATGTATTCAAGGAAGAACTCACCAAGCTACCCCCCAAACAGGAGGTCAAACATGGCATCAACCAATAAAAGCCATGCCCAAACCTGCACCCCTCTACAGACTCTCCCCCATGGAGATCCAAACCCTCAAAACCTATATTGAGGACAATCTAGCAAAAGGATTCATTTACCTGTCTGAATCCCCATGGGGGGCAGAAGTGTTCTTTGTAAAGAAAAAGGAAATCACTCTGTGTCTAGTAACTGACTACAGAGCACTAAATTCAAGCACAGTAAAGAATAAATATCCCCTTTCACTCATGGAGGATATGTTTGCAAGACTCTCAGGAGCCAAATTTTTCTCCAAAATTGACCTCACCTCAGGGTATAACCAAGTTGAAGTAAAAGAAAAGACATACCAAAAACTGTTTTCTGTACGCAATTTGGATCTTTTGAATGTAAAGTAATGGTTTTTGGGATGACACCTTTCTTTCACAGCTTAGCTCCACTTTTTGGAATCTAAGCATTAATAAAGCAATCAAAGAGCATAAGATTCTACGTTTCCTATAGGCTTTTATTACAGGTAAGAAAGGTATGACAACCAATAACTCCAGATCCTGGGTCAAGGTGGTCCAGGGCCAGAAACGCCCTGTCAAGGGCCAACTGGTGAGCCCTACAAGAACCAACAAGAAGGGACCATTTGTTTCATCAGAAGGATGGATGAAGTTTGTGATCTCCAAACTCTGGTTCCAAGACATTACCAGAGCCCTCCCCAAGTCCCCTGTGCCCCATGGGATCAGAGTCAACTTTGGAGGCAACCCTACTCAGTTCCAGGAGGCAACAAAAAGCAGTTGCCACAGAATACCCCAAAGCTGTGTCACTTCACTAAAGCCCAATGAAGGACTTCTTTGATCTTGGCTTTCTCTGTAAAGAGGATGCTGATCAGGCAGCTGAGGGAATCTTCAGCCTTGAGATCACTGACCCTAAGGATAAGAAACACCAGAAAGTCCTACCAACTACCAGCACCCAGTTCAATCAAGATAACACCCTCTTTATGTGCTTTGAGGCCTTGCCATTAGATATGCCCAGAGGGGAGGTTGAATCCCAGCTCAAGGAAGGGCTGGCCAAGTATGGAGAAATAGTGCAGTTTGAACTGCTCAAGAATCCTTACATGGGCCACCTGATCACACCAAAAGCCATGGCCATGATTAAACCCTTTGCAGATAACAGCTTGTCATCCATTCCCTGTTGTGCAACCATTCTCAAGAAGGATGGCACCCTTAGTAGCGAGTTCAAGATATTCCCTGAGCAAACTCCGCCCATCTGTATGCTGTGCTCAGCCCTTGGCCACAGAGAAGCCTTTTGCCCTACAATCATATCATGAGTCCAGTCCGCAGAACAAGACACCCCCAAGGAGCACCAAAATAGTGAACTAACTGGGTCCCAATTCAATGCTCTTGTAGCCTTGGCCTGGGGCACTATGACTGAGTATGAAGCTGTAAAACCAATCACATCCAGCCAGAAAAGGCTCATGCAAAGGCTCAAAAATTGTCTCAGCCTCAACCAATCAAGGAGACAGAATGTGCCCAAGAAGAGGCACCTCATTCCATGCAAACACCTGCACATGAGACCCAGGCAGTTCATGACAATGTGGTAGATGAACCAATGGAAATTACAGAAATGGAAGTTCAGGAATCAATGGCCAACCTGGCCTGAGTTTTATTGAATAGTCATCACAATGTGGTAGCCCAAGAGAATTTTCAGCAGGCTCAAACCCAGGAATTAATGAATAATCTGGGCCAAGTTTTTATTGGTTAGTCACCACAACGTGGTGGCCCAAGAGAATTTGCTGCAGGACCAAACCCAGGATACACCCAATCAGGATCAGGCACCTTCTGCACAGGATAATGGAAGACCAAGACACAAGGTCCAAACCAAACTTGCCGCAGTAACTAAGCTATCCCCTTATACAGCAGGGGATCCCAAACAGTCCAGGGCACCCAAAAAGCCAAAGATGTGCAGCTAATGACAGCAGTGGCCCTACCTCTGGCAGGGTCACTAATGTATAGTGGCTGAAAGACCTCACCAATGGGACAAACTCTTCTGCAGGATTTCCGGCCCTATCCCAGGCATGAATAGGATTTTCCTGCAACCTCAAAGCAGTACCAAATGGCCCAGATGTGCTAATGACTGCTTTGAGCAAGGCTAATTTATGGCCTTGACTCTCCCAAATATAATTGGATCATAAGAAGCTACATCTGGATCAAAGGAGTTCAACATAGCAGCAGTCAAGCATGGAAGTAATTGGGTAATAAAAAACCCGGGCCAAAGGACCACAGTTTCTGGTTTAACGCGGCCCGCAAATTGCACCTTATTTGCTCTCATTGAGCAACACATTCCAACATCAGACCTTTTTATATCTTTACCACATAATGCCACATAATCCAAGGCGGCCCAGAAATTTTAAAATATTTCCTAGCTTTATCACAAAATGTGAAAGCCACATTTTCCGCAGATTGGTACTCATGTGTGATCTACCAGTTGCATTGAGGGCACAGCCTTGAAATTATGCACCCTAATTCAGCCACAAACATATGGACCATCCTGTAACAGGCTCAGACCCTCTAACAAAAAAATCCGGGCAGAAGGCCCAAGGGCTAATGGCCCGGATTAATTTGGATTGATTACTAGCCCTTGTCTACTACTCCACAACGCACCAGACCCTAAAGATTACATCCCACCATTTTGGGGGTTGCTAACCCTAGACATTGTCCCTAAAACCATAGCCACACACAGATTTAGCCACAAAAAATTTGTATCAGGCTGCTCAACAAAAAAACATGGGCAGCCGGCCCAAAGGAATTTCTGCACGGATTGATACAGATCATCACATTTTTAACTGGACCTTCTGCCAAGTTTCAACTCACGGCTTTTATCATTAGAGCCCAAAAAGGGGTTTGAACCCAAAATCTTGCCCCTCTCAAACCAAACACCTACCACTGGCCACACAACAGATGGAATCAAGCAACAAAAAAACGCGGGCCAAAGGCCCAAATTTTATCTGGCCCGGTTTTCTGGGATCATTAACAACTCAATAAGGACTGATAGCACCCACCATCCAAGCCCCTAAAAGTTATATTACCCCAGCTTGGGATATATAGCTCAAAGCACTCTTCCCTTCTCACCTTCCTCCTTCACCCAAGATTTTTCTCCTGCCCTTCAGGTTTCCGTGGCCCCACTTCCTTTTTCTTTTTTTATTAGTGTATACAGAACTTTTGATCATTCCTCTATGACCCTATGAGCTTGTTGTACCAGTCAGAAATGTCTGGGCAACTTGAATAAATGAACTTTTTGATGACCAACGCTCCCACAAAGTTTGTCACTATGATGAACCAAGCACTTAATGAACTCTAAAATATATTATGCTACCTTGAAAATATTATGATATTCTAAAAAACAAAAGAGGAACACCTCACGCATGTCTGCAAGACACTCGATCAACTCGCAAAGCACAAACTCTACACCAAGCCTAGTAAGTGCCAATTTATGGAAAAGGAACTCCTGTTCTTGGGACACATTGTCTCTGACAGTGGCATCAAAGCAGATCCAGACAAAATTAAAGCTATAAATAACATGCAATTCCACACCACTGTTAAACAAGTTAGATGATTTCTCAGAATGGTAGCTTACCTAAGGAAATACATCATAGACTGCGGAAAGCTAACTGCACCAATCAATGACCTAACAAAAGGGTAATGCCAAAAAGAAATCCATCAGGACACCAGAATGTGACAAGAATTTCCAACTATTAAAACAAGCTTTGATAAAAGCACCAATCTTGCAATACCCTAATAACAATGGGTGCTATGAGCTCAAGTCAGATTTCAGTGATACCACCATTAGCACAGTCCTTTGCATCTGCCAGCCAGGGCAGCAAGACTTCCTGCCAGTATGTTATGAAAGCAGAAAACTAACCAATACTGAGCAGAGATATCCAATAAATGATAAGGAATTGCTAGCAATATACCACACATGCAAGAAATGGAGATGTTACTTAGAAGGACATTTAAACATCTGAGTACTAACTGACCATAAATCCTTAATCTATTTCAAAACTCAGAACACTATTGCACAGCAACAAGCCAAATGGATGTCCCTGCTGGAGCAGATTGATTTATACATCCAATATAAAAATGGGGTAGAGCCAGTCACAGCTGATGCTCTCTCTAGACTATGTCAGCCAAGAGAGGATCATCTTAACCACCTGGACCCTGAATGGCCAACCCTATATAATACTGAGTATAAAACCAAATGAAAGACCCCTTAATACATCAGCTAATCTGCAATACATTAGTAAGAAACAAAAAATATTTCCATGTATCAAATGGCACTGTATACAAAATCATTAATGACAACATGCTCCCTACATCCCACTCACACAAAGAGTTGACAATATATTAAGACATCACTGTCTACTAGAACATACAAAGGCTAACAACCTATACCTCACATTAAAAGAGATAGTATGGTGGCCCAATCTTAAACAAGATATAATTGATGTTCTGAAAAAGTGCACAGTGGGCAAGAAATACGCCAGCACAAAGGCTCCCTAGCCAACGGTCAACTCAGTACCTGACCCTGAACCATTCAAGGTTTGGGGGTAGACGTAGTGGGGCCCTTTCCAGAAACAAGGACAAAACAACGTTTCCTAATTGTAGGCTTTGACTTTGCTACATGCTGGCTTATCTGCTGGGCAACAAAGGATCACACAGCCAAAACAATAAACCAATTCATTAACAAAGCAATCATAGCTGACTACGGTACTCCAGACTACATTATAACTGATGGAGCCACATAGCTATTGGGTCATGTAGTAAATAACAATTTAAAATACAAAAACATCAAACAATCTACAACCTTGCCCTACAGGCCACAGGCCAACAGCTGAGTTGAACGCCTAAACGGCAGCCTTATCAGAACCCTCAAGAAAATAATGGATGGCAAAGTCAAGGACACATGGCCACTATACGTAAAACATGCATTATTAGTATTCCAGGTCTGCACCAATCAAGGGACAAGCTACTCACTGTTTGAACTTACATACAGATACAAACCAGAGATAGTTACCCGCAACAAGAAGCCATACATAAATATCCCCTGGGGAAGCCCCCCACAGTAGAACAAGTACCAACTCTACAACACATATGCCTCAAAGCTAAAATACAGAAGTAAAAATGCTCAAAATACAAAAATTAACCTCTACAGAGGAACCACTCCCCATCAACTCCCTTGTCTTGGTCCTGGCATGAAACAGAAAGAACCTAGACTCAGTACACAGGGGACCAGGAAGAATCATCAAGTACAGACCAGACAGAAACACCTATCTAGTAGAATTCCAAGGTTTCAAAGACCATGTCATCAAGAAATCCCACAGGTCCCGCCTCCACCTCAACAAAGAGAACACTCAACACGGTTAGTACCCACTAGCAAACAAATCCAGGAACATCATGCAGCAGCTGTCAAGACAAAGCCCCCTCTTGATGTACCAGAGTAACCACTTAAGGGGGGATGTCAAGAATTGGGATGTACAAGTATTCTGGCTACCACCAACCCATTTAACATCCAGTCATTGCCTAATTTAGTGCTCTCCCAATATACAGTTTGACATACTGGAAATTGCAACCAAGCAATATTACATGACTGTCCAAGTATCCAGTCACTTGAACCCATCCTGCACATGACCAACCCCTAGGTTCAATCCAACTAAATCTCTGCCACAGCTAAAGCTATATAAGTCTAAAGTACTCTCCAATAAAATATACTTCTCTTCTTTCTCAGTTTCCATATTTGAAGCTTCCACAAAAGGCGCTCCTCATCACCTTCTTGACCCACTCATGCCTAGACCTGAGTGAGGAGGAAAACAACAATTTATCAATATGAAAGAACTAGACATTACTGGTCTGCTTAAGAGCCATATAGGTCTCAGCATAAATGTGTCAATACTCAATGGTCTTGGCGCTGTTTCTATTATACAGCAATACTCCGAGCACCTTCCAAGAAAAGCCCAAATCAACCATTGTTTTGTAAAAAAGGGTTTTAGAAACAGAAAGCCCAAACTCTGTGGCAAGCATTGATTGGACAGCAAGTGTGTCCAGGTGACAATCCTTGGTTACCCACTGCTTGATTGCCTCAAAAAAAATGGGCTGAAAGAGTTTGTGCTGCCGCTTAGTCTTTGAGAGTTGGCAATTTGCCCAGTGTTGTTGTATTTTTTGTTGATATTGCCAATATATCTGGATGTGACACAAAATTGGGACGCAATATCCTAAACTGCCATTCCCCTGTTCAAGCAGTTGAGGAGAGATTCACAATCACTATATGTCAACTGACACTAGCCCTTGGAAGGTACCACAGCATGATGGCTAGTAGGCTTGACACAGGGAATTGGGGCCTTTGTGTAGAAGGTGGGATCACGCTTGATTGTGGTGGCACTGTCAATAGTGGAATACATCACAGGCGCTGATGGCTCAACGGTGGTGGCCAATGGCTCATATGATGTATCAAACACACAGGGGCAGGAAGTGGCAAATCTTGGATCCAGAGTACGGGGCCAGGTGACAACTTGGTATACAATAGAGGTGTAATTAACCTCATTGTTACCAGTGACCCTGGTATAGGAGAATTTGGTGACAGGCCTTGAGAGAAGCTTCTATCTAGGATTCAGGCTGGTTGTTCTGGCTTGGGAGGTGGTTGACTGGCGCTGACGTCTTGGGAGGATTGTATGTCAGCATTACTTCTATTGAGTTGTGTTCTGGGTCTATTCCTGGACCCTCTGGGATGCCCTCATGGACAGGCTGCCCTGCAGGCTGGTATAAGAGCTGGTTGGGAATGGGATTGTCTGTCCGTAAAAATAAAAATAAAATATATTTTAGATTTTATATGTATTTATTTAGATTTTAGTTTAGTTTTGGGTAGTTGTTTTCTCTTGATTTAGCCTTGAATAGTAGCAGAATTTCTATATCTTTGATTTGAAGTGTATAATAAGTATCCTTTCCGGGTTTAGATGATTTTAAAGATCAATCAATTTTTATGTCTAAACATGGTTGTTGAGATTGGATTTTTCATATTATTTTAGTCATGGTGGAGCTGCTCAATTTGTGTTGGTGATTCCAAATGTGCTTACTGTACATTAAATTTGGATTTCAGTTCCTGCAATTAATATTTGATTTTACTAGTGGCATTCAAAAGTGATTTGAAATTGGTTCTTGGATTTGACAATCCTGCAATTCCAAAAACATAGTAAAATTAATGAATATGGTTGATGGATTTGAACACTTCAAATCTGATTCCAGTTAATTCATTTTGTCCATTAGAAATATGAAGTTTGACTTGAACTTTGCAAAGTGTCTTGGAGTTACTGCATTTTTAAAAATTCAAATAAAAATATAAAAAAATCAATTTTTTAAAAAAGTTTATCCCGCAAAAGTGATTTGAAATTTGGATCAAGGATTTGACAATCCTGCATTTTTACGTCCAGGTTCTGAATTTGCAGTATCCCAAACACTTGATACTGGATTACGCAAATATATTTATATCACTCTTATTAAACAAATATAAAAATGAAATTAAAAAATTAAATGGTCAATGCACAACTTAGAGGTATATTTTATTGACATATATTATTATACTTTTATGAAAACCTTCTCTGGGATTTATTTTGCAAAATTTGTTTGCTAAAATTAAATTATAAAAAAATTATAAATAAAAATAATCTAAAATGTAAATACATCTATTGGAAAAGAGAGCTTCAAGGGCACCTTTAATGGGTTCTTTGGTATGTACCCACCTGGCAATGGAGGTGGCATACAACCTACACCACCACACCATAGATGATGAATACACCCTGATTAAAATATTCACAACATCTGGTAAAAGAGAGAACAGTCAGGTGGTAGTGAAGCAGCAGCTTCTCAGGCAGAGCCACAAACCCGTATAGCCAAGCCAGGAACAGGCCTCCTGGATCACAGATCAACCAAGTTGTACCTGGGGGACCTTCTTCCCATCCAGAGAGAGCCTGGCTTTGTCAATCCCAAGAAAGACCATGTCCAGTTCCTCAATCTCACATCCATACCAAAGTAGAAGAGGAACCCTGTGGTGGTCCACATGTGTGGTGGTTTGAGGGCGGAGCTAATGTTGGCCAAGTAAAAGTTTGGTTGTCTGTTGAAGGTAGAGGCCTATAAGGGAATGATGGCTACTAGGGAAGATAAGGCCTAGCTAGTAGGTGTAAAGAATACTAGAGGCATATGTTGTCTCCACCCAGAAGAAGATATTGGCTGCTGTGAGCTGGAGGTCTTCACCCAGCAGGGAACTGTGGCTGCTTGGGGTGAATAATGAGATAGCTCAGCAGGGAACTTTGTCTGATTGGCGTGGGGAGTGATCCAGCCTGATGGGTAGTGTTTGCTGCTCAGGCTGGAGGATTTTTAGACCCTGGCAGGTAACGCAGGCTGCCAGGGTAGAAGTTTGTGCCAGCATGGTAGGGAACGCCTGTCAGGGCTGTAAGTTTTAGACCCCTGGCAGGTAGCGCAGGCTGCCAGGGAGGGGAAGTGCTCTGAGGGCTCTACGTACCCTGATACGCTTACAGGAGGTCTATGAGTAAGCATCCTACCTAACAGACTGGTAGAGTGTCCTTGTTTATGCCCCTATGAGAGCTTTGGGGAGAACCCAAAGTGAGCATTGGAGGGCATAGATTTGTTAAGAGGTGTCACCAAGGCGCTTTCTTGGGGAAGCAGCTGCAGAACTTGGTGTGATCAGGCCTCTGGGGAGTGAAGCAGATTACTTTGTGACTGAAAGCCCAGATTTAATCACCTGGGTGAGTAAAAACAACACATAGACGTTGATCTATGGTTGAATAGCCTAATTGGAGTGCCACTTGAAAGGGCCCAGTCAAATGACAGTTCAATGCAGACTCATGCCTGGGTCTATAATTTCTGGTAACAGGGACTGAGATAAAGAAACAAGGTGGTTCATGGGATCAGCAAAGAAGACTAGTAAGAAGAACTGTATGATCACAGTGAAGACTAGTTGAGGGACTGTTGGTTCATATTTAATTTTGGAACCAAAAAGGGTTTTTGTGAAAGTGGAACCAAGTTGGTTCCTAGTGAGGATAAGTTGAAGGGCTCAGAGATCATAATGTAGGAGTAGCTGGTCATGATAAAGGAGTAGCCAGAGGACTAATAAGCTGTTGGAATACTGTAATGAACTATTTAGAGACTAATATGAGCTGTTTGTTGTGTTAAAGATGGACTGATTTATGGTTAAGCTGAAGAGCTGGAAGATGTGGTTGAAGATCATGATGCAGTATTAGCTGATTATGATGCAGGAGCTGGCTGAAGGATCCAAAGATGATGATGAAGAACTGGTGGTCCAGAGAAATGAGCCAAGATTTTGCCAAATTGATTTGCAAAGGTGGTAAAATGTGGAATATTTTGCCTTGTTTTAGTAGTAAACTTAAGGATGAATGTGGATAGAAGTGTGGGTAAGAGGTTTATTTCTTAAGTTCCTAGGATAGATGAAGGTATGTTGCCATGAGAGCAGGATACAAAGTTGTTTTGGTGGGATGTTTCCCTTGGATTTTAAAATATTTGTAAATATATGGGGAAAACATTGAAGAGGTCAAAAAAGTACAGTTTAAATAGTATTCTACTATTAAAATTGGTTTATGTTGAATGCAGGGTAGACTGGTGCTGGAATAATGGGCCAGTTAATGCTTTGGCGCGCAAAGAGGTGTTGATTTGAGCAGTTTAAGAAATGGAAATTGATTTCTTAGTTGGATCCTGGTGGAACTTCAGAAATGGTCTATTTCTGCGCTCTTCATTCATTGGTTGAGTTCTGGCAGGTTTACTGATGAAAATGATTGGTTGGAAGCCAAAAGCTTAAAGTATAAGCAAGGAAATAGTGAATTAATACTTTAAGCTTTTGAGAAAGTAAGTATGTAAGCTGAAGTTATCATAAAAAAGTGAGTGGCAATGGTTTAAGCTTCTGAAGAAAGCCATTTTGAAGGCAGAACTGTTGGGAAAAGTACACTATAAGAAGGTGGCTGGCTGAAAAGTTACAGGGACTTTCCTAGGCCTTTTGAGTTTCTGCTGAAAGAGTTTTAGAAGCCTTTTGATCACCCGCAGGAGCTTAGTTGGACTGATACAAATGGAATACCAAGGCCACTAAGATATACAAAGAGAGAAAGCCTAAGATAAAGGAGCTGGAGCTGGAGATAAGGAGCTGGATCCTAAGAGTGTAACAGGAGTTTAATTCCAAGGCGCAGAAGTCCAAGTTTAAGGAGCAGAAGTCCCAGACTAAGATGCAGGAGTCCAAAACCAAGTACAAGGAGTCCAAGATATTGTTAAAGGACTCCAAGTATTGGCAAATCTATATTGTTTCCTTGACTCCCTGGGCCATATGCCAGAAGGTTTCTAAGGAGATCTTCCTTCTGAGAGTTAATAAAAGCCCATTTCAAACTAATACATATTTCTGAGATACATTTTCCTTTACTAGAGAATGACAACCCCTTCCAGCTGGTCCCTGGCTATGACCCAGGACACACTTTGGGGACTGGTGGACAGGAACCTCACAAACCCCAAGTAAACCATGAGGAGAAGCCTTTGCCCAGCAAAGGCTTTAGTAAACTCACATAGCCTATTTTACACAGTACTAATTGTTTTTCATATTTGGTCTTAGCAAAGGCAAGCTCCATGGCTGCAGGAAACCCTGTCTTGTCAGCGCTCCAGGCCAGCCCAAAGTCTGCCAGGAGGATTTTTGTCTTCTTTACAGCTCTTTTGTCTGTGTTGGGAATTTTGACCAAGAAATGATGCCAATTATGATGAAGCTCACAGATTGTGATTGCTACAACCAAAAAAAAATAGGTAGTAAAAAATACAATGATTCTATAATATGACAGAGCTTGCAGATACAATTTGCAACTACCAAATAACATAAATTGGTAGTATAAATCATATGCATATTGGATCAGCAGTAGCCTTCTGACCTGGAATTTAAATTAGCCAATGATAAGTGCCGCTGCGGCATTCAAGTGATATATGATTTGCCGCCACACCACTTTAAAAATACACAAGCACCGCGGCGCCGCCTGGTTTTGGGTTAGGCGCCAAAGTGCCAAACTACTTTTACGTCAAGCGCTAACTAAAAAATTATTGCAAGTGCCACCTGGCAAATATTGCAGGTGCTGCTTTAATTTTACATCAAGCACCAAGGCACTGGTTTTGATTCCCCATAATCTTGAATTCCCATATTTATCACATTAATAAGCATTAAGCTTTAATTATTTCAAAAAGGTAGAAAGTGATCCTGAAGTAACTAACCTATTCCAAGCCAGCAAGGATCACCTGTGCTAGGTGAAGATAAAGATATTATATTGGTTGATGTGCAATAAGCGCCAAACCTAGATTAATAATCATCTAAATAAGAAGTGTGTTAGAATGTCCTAGAAGACATTGTTAGCATCCCAGAGATTAACCTTGCAGATGGTATAAGAAGAATTAATCATTTACAATAAAAGCATCTTTGAACCATCTTAATTTTATCTTCACTCTGTTTGACCTTTATTCTAATCCTTAAGTGCTTCTGCGCAATCAGAAGCCATTGCCAGGCAATAATCATGGTTCCATTTAATCCTGGCTCTTCTGATAAGATACTACTCATATCCTCACATGACTGAATTCCAGAAAATTTCCTGTGCCCTATAATCTCAAATAATTGTGGTGCTGTAATTCAAAAAAGCGCAACAGTCTGCAACAGCCAATTTTCCTACCACACACCCAAAGTTCTCAAGAAGGTAAGAGAGCGTGTACTCCACCGGGAAGCAGAAGCAAGCAGCCGCATGGGCCTGACCCATCTCTGGTATGTTCTTGAATGGGAGCGTCACCAGGACGTCCCAAGCAAGCTCAATGGAGCTTAAACAGTAAACTCCATTGAGGGATACCAGGTCCAGACGGACCAATTGGGCATCCTTGTAGGCAGTAACTGTCCACTCAGATGCCCTCTTGTCATGTGTCAGCCCGGCTAACGCCTCCATGGACATTTGAAAGATACCATAAGTGTGGTACTCTAGCTTGCGCAAAACAGGGGGGACAGAATCAACTCTTGCCACATGATTCACATAGTTTGAGTAGAATATGACAGGGGCAAAGGGGACTAGGGCCCAACAGATTTCACTGTCCATATTTTCTAAAAAAGGTAAGTATTTTAAAATCCTTATTAATTTTTATTATTAGGTTACCTTCACGTGTTTTCCTCCTTACCAGAAGCTTTGGAAGACTTAGTGTGACGGATCCAGGCCTAACCAGTCCATCCTACCATTATCCTGCCCTTGACTCTTATTGCCATTACCTTCCTGTGACAAAGCTTTGAGAAGCTTTGCCTCAAGGGAGGCAATTTTATGGGACAACACCTTGTTGTCATCCCGCCAACAAGCCATGATTTAAACACCTTTTCCCTCTCTTGCTCTCAACGCCTCAATTTTGCAATTCACCATTTCTTTTACTTGTTGTAAGATTTCATCTCATCCTACTAATAAGCTCCAAGTATCCCGAGCATAGATTTGATTCCCTTGGGCGGGAGTCCCTTCCTTTGCAAATAATTGGAATACAGCTTTTCAAACACAGCCTTTACTTCCACCAAAGACTCTGCAGGAACAGTCTTGGTGACCTCCAGGCTGGTCCAAGCTTCTTCCAATGAACTTTTAGGAACCTCCTTCCTTGCCGCAGTGGTCTCCACACAAAGGACTCCTAATTTGGCTCTCTCAAATTTTAACAAAGAAGGCATGATAATTGAAAAACAGGTGAGGGGAAAGCGTCAAAACCAACAATGTGAATATATTTTATTAATGTTTAACTGTTTTTGCTTATATACCATTTGGGGCATACACAGCTGAAAACCCCTCCGGTTCCTGAATTAACCAATAATTTGCATCATGTGGTCTATGACATTTGAGTCATCCAACATAGATCTTTACCTAAAAGATCATCAACAATTCTCAACCTATGAGAATTAACCTACAATGAGAAGGAGTCACCTGATGCCATTCATCTCAATGTACCAATTTGGCATGGAGCTTGACCAGCTCCCAGCGCTAAAACCCTGTGGATTGCACATCCCAAACTCAGCTATCAGTGCTCCAACTGGGAACCAGCTGATCAAACTGAATTCCTAGGCATCCCTGCCTTTATTTAGTTATCTTCACATTTAATGGTTTTTTGCCTTAAAACCCATTAAAATGCTTTGAAACTTGAACCAGGCGCCACCGCAGTGCCCCAGCGCCTGAGAAAATTTGATAGCGGCGCCTCAGCGCTTCTCAAATCCATTAGGCAGTGCAGCGGCGCTTCTAACCCAATAAATTTACCAACGTGGTGCTTTTAACCCAAATTCTGGGGGGTTTCCCATAGTTATACTTAACCATACCTCTTGACACAGTCAAGGCAATTAACTACTATAATTAAATCCTCATTAGTTATATTAGCTCATATTTATTAATTAATCTTCCCAATTAACTAACCTGTTTTGAGACACCTAGTCTCCAAGATTGATTCAGCCAATCTTGCCTCAATTCTTTTAGTTAGCCTAACCTAACTGACCATACATATTATGTTCTTTTATTAAACATAGATATCCAGCTTCTAGGAACCTTTACCTTAAGAATTCCAAACAAACCTATCTATATGCAATAAACAGCAAAAACAGAATATCTTTATATTTCAGAGCATTTATTCAGCTAAATACTCAACAGTGACTGTAGTACAGTCACACTTAGCCATTCTTGGAGCAAGCAATTTCACCAGCAATTCTGTGTCCTTGGTTCTGGCTCGCTTGGCTGGTTTGAGGTGGCCACATCTCAGGGTTGTTGAACCAGACAGACAGGGCAGAGAGGGCAAAGGGCTTGAATTGAAGGCCTTCCAAAAAATTCTTCTGGACATTTACAAGGTGTTTGATTATTATTTCAGAGGTGTCTGGCATCTTGGCCATTAGTGCCTTGGCAGAAACCTTGTCAATCTTGTCCCCTGTAAGGACAGCGGCCTTCACTTTTGCCTTGATCTTACAGTCAATGTCTTTGATTTTTGCAATTGCTGAGTTGAGATCCTTTAGCAGCTTCTCCTGTTCTCTCATATGATTTTTTTACTAACCTTTGCATATGAATTTATAGCTTTCACTCCAATAAAACTTAGGTTATTCTGATACTATTGCCTCTTTGTTTATTACTGTTTGTTTTCCCATTACTCCAATATCCCATCTTTTTACCCATTGTGTATATTTTTATGCTTATCTCAATATGTGCTGTTTGCTTTGTGTTGGCATTGTCCCTTAATTGTCATATTCTTTTTAGCACTTAAACAAGGCCCCTTTAAAAAAACAATAATTTGGTGATCATCTAAATTTGAATTAGAAAATTATAGGTTAATTGTGTTTAGATAAAGTTATTACTGATCCAATTTCAAAACCTTAATAATAGAATTTTAGCCAATCAGGAGCCAAGTGATAAAGTGATTGTTGTGAAAAAAAGGGACATTCAATAATTTTTAGGTGCATGAGTGCTAATTAATATGATTTTCTGGTTATTTTGCCATTGTGCGTCATTGCCGCTGTGGTAAGTTGTTGATGGACTAGTGCTAACCCAGAGGCTGATTAGGCACTAGTCAACCAACAACTTGCCACAGCAGCAATGATGCACAATGGCAAAAGAACAAGACAATCATATAAATTGGTGCACATGCATCAAATAATTATTGAATGTCCCTTCATGTCACAATAATCACTTTCCCACTTGGCTCCTGATTGGCTTAAAGTCTATCATTAAGATTTTGAATTTGGATCAATAACAAATTTATCTAAAAACAGTTGATCTATAATTTTCTAATTCAAATTTAGCTGATCACCAAATTGTTGTTAATAATTTCATAAGGGGCTGTGTTTGGGTGCTAAAAATAACTGTGTTCTGAATCTAGATACATGTCATAGTAAATATATATGATTTTATAGAGTTAAACTGAACATGAAGAATAAAACCAACTATAAACAAAGAGAAAATTAACAATTAAAATTCAAAATAAACATAATATAAATAGAAAATATTTGGCAACAGGGGCTTTATTGGGGGCAGGGAAGAGTGATGCCTAGTAGGCAGAATAGTGCAGGAAGGAAGGCGTAGAGGTGGCAATGGCCTGGGGGTTCTGGGATTGGATGAGTAGGGCTGGAAGGTAGGGGGTAGGGGTGGGGGGATAGGGGTGTGAGGATTGTGTGTGATGGACGCCATACAACACTTGTTATATTCCTTTTCTGTCATTGGTTGGATGTGTTGATAGGTGGCTGTGGCACAGGGTGGGAGGTGCTTATCCTTGAGTGATTGGTTGCCCGTGTTCAGTGGAAGACAATGTGGGCAAACAAGTCAGCCACCATCTGTTGCCCAAAAAGAGACTCACGGTCTAGAACACCAAGATAGAGGTCATTGAATGCCTGTTGGCGGCGCTGCCAGACTATATCTCTAATATTGAAGAAACCTCTTTAATCAGATGAATATCTGCATGACTGGCAGGGTAGACTGAAGCCTGATGCCTGCGTCCCTGGATGGCCTTGAGGGCAGTGGAGCTTCCCTCCATCTGGTGGCTCAAGAAAACCTGATGCTTGGAATTCAAGCCATCCCAGGAGTCAAGTAATCCATTGAGAATGTGGCTGTACTTGTAGCCATTGGTGAAATCTTGGTTTGTCTAATAGTAGACAAAATCCTAGGCTGAAACAGCCAGAAACACACCAATGAACGTCCCCTTCTTGACCTTCTTCCTCCCTTTTTGGGTGGCGGCTCTTCCTTGGGCACCAAAACTGTCAAAAGCTATTAATAACTTGTAGTACAAGACAAACATGATGTCATCTGAAAAACTTGTCAGGCATTGGACAAGGGTTGATTTGATGGCATAATCATACAGAGAATCCTCAGCACCATCCCATTGGTTGCTAGCAACATTGGTAAGAACCCGTATTGAAGTCACCTTTCCATGCATCCAGAGCTGCACCATACACTCAGAAACCCAAATGCCATGGTGCAAAAGTTGCTTCCGGACCTGGGTCAAGGGAAGCTTGGAGTCCCACTGAAGGAGGTCAAGCATTATTGAGTACACCTCTGTGATTTGGGACTCAGGTGCTTTTTTTGGCTTCTTGGCTGTCCCAATCAGATTCCCCTTGTTCATTAGGCTGTTGAACTCCTGCATTACAGTGGCTCAGATAAATTGCAATTGGTCAGCAATATGATCCCAGGACAGACCCTGCAGGTTGAGTGCCACAATTTCCTGAAGAATTTGGGCAGTGATGATTTGTTGCTTGGGGCGCTGGGCAGGGGGGGAGCTGAAGACTGATTGGCTGAGTGAGGGGCAGGTTGGGCAATGGCAGAAAGTTGTTCCAAATCAAAGTTGTCATCCTAATTGATTGGTTGATGGGCAGCTTGTGCAAGGGTGGGTATGGGAGTGGGGGCAGAGCTAGACACTAAGTGACTACTGAACAAGTCAAAGCCATAGGGGTCTGGGGTCAGGTCAGCTTCCTTGTTACCTGCCTCAAAGGCTTGGGTGTAAACAGGTGCCTCCACGCCCTGAGCCTTGCCTCCATTGAAGCTGGCTTGGCTGCTGCTGGTTTAGTTGCTGGCGCTGTTGAAAATAGTGCTGTTGAAAACCAGCTTAAAATAAAACCTAGGATAAAATCACTAAAAGCAGAAGTTTATAATTTTATTATTTATTTTTATTATTTTATTGTATATATTTGGAAAGTTTTCAAAAACATTTTACACAAATCAGGAGCCATGAAAATCAATAAAACACCTCTATTCCTAAATTGGATAGTTGTTGATAAGCTGTTAAACTGTTATTTTTTAATTTTATGCTGCTCATACAACACATCTTATGTGACTTCATTTTGTTTTGTATTTGTGGAATCTTGCTTCTAGATTGCTCAAATTTTGTTTTATTTTAGTCCTCTTGTTGGTGCCTCATATGAATCCTGATTGGATTGTAATATACTCCAGAACAGCATCCATTCATATCACTTGTTTTGTCAGTTCATGTTGTTTGTGATTTAAACAACACCACTTGATATTTGCTATAATTTTGTATAATGGGCTAGTGAAATTTGTTTTTATTTTGAAAGTTTATTTATCAACCAATTTTTTTAAATTATTTGAATCCTGAATTTTGCGCAACTTGGATTTTGTTCAAATCTGAAATCTTTTTGTGTTAAAATGTGTTATTTTTGGTTGTTGCCATAGCTTTTAAAACTACTGTAGCATAATTCTCATTTTTTTAAAGCGTTCAGGGATGCAAATTCAGAAAACACAACAAAATTGTGACCATTTTGACACAATTTAATATTAAGCTTAATACAAAACTTGATTTAACCCAATTTTTCCTTTACTTTTACTAATAAAAATAGGTAATTTTTTATTTATTTTCACAGTATAAGAGTGTCAATGATGACACTTTAAAGCCAAAATTATTTTTAATAATGAAACTGAAACATCTACAACAAACAAATTAAGTGCAGGTTAAAATTTCTTACTAAAAATATATTGAAAAATACATTTCACATACAGCTGATTGTTGAAAAGTTCATGTTATAAATATATCTGTGGCAGTTAATCAGGCATTAATATATTAAGTGGATGGTGGCTAACGGCAATTCAATAGATTAAGTGTGAGTTACTATGTAATTTAATATATATTTTATTATTAAAAAAATTTCAACACTCAGAAATGTTGTCTATTTGCTTTTAATTATCTGCTGGTGTGGATTTAAGCATGTTTGGTGGCGCAATTAAGTCTAAATTACTATGCCACCTCCTATTGAGAATGTTTTAAGTGATGAAGTTGACACTTTAACCTTTTATTACTGAATATAACTTTCTTAATGTTGTAACTGTGCTGTTTTAGCAGAGTTACACAGAAAAATATTTAGAGGATAGATAATAATCTTTATTGAGAGATAATGATTATATAGTTCATGTGAATCAAGGATAGAAGGAACAAGATTTGTGATCACAGAGCTGGATGGAAGAAGGGGGTGGCTTGATCCTGCTAATGAGTCAAGTGCCAAATTAAGGTATCCACTGTGAAGGATCATCATATGTTCATGTTAAAGGATTTGGTAATTTGAGTTGACTTCCTAGTCTGGCTTTGGGTGACCAGATAATTGGATTGCGGGTCACAAACTGCTTGGTTGGAACCTTTCTGGCAGGTTGAGCCTGCAGTTTCAACACCCCCCCAGCTGAAGGTTGGCCTCCTCTGGGGGCAGGTCATCAGGGAGGTTGCCAGGAGCCCAGGCTCCATATTGAATCAGTTGTTTTTGGTGGTAGGCAGGGCAGTCTCCTGTTGTTTTTGTCTTGCTTTGCAGGGTTGTAGGTGGTTGTAGTGTAAGGTCTTGACTTGCTTGTGTTTCCCAAGCCCTTGCACAAGGTAAGTGTTATTGTTGTTTACCTTTAGAATGATTGCTGGCCCTACTTTCTTGGGTTGTAGTTTGCTTTTTTCAACATTCATGACCCAGACTTTTTCCCTAACTTCATGTCTATTGCAGATGGGAACAAAAGTCTTTTGTAAGTGTTCCTTTTCCTTGGCTGCTTGGCTGCTTGTTTGCTGTTTGCCGCTACTATCTGAGGGTCTGAGCAATGGGGGACTTGACTTGGAATTTCCAGTTTGGGTCCTGTCAATTCTTGAATGATATTTGGCTGTGTGCTGTATACTAGTTCAAACGGGCTTTTTCCGGTGGATCTGTTCACTTGGGTTTGGCACACAAGTAATGCAGTTGGTAGCTGCCTATACCAGTCTTCAGGTCTCCCAGCGGTGAGTTTGGCTAGGGCTTGCACAAGGCTACCATTAAGCTGCTCTACACATCCATTGGCCTGTTGATGGTATGGTGTTGTGACAGTGTGTTTGACCCCATTTTTGGTGAGGTAAACATTGGTGTCTTTGGAGGTCAATTCTTTGCCTCCATTGGTTATCAGGAGTTCTGGCTTTCCAAACTTGCTGATTATTTCCTTGCCAATGAATCATCAGACGTTGTTGCTGGTGTGTGCCTTCACCGCTTGGGCTACTTGCCACCTTGTTGTAAAATCAATGGCTGTGATGATGTATTTTTTATTGTTGTGCTTTCCTGGCATGGGGCCCACAATGTCAAGAGCCCATACTTTGAACAGTAGTTGGGTTTGAATGGGGAGTACAGACTTAGGTGGGGTCTTGCTTTTGGCAAACTTTTTGCAGACCTTGCACTGTTCTAATATTTCTTGGACATTGCAGTATAAGGTTGACCACCAGGTTTTATGCTTTAGGAATTTGTATATATTTTGGCTCCTAGTATGTCCAAGATCCCTGTGGTAGCAGAGAATGGTATCAACTTGTTGATGTGTGGGGATGTAGGGAATGGTTATGCCATCTGACATTTTTCTGTATAGGGTCCTGTACACGTCAGCAAATAGGCGTTCATTTTTGATAACTGTTTTCTTTGTTATGTCAGTTGTACCAGGGGGAAACCCTCATCCTTTGTTTGTAGTACCAAGAGACCAGTCTGGGTCAAGCCCATTTTTCCCTCTTGTGGCACGGACATATAGGTGTGAGAGGGCGTCTGCCATGGCAAGCTTGGGCCAAGGTTTGTACTGTATGAGCATATTGAATCTCTCCAAGAGCTCCATCCAACAGGCTTGGGGGGGAGATGGATTGTCTTGAGTTTTGAAATATATGAACAACTTGTGGTCTGTTAATGCTATGAATTCTTCCTGCCGTTCCAGATAACAACGCCATTTGACTAGACAGTGCACAATGGCCAACAGTTCCTTGTTGCGGATAGGGTATTGACACTTGCCATCTGTCAACTTTTGTGATTCATAGGCTACAGGCAGGAAGTCACCATCACTTTTCTTGATTTGTAGTGCTCCCTCAATGGATGCATCTTAAGCGTTGATTTCCATTTGGTATTCCCCGTCATGTTTGGGGTATTGCAGAATAGGAGTTGTTGTGAGCATCTCCTTGAGGCGTCTAAAGCAGAGGTCACATTGGAGGGTCCACACAAACTTGGATTTGGCGCCTGTTATTGCGGATAAGGGGGCAGTTAAAACGCCACAGTCAGGTATGAAGCGGTGTACATAGGCCACCATCCCCAAGAGGGTGCAGAGTTCCAAATAATTCTTGAGTGGTGGCATCTTTCATATGGCCTGTATCTTTTGACTGTCAGGTTTGATGCCGTCCTTTGAGGCTATGTCTCCCAGGAAGGGCTATTGCTCACGGAAGAACTGGCACTTGGAGGGCTTGGCAACCAGTTTGTGTTGTGCCAGGGTAGAAAAGACTACCTCAAGCTCTCTGTGATGCTGTTCCACCAAGAGGCTGTAGACAATGATGTTGTCCAGGTACACTAGTGTGTGTTTGCCTATGTGTGGCGCAAACACTTCATTTATGAAGGTTACAAAAGTGGAAGGGGTGTTTGTCATGCCAAAGTTGAGCACCACACATTTGTATGAGCTGTATTTAGTGCAGAAGGCGGTTTTGGGGATGTTTTCCTCCTTAATACAAATCTGGTTGTAGCCTGCAGTCAGATCAATCTTGTAGAAGACTGTGGCTCCTCCCAAGGCGTCAAAGAGATTGTCAATTAGTGGTAAGGGGTAACAATTCTTGATGGTGACTTTGTTCAAGGCGCAGTAGTCAGTGACCAGGCATAAGGTACCGTCCTTCTTGGCCACAAAGAATATGGCGGCCCCAAAGGGAGACTGTGAGGGGCAGATAAGTCCTTTTTCCAGTGCTTCCTTGAGATAGGTGCACATGGTGTTGTCCTTGTTTGGGGTCAGCCTGTAAATGGGGTGTGCCTTGGGTACATCCCCCTTGAGTTGGATAGCATGTTAGATGTGTTTCTCAGGGGATAGCCCAGGTAACGCTTCCTTAAAGATTTCTGGATGACAGGCCACAATGTCGCAATCTTGCGGCGTAGAGGTGTCCTGGTGGTCCTTGAAGTGTATGATTTCATACTAGCAGGAGTCCCAGTCAATAGTTTTTAGGTTTTCCTTCTCATCCAAAGTCTCTTTGATGCGTACAAAGACGTGGTCTTGTAGGAGTTGGTCTACAGAGTTGGGGTAGATCTGGTGGTTGACGCCTTCACGCTTGATGGTCAGCACTGAGGTCGCCCAGTCCATGTGAGGGTTGTTTCTCTGCAATCATTCTAGTCCCAGTACAATGTCAAACCTTGGGAAGTCAATGACGGGACCTTGTATGGTGGAGTATAGGTTCTCAAGAATGACAGAGAAGGGGGAAGTTTCCCTAGTCACAGCAATGTGATGTTCATCAGCTAAAACCACGTTTTTAATCTGCAAAGAATTTGTGGTTAACTTGAACTTGTCCACAAAGTTGCTGTTGAAAGGGTTTAGTATGTACAAACTCCAGGAGTGCCAAGCCTGTGTAACTATGAAAGCAGAAAGGATAAGACATCAGTTTTTTGGGATGTTTGGCAATGGTGTAAAGTACTTGGTCCTCCAAGGGTACTTGGATTATTAGACACTGATCCATGTCCTCAGGTCGGTATTCATCATTGGGCAAGTCAGGAGTTGTGCAGGGAGAGCTTTGCTTGCTTAATGCTCTCTCTGGGCTTTTCCCTTGTCTTGGTTGCCTTGTGTGGCAGTGATACAGAAATGTGTACAGTTTAACTGGCCACTGTTCCCGTTTCCATGCCCATTAGTGCCAGCAGGCTTATGGTTTGCGCTACTGCAGTTATTCCCAGGGGGTAGTCAATTGGAACGCCCAGCTGGGTGCAAGTCTTTGGGTCTCTCTTGCTTTCCAGTTTGTTTTTGGGAGAGTGTTGGACGTTTTTTCTGCTTTCTCTGCTTCTCAATACAGACTTTGTAGATTGGTCACTTGGTTCAGGTTCATGTGTAATATTACATGCAACTTGAGTGTATTGTAGTACATTAGGTGTGTAGCTGGATTGTCAATGGTCATGTAGAGGGGGCGCAAGTCAGAGTTCTTTGTAGGTGCAGGTGAGCTCCTTCACTGTGCCTGTTTGGGTTAGGTTATTTACTTGGTGTTTGATCATTATTGTGGTGTCCTTCAGCATGAATCTTGCCAAGAAGTCTTGTTTGAAAGTGTCCCAATCCTTCTCAGTGTGTCCTTCATGCCACTTGTTGCACCAAGTGCCAGCATCATGAGTCAGTCAGATGGAGGTCTCTGCAATCCAGAATTGTTGTGGGCATTTCATTTGGACCAGTTTGCTTTGGGCATATTGGATCCATGCAGCGGTGTTGCTGTTGTTGGCCCCAGTAAAGGATTCCAGGGAAGCACTTTGAAGTCTATGGGCTATGTATGCTGGCATAATATTTTCATCAGTTTCACAAGGCATTGCGGAGGGAGCCTAGAAGAACTCTTGTGCTGACAGGGCGTTGAACTTGGGGAGTGGTATCACCATGTTTTGGTAGAGTACAAACACATCAGGTATCTTGGCACCAGGTGGGTACAGTATCCGGTCTTCTGGGAGGCCAGACAAAATTCTATCAGGATTTATTGGCCACAGTGAGTACAGAAAAAAGGCAGAACTTTGTGTGGTAAAGTAGGATGGAAAACCTACCTCTGCTACCAATGTTGTAACTTGTGAAGTTTTAGCAGAGTTACAAGGGGAAAAATAATTAGAATCTAGGTGATATTCTTCATTGAGAGATAATGATTATATAGTTAATGTGAGTCATGGATAACAGGAACATGATTGTGTAGATCACATGGTAGGATGGTGAAGAAGGTGGCTTGATCCTAGTCATGAGTTAAGTGCCAAAACAAGGTATCCACCGTAAGGGATCATCATTTTTTCATGTCATTGGATTTTGAAATTTGAGTTGACTTCCTAGTCTGGCCTCAAGTGACTGGATAATTGGATTTTGGGTCACAAACCTGCTTGCTTGGAACCTTGCTGGCAGGTTGAGTCTGCTGTTTTAACAGCATTAAAGTTTCCTTTTGATAAATCAGCATGTTCAACAACAACTGTTTGGTTACATGATTGCTTGATTTCAGGCATTGAACTTATGCAACATATGGTCTTGTCTGGCTCATTCTGGGACCTGGAATCCACTATGACTAAAATCAAATAAAAAATCAATCAAATATCCATGTTTAGACATTAAAAATTAATCAAAGATTAAAATTATCTAAACTCAGAAAGAATACAATATTATACACTTCACTTCACAGATATAGAAATTCTATTACTATTTGTCAGAATTTTTTTTCTGCTATCAGCCCTAGTGATCTAATTAAAATTTGCTTTATTAATTATGTTGCAACTGAACCAATGAGGATTCAGTATTTGGAATTGGGAAAGACAACAGTCCAATAGGAAAGGACAAAAAAATAAGAATAAGGTATTGTTTATTGTAGAATATTGTGATTAATATACCCTATGGGGAAAGTCACAAGGGGGTGGCATAGTGGGAAGTTCCATGTAAGGTTTGAAGCCAAGGAATAACTCATACAGGGATCAGCAAGTCAAATTGGTAGCACCCCTAATTAGGATGAAGTACCCGCCATTTGATATTGCCATCAGATTCATTCATAACGTTAGATACGTCAAGGGGCGACTCATTGAGCGCCCCCTGTGTATTGTAAGATACGTTGGAAGGCAAGGTTTGAACCTTGGTTGCAACACCCCCTTGCCCCTCACTTGTTGTCAGAAACCAGGACTGGAGTCTGCAGAAGGTCTGGGAAGGTCTGCTCGAACAACCTTTGTGTGGGGATGGCACAACAGGGGCATAAGCAATTGTGGTGAAGCTTCTTGGTATTCCCTTGGGTATCCTCAAGTTGGTAGGTGTGGTTGTCATAGGCGGCAGCTACCTTGAAGGGCCCTAGGTGGTTGGGTTCCAGTTTGGCAGAATTGGGATTGAGGGTGTAGACGGGGTCACCTACGGCGTATCTAGCTTTGAGGTGTTTCATCCCCCTGCAATCCGCTTGTGTTTGATCTCCCAGGCTTTGGCGCGCCATTGGTCCAGGGAGGGAGTTGGTACTAAGGGGGATTTGTCAGGAACCTTGGACCGTAGTTTCCCCTGTTCAACCCCTGTCAGACTGTCAGTTGTTCCAAAGGCCAGGGTGTTAGGGCTGAACCCAGTGCCCCGGTTGATTCTTGCTTGCAGGATCAGTAAAGCGGTGGGAAGATGTTCAGTCCGCACAGTGTTAGGGTGCTCATGTGAGAGCTTGGAAATAAGTTTAACCAGGGAGCTGTTTAACCGTTCCACAAGCCCATTGGCTTACATATGGTAGGGGGTTGTTACTATATGCTGGAGTGCGTTCTTGACACAGTATGCCTTCACAACATGCCCCACAAGTTCAGGCCCACCATCTGTGATGAGACGCTTAGGTTGCCCAAAGCAAGCCACAATCTCCTTGCTAACAAAGCGGGTAACGGTGGTGGCAGTGTGGTTGGTTATTGCCCAGGCCACTGGCCAACAATGAAGTAGTTGATAGCGGTGATAATATACTTCTTACCTAGTCTGTCTTTGGGAAGCAGTCCCACAATGTTGAGGGCCCACTGTTTGAAGGGTTTCATAGCCTTGATGGGTAGGACAGACTTGGGAGGTGCAGGTTTGGATGTATTCTTTTCACACAACACACACTTCTTGAGAAGGTCCAAGATGTCTTGGCGCATGCACAGCCACAAGACCTTTTGTTTCATAATCTCAAAGAGGTTACGCCCTCTGATATGACCCAAGGTTTGGTGGTAGTGCAAGATGGTGTCCCCTTGTTGTGTAGTGGTAATATACGGCTTCTTCTCACCTGTCTCTGCCCGGCAGCAGACGTTACCAGCATTAGTGGTGAACTGACTTTTGTTGTCCTTCAGCTTGGAGATGGTGATCAAGTTAAGGCCCTTGTAGCAGGTTGCCTCAGGGCGCAGGTAGAGCATGGGCCAATCTGGGTCCAACCCGTTGTCCCCAGTGATAACACTACATAGAGTTGTGAAAGAGCGTTGGCTGTGACAAGTTCTTTTCAAGGCTTATATTTGATGCGTAACTGAAAGGGGGATAGAGACTGAACCTATCCTGCTTGGTAGTGTATCAAATGGGACTGTGTGTTGAAGTACTGGAGTGCCTTGTGGTCCGTCAGAACGCAGGGGGAAGGTCTCACCTTCCAAGTAACAATGCCACTTCTCAACACAGTGTACAATGGCTGCCAGCTCCTTGTTGTGGATGGGATAACATTGTTCCAAGTCAGTGAGCTTCCTGGATTCATATACTATGGGGAGGAAGATGCCATTGTCAGTTTCTACCCTTAGCACACCCCCTATGGCCCTGTCAGAGGTGTCAGTCTCAAGTTTGTACTGTCGGTTTCAGTTGGGAAACTGCAGTACTGGTGCTGTTGTGAGCCTTTTCTTCAACGTCTCAAAGTCTTGATCTCTGGCAGGGGTCCAATGGAAGCGCTGTTTAGTATTGAGGAGCTCGGTGAGAGGTGCAATTTGTTCCCCAAAATTGGTAATGAATTAGTGTAAATAGGCAAACATGCCCAAGAATGTCCGCACCTGGCCCACATCAGTTGGGGGCGGCATGCTAGTGATTGCCTTGATTTTGGCAGGATCAGGCTTTATTCCTTGGGCAGAGATGGTGTGCCCAAGGAATTAACAACTCCAACTTGAGAAACTCACATTTGGAGGGTTTAGAATTTAGCTGGTTTTCCCAAAGGGTGTTGAGGACAGCACAGAGGTGTTGGAGGTGCGTGGTTTGATCTTGACTGAAGACAATAATGTTGTCTAGGTACACCACCACACACTTTCCAATCAATTCCTCAAAGGCTTTGTTCATCAACATGGAGAAGATGGAGGGAGCGTTGGTCATTTTGAAGTTCATGACATAACACTCAAACAACCCGTAGCATATGCAGAAGACAGTTTTTGCCTCATCCCCTGGTGCAATGCAGACCTGATTGTACCCTGCAGTGAGATCAATCTTTCTAAAGACCTTTGCGCCTGCAAGTGTATCAAACAGATTGTCAATCAGCAGCAGGGGGTATTTATTTTTAACTGTCACCTCATTTAGGGCGTGGTAGTCTGTGACCAGGCAAAGGGACCCGTCCTTCTTGGCTACAAAGCAGACCGCTGCCTTGTATGGAGAGAGCAAGGGGCAAATGAAGCCCTTATCAAGCGCGTCCACAAGGTGCTGGCGGAGGGTTTCATCTTCCTTTGGTGTGAGACAGTATAGTGGTTGTGCTTTAGGTAACAATCCTTGAAGTTGTACAGCGTGCTGGATCTCCTGGGGTGGAGGTAGTTGTTTGAGTGTTTCACTGAATACGTCCTTGTACTCCTCAAGGAGTGCAGCTAGCGCTGGTGGTGGTGATGTTGACAAGGGAGGTGCCGCAGATGGTTCTGCACAGATAACTTCAACTGAACATTGGTTAAATTCTAGTCTCCCTTCTTGAAATTATATTAGCCTGTTTCTGTCATTCTGACAAACACAGTGTCATGTAGTAGCTTGTTCATTTCCATGGGGTAGATCTGGAACCCCATCCCTTTCTATGGAGGGTGATGATAGAGGTATCCCAGTCAATGTAGGGACAGTTATGCCGGAGCCAAGTGAGGCCAGCAATTACATTGTGGCTGAGGTCTGCCATGATTGGCCCAGAGAGCTTAACCTGGACGTTTCCCATCCTTACAGATAAGGGCACTGTCTTGTGGTTGATGGCAATTCTGCAGGAATCAGCTACATGTACTGCTTTGAATCTGTGGGTACTCAATCTAATTGCTGGAAGTCAGCAAACACTTGATCTACTATGGTGTGATTGGCCCTGGTATCTACCAGTAGCTTGTGGGTGTTTCTGTGGAAATGGAAGGGATAGGACAAGCGTGTTACTTTATTTGAGGAGTGGGCAGCTTGCAACATGGGACTGTTGCTATGGACCTGGAAGACATCCAGAGTTTCAACCTTGTGAAGATTGTAGTTGTGGGAGTTCTTTGCAAGCAAGAGCTGAGAGGACAGGTTGATTGGGTTTGTAAGGCCTCTTGTTGCTACAACCCCCAGGCTTTTTCTTGCTCCTCAATTAGCGCTAGCTGGAGCTCCCCCTTGTGGGGGCGTTTAGTTGCACTTTCCTGTTGACAAGGTTGGCAAGGGCCCACTTGACCTTGGCATTTGTTAGGTGCAGAACATGGTTGGGGTGGAGCATCATGGTGCAGCGGAAGCCCATCAAAGCCTGGTTATTGGCCTCTACAATGACTTTATAGAAGTCATTGATAGAGGTGCAGCGGCCAACGGGGACCCACTTGCAGATATGGGGTTTTAACCCATTAACAATAAGGATGAGCAACATGAAATTCCCATCAGTCACTGATTTGGGGGCGGCAGCAAGGGCTTGTTGCCACGCAACAAGATATTTGGGGACAGAACCAGTCTTTTTGATGGCTAAGAGGAGAGTCCCCAAGATGATGGGAGAGAAGTTTTCACTATATTGGGACTTGGTGGCGTCTCAGAATGTTGCCCAGGTGACGTCAAACTCCTGGCTGGCCCAGTTGGTGAACCACACAGTGGTAGGCCCTGTAAGGCAGCCAGATTTGGTGGCAACTCACATGGACTCAGAGACCTGACAAATACAAAGGCGCGTTTTGGTGGACTGGAGCCAACTGACAATGTCAGCTCATTTAACGCCGCCAGTGAAGGACTCTAATTGAAGGTTGAGCATGCGCTGGGACAGGTCTGACTGGGCGGGGTGACACTGGCATCACACTGCCTGAGGAGGAGCCAATTGTACACACTGATGAGAACTAACTGGTCTTGATAGATGACATAACCTTCAGGAATGTCCCCCTTGGGGATTGGAAGGAATGTCTCTTGTTGTGGAGTAGCCATACGGCCCGTACTCCGTCCTTTCTTTGGGGGAATTTTGTTTTGAAGATAGGTCGTAAACCTACCTGTGCTACCACTGTTGAAATTGAACCAATGAGAGTTTAGTATTTGAATAGGGGAAGACAACAGTCCAATAGGAAAAGACAGAGTAATAAAAATAAGGTCTTGTTTATTTAGGTTATTGTGATTAATATACTAAATGGGGAGGCCACAAGGGGGTGGCATAGTGGGGAGTTCCATGTAGGGTTTGGAGCTGAGGAATAACTTGTGCAGGGATCAGCAAGTCAAATTGGCAACGCTCTTAATTGGGATGAAGTACCCGCCATTTGATGCTGCCATCAGATTAATCCATAACGTTAGATACGTCAAGGGGCAGCTCATTGAGCGCCCCCTGTGTGTTGTAAGATACGTTAGCAGGCAAGGCTGGAAACTTGGTTGCAACAAGATAGTGAGTGTGAAGCTCTCCTCAACTGCCTAAACAGAGGAATGGCAGTCCAGGATATTGCGTCACAATTTAGTGTCATAGCCAGGTATGTTGGTGATCTCAAAACCAAATACAATGACACTGGTTTTATTGCAAAATCCACCAAGGCTAAGCAGCATCCCAAACTACTTCAACCCATGCACATTGATGCAATCAAGCAGTGGGTATCCAAGGATTGCCACCTGAAAATGCTTTCTGTCCAATCAATGCTTGCCACAGAGTTTGGGCTTTCTGTCTCCAAAACCCTTGTTTATCAAGTAATGGTTGATTTGGGCTTCTTGTGGAAGGTACTGGAGATTTCTACATACAACAGAAAGAGTGAGAAGACCATTGAGGATTTACACATTTATGCAAAGACTTATCTGGCCCTAAAAGAGACTGGGAATGTACAATTCTTCTATATAGATTAATTGTTGGTTTCCTCCTCACTCAGGTCTAGGCATGGGTGGGTCAAGAAGGGGTCTAAGGATAGTGTAGCATATTGTGCAGCTGTCTGTTCCCATACTTATTCAATGGTTGCGCTTCTTGATTCCTGTGGGTTGGATCAATTTCAAATGATTAAGGGTTCCCATAATAGTGGGACATTCCTTGATTTTCTCCAAACCATTAAGGAATACCTTTGGATCAATTAACGGGGCACAACTAACATTGTTGTATTGGATAATGTTGGGCTCCACAAAGCAAATTTGGTTTATCAGAGTTTCCTCCAATTGATAAAAATAGCCATTTGGCCAGCCACTGCCTGGCTGACTTCCCAATGAGGCTCCTTTCCCTCCTGCCCTACTCTTTGTTTCTGAATCTAATTGGGGAGGTGTTTGGTTGGGTCAATAAAAAGATGAATAAAGGCCTTCCACAGGAAACCAAAGATCTTTTCAATATTCTTGAGGTCAGCCAATTCTCAACAACACCTTATGTGCTTGTGGCTTTCTAAGAGCACTCCAAGTCCTTCCTCTCTAAAGCTCTTAATTCCAAGCCAATCAGATAATGTGGTTCCATTTTTAATTGCTGTTATTTTTACTTATTTATCTATTTTTAATGATAATTAAAAAATAGTATTTCTATGTTCTAATGACTTGACGTTAGTTTGTATTCTCAATATTAAACACTATGAATTTTAGTTAAATATAAATAAATATACTAGATGTAGATATAATTATTATTATAATGCATCAAATATTTTATTGAACTTAGATCTAACAAATGAATAAACTAAATAAGAAAAAAATAGATTAATTTATTCAAATAAATGTGGATGCTTTTTGGTACAATGGCTGTTATTTTTTAAAGCCACAAGTCTGACCCTGTGATTCATCAGCTGATCCACAAAATTTAGGGCCACCAAAGCCATCTGAAATGAAAACCAATGATGTTCACCCAATTGTTGACAATTAGTACTGTAAATTTATAACCTAAACATAAAAATGCGGGATTGTCAAATCATTGGTCCAAATTTCAAATCACTTTTGCGGGCAACTCAGCTGAGTGAAAAATAAAATATTTAATAAAATCAACTATTTAATTTGGCTTTTTTGATTTATAAAACTGGAAATCTTCAAATTCTTTGTGCATATAACTCAACTAACTAAAGAAAAAACACATCAAACATATGTGAGATACATGAATCAAAAATGCAGGATTCTAATGTACAATTTGGGATTTTTTGTAAGTCTAACAAATCATAAACAACATGAAATTAGTAACAAATATGAAATTGTGGGATTGTCAAATCCAAGAACCAGATTTTAAATAAAAAAATGGGGTTAGTGTGAAATAAATATAAGTTATGGGGATCTCAAACAGGAAGTCAAAGGATCCAGAGTGAAATTTTTCTAATTCTTTTAGGAATCATAGGCATTCTCAAAATCACCCTATTCTATTTTTAGACAGCTAGAATTAAAATGCTTGATTACAGTAGATTTCAGAAAATACTCATAATAAAATAGAATTATATTATAATCTATTTTTGTCAAGTTTTCTTTTCCTTGGTGTGTTGATTTTTCCTTTGTTGTTGATAATGTACTTGCATTTATTTTGATGGTTTCACCTCCAGTTGTCTTGTGTTGTAAGTGCAGACTGTTGGGATAAACTGGTAGGAAGTAGCCCTATAATTGCCCAATTAACATAATTGATAACAGGGTAGTAAAACCAAAATAGGAGTGAACAATAGATGAGGGGTAAAAACTTATCTTTACTTAATATATTTACCAAGTATATAGTAGGGTGGTAAATTGGAAGTGGGAAATTGGCAGAATGGGGAAACAGGGAAATAGTTCCAGGCTTGACACAATACTAATATTAGTATCAATACCAATATTAGCTATTGATTTTGCGCTCAGAAGTAGAGATCAGTTGGGAAATTGGGTTTTTGATGCCACCTCCATTTAGTCTTCTGGACTTAAGCACCAAGTGTGGACTCCAATTCTGGAATTGCATGCCTTATTGATTGTACCCACTTGGAACCTTCAAAACGCCCAATTACCAAGGAGATTGAAGTGTGATCCATAATTCTCTAGTATCCACTAGTTCTCAATTGATCAAATTGTGTGATTGCCTAATGTGTAATTGTATTACAGATATGAATTTGAACTTAATGTCTATCAAATCCATCATTGGTTAGCACATAGCAGCTTTTTCTGCACTGGATTAGATGACATGGTTTAAAAAGCGCCTACAGGCCCCAGGTAGCAGTATGGTTCATTCCTAAACTTTAATATCTCCTCAGCCCAAAAAGCAGACGGTTCAGGTGGTCATCTCCAAGAGAAAAAGGCTCTATCCAAGACAGCTTGAGCCAAAAGGACCCCAGTTGTGTGGGAGCAGAATCCAGGCCAGCTGTTGCCCATGGTGCATGTGGATTGCCAGTCTTGGACTTGTCAGCCAAGTTTTGGTTGGAGTCAATTCCTACTGTGCCTCTGGAGGGAACTGATCCCTTACTGGCAGCCTTTTTTCCTGGCTCTTCATCAGACACTAGTCCTTACCCAGCTTAAGTTAGAGGAGATTAATTTGGTTTAGTGGCAATTTCCTATGTGTCAGGTGGAGGAGTACTTGGAGAGCCATCTTAAGAGTTTTGCTTTTTGTGGCCAGCAGCTTGATGCCGCTCAGCAGGCTACTGTATCAGCTATTCTCAAGGCAGTAGTCAGAGCCTGGGCCATGCCTGGGCAGACTATTCCCCAGGTGGAGGGTTGGATGGCTACAGATACCTTTTAGCAGAGGCTTTGCTGTGTGCTTCAGGCTACCCTGATAGAGGGTTAATCCTGCCAGTGAAAACTGTCTGGTTGCCATGGCCCTTTCTTGAAACTTGGTACTTTGTGGTGCCAACAACTTTGACCTTACCAAGGAATACAAAATGGCTGCCTTCCTGGACTGACTTCTCAGGGTATTCTAACGTCTAGGTGGGAAGGCTCCAGATGAATATATGCTCTGTGATTCTCTTCTGTGGTATTGCCTCTTTCTGGTTGCTGCCTTCCCTATGACTGCAGGGATCAATCATGTGTGGCTTTTGGTGGGTCTTCAATGTCTTATCCTTGGTCATCAGCTTTGTAGATCTGTAGGTAACCAGTTGTGTTTCCTGGCTTCCGTTCAGGTGGTAGGAGAGTTGGTGCAATATTGGAAGAGTCTTGTCAGTCTCCAATAAACACTTTTTTTCATCCTTATTCCTCATACTTTGGTGCATCACTATTGCAAACAGGACAACAACACATGGACTTTTTTAATTAGGTGTTTGTTTTTTGGGTTGTTGTCCTCATTGAGGCTTACTCCTGATTGTTAGGAGCAGCACAAATATATTGTGTATACACTTTAGTAATCAATTGACCAGAAACTGGCTCCTTCAATGTATATGAGTTGGGACCAGTCTTTTGGATGGCTTGACAGGACCTTGCCAGAGAGAGGCAAGTTTAGACTCTTGAGCGTAACCTCTGTTGCTGAAGAAGTAGACCTCATCTCTAACCATGTAGGACTATAGGGGAGGGCGCTTGGCCATGGATCAGTCAAGGTCTTGGAGTTTGTGGTTAAGGTTAACTATGTATGCTTCAGATTGTAGCTGTATCAACATCTGTACCAGCTTATTGAGGTAGGCGTCTGGGAATACTGCCAGGCTAGGTTTCACCAACAAGTATAGCAGGGGTGGTAGTCCTGGTTGGCTTCTGTAGAGTAGCTGAAAGAGTGGCTTCCCTGTGGTCCAATGATAACCAATATTTTATGCAAAGGTTGTGCTGGCAAGAAGGTATCCCATTTTGTATCCTATTGATGGCTAAGCTTCTGAAGTATCTGTACCAGGCTTCCATTTGTGTGTTATACCATATCATTTTTCTGTGAGTGATAAGGAGTAGATAGTGTACTGTGTATCCCCATCAGCTTATTTAGGTAGGAAATCATATATCTGGTAAATGTTGGTGTCATTGTCTGTCAAAAGTACTTGGGGACAACCATGCTTGTATATTATGTTATCCAGTATGACCATAGTAGTAGTTAGGGTGGCCTGGTTAGGGACAGTATTAACTTCTACCCATTTGGTCAGATAATCCACAGCTATAATAATTAAAATTTTCTTGTTGTTGGTGACTGGCAAGGGACAACTAAGTTAATATCAACCATATGAAAGGCAAACCCAGGTTGGACTAGTCTGTGTTGAAACTTGGCTACCTTTGGGTGCTTTATGTTACAATTGTGGCAAGAGGCTAAAGTCTCCACCACATTGTGTGCATTCCTTCCCAGAATTAATGTTGTTGTTGCATTACTAGTGTCTTCTGAATACCACTGTTCCCAGTAGTCTTGTGTGCAGCTACCACTGAGTCAATGAATAGGGATGAGTGTATATAAGGCATCCAGGAGTCTCCACAAAGCTTCAGGAGTTGCCCCTTAGAGACCTTGGTATCAACATCTAACTTCTTGAGAGCCCTCTGATCTCTACTGGCTCCTCCTCCCATAAAAAAGAGTCCTCCCTGAGTTTATCATAGAGATTGTCCGCCATGTGGAAAACTAAGGCCACAGTATGTAAGCGGGAGAGACATTCATCATTTTTGTGGACTGCTCCAGTTTGGTGAATGATCTTGTAGTTATATGCCTGTAGCCTGATGGCCCAACTTGCCATCCAACCTTTAGGATCCTTTAACGTCTTCAACCATTGCAAGGAGACATGGTCTGTGACAGCAGTGAAATATACTACATGAAGGTACACTCTGAACTGTTGGTAGGATTAAATTACTGCCAAGCACTTGCGCTCTGTGTCCTTGTAGTTTCTCTCATAAAAATTGAGGGTACAAGAGCAGTAACCCACTGGATATTCTAATCCATCAGCGTCCAGCTGAGAAAGCATATCACTAATAGCTGTCAAGCTAGCGTCATTGTATACTACAAAGAGTCTGGAGAAGTCTGGGTAGACCAGCAAAGGTGCAGCAGAGAGGGTCTTATTGACAGCCTCAAATTCAGTCTGACAAGCTGGGCTCCAGAAGAAGTCTACATCAGCACAAAAGAGTTGAAAGAGTGCATCTATCAGTGTGGCAAAGTTGGGAATAAAGCAGCAATAGTAGCCTATCATTTCAAGGAAGAATTGGAGATTCCTTTTACTGGAGAGCACCTGCATTTTCTGGCAACAGCGCCCATGTTGACACTAATAATGTTGACAGTGACCATGTCAACACTTTGCTGACATGGTCACTTTTGACTTGAAAGTTGAAATCTCTTATGTTTTTTGTTAGTTGTGCTAGCTTGATTCTTTTTTTAAAGAATTCAGGGGTGCAAACCCAGACAATGTTAAATTGAGTCAAAATGGCCACAATTTTGTTGTGTTAAGCTTAATAAAAAACTTGATTCAACCCAATTTCAACATTTACACTTACTAGTAAAAATTTATTTTTTTTAATTCTTTTTCACAATGTAAAGGTGTCAATGTTGACCCTTTTTAAGCCTAGCATATTGCTAATAACAAGACTGAAACATCTACAAAAAATTGTGCAATTAAAAATATTTTTTATTACATTAATATATTGAAAAAGATATTGTACATATAGCTGATTGTTGAAAAGTTCATGTTAAAAATATATATGTGGCATTTAATCTGGCATTAATATATTAAGTGGATGGTGGCTAACAGCAATCCAATAATTTAAGTGTGAGTTACTATGTAATTTACTATAGATTTTATTATTAAAAAAAATTTCAACACTCAGAAATGTTGTCTATTTGCTTTTGACCATCTTCTGGGGTGGATTTAAGCATATTAGGTGGCGCAATTAAACCTAAATCACTATACCACCTCATATTGAGAATGTTTTAAGTGATGAACTTGACACTTTAACCTTTTATTACTGAATATAACTTTCTTAAGAACTTTACATAAGCACTATAGTAAAATATCATATTGCCACTACCCAAATATTATTTTTAATTTAGAAGTAAAGAACTTTGATTTTTTTACTTATTTTCATATGTTTTTTTAAATTTTATTATGTGAGCAAAAATACACAGAAAACAGTTAATATTTGCTAGCCTGCATAAATTTAATTAAGTTACTATGTTTTTTATAGTAAATCTTCAAAAAATGTCAACAGTGACAATGTTGTCAAAAATAATGTCTACAATTTTTTAATTGTCAGTGAGAATTTTGTTTTTTTACTAGTTGTCACTTATAATGTTGAAACTTTTCATTTCTCACATATAGAACTTTATGTTTTACATAATAAAAACATCTGATTTTTTGATATGTCGTATTTCCAATTTTTTTCTTTTAAATTCTTTGATTTTTTAAGATAAAATTTATACATAAATATAATCTTTTACATAAATCTCTTAAATTTTAACTTGTTATTTAGCACTTTACTGAAATAAAAACTTTTACAATATTTTTGAATTTCACTAAAAGCCATATAAAGGTTACTTTTTATATTATTATGCTTTTTAAGTTGTTTTGTTTTGTAGTTTAAATAAAAATCTTTATCTTAGAACTTGTATCTTATTGTTTTAAGACAATAATACCTCAAAGAAACAAAAGGGTACCAAGCGTCTCTCCAAGGCCCCCAATACTCCAAAGGAAAATCCTGTCTCATCAAAAAAGACCACTCCTAAGCCCATCTCAAAACCTTCCCCAAAGCCCTCCCCTGAGCCCTCCCATGAGAAGAGCCCGCTCACTCCACTGGGGGAGAGGAAACTGATGGTTACTTAATGACCACAGTTTCTATAACTCAGCTTCTGATGAGGAGCATAATAAGAAGTGCCACCACACCAAGAGCTCACCACAAAAGGATAAGTCTCCCACACATGAGGAGCACCACAACAAGCCCCTTCTGCTTCCCCCACCAAACTCTTCTCCTTTCAGTTCATCTGGGGATAATTCAAAGCCCTGCTCTGATTACTTCCCTGGCTTTCTCTATGCTCCTGCTGGCCCCTGGGACCCTCTGTTGGCTTATAAAATCTGCAATATTGATGGCAATTTTAAGGTTCATTCTTCCTTGCCTAAGTATTTTCCTATCATGAGTGTAAAGGGTGGGCTGGCTATGGTGGCCAATGGTTATATTTTCTCTTGTATCAATGTCAACCAGGGCTTCAAGAGCCGCCACTATACCTGTGAGGACTGCTCCTTCCCAGTGCGGCTCAACACTGAGCGCTGGGACTTGATCCAAACAATTAAGGGTGAGCACACCTGCATCATGCCAAATACCATCATATCACGTCTCCTCAAGTGGTATCTTGTCCAGGTGATGCTCACCTCCAAAGATCTTTCTGCTACTCAGCTGGCTGTGCTTGCTTGCAATTACCTATACCCAAACAACTTGAAGAGGGTTCCAACCCACAATCAGCTGGTAAAATTTGTTAGTGATAGGCGCAAAGCCCTCAACCCTCTGGCCAAGAGTGCCACTACAATCAAAGAACTGGTCCTTACCAATGCCCTCAAGAAGACAGACGATGATGAGATGTTCCTGCTCCATGACAATGGACAGGAAGTGAAGGATAGGTTCATAGCCTACACCACAAGCAAAAACCTGGAACAGCTCAAAATTGCCACCACCTGGCTGTGCAACAGCACATTTGCAACCTGCCCAACCATCTTAAAGCATCTTTGGGTCCTGAATGAGCAGTTCAATTACCAGATCATCCCCTTGTGTTCTTTCTCCTGCCTGGTTCCAAGATAGCAGTCTACACCAGTGCCTTCAAAATTGTCCGGGATGCTTTGAGCTCCCTTCCCATCAATATTCCCCCTTCCCTCCCACTCTACCAGAGTAACTCCTTCATCTGCCAAGAAGGATTAGCCTGCCCAGGCCACTGAGCAGCTAATTTATGTGCTCTCACTTTGGCTAAAAGTTATAATAATGGACTTTTATCTAGCTCAGTTCAAAGCCTTTGAGGCCATCTTTAATGGAGAATTCCAGGACTGCTTCTTCTATTTCAGGCAGCCTATCAAAAATCTCAAGAGCAAGAAGGAGCTCTTTGGGAAGTATCTCATCAATGGTAAAGGGAAGTGCCGCTTTGTCATCACCCAGTTTGATAGGCAACAGTGGCAAAATCAACTGTAGGGATGTAAAAGTGAGAATTCAAAAGTGAGAATGTAAAAGTGGCCATGTCAACACTTTTAAAATTTTAAAATTAAATTAAAGCAGCTCATCTGAAATTAAAATTTATCATGGTCATATAAAATACTTTTTATTCATTCTCTCAACTAAAAAAGTCAAGAAAAAGTAATTAATTTATTATAAAAAGCCATTTTGAAAATTTAAAAAGTGTTGACATGGCCACTTTTAGATTCTCACTTTTGAATTCTCACTTTTACATCCCTACAGTCAATTTTGCCACTGTTGCTGTTTGATGCCTTGATTTTTGTGAGGCTGGAGAATACTGGGATTGGCTTTAATGCCCTCCTGGAGGATGCTTACATTAAGAAGCACTCCACCATCTCAAGGACTACCTTGATTACTTTAAGAGGTAGTGGGTAGGAAAGAAGTTGACTTCCTGGAGAGGTTAGAGCAGGGCCACAGCACCATGGAACTTTCAAAGCGCATGTCTTAAGGGAGAGATAAATACCACATCCATCCTGGAAGTGTGGCATAGGCACCTGAAAGTGAAGTTTGGGACCAACCCCAAGTACAACAAGTTCTTCTCCAAGCTTCAGGAGGAGCAGGCCTGGAATGGTCCCAAATTTTGTGACCTGGCCAACCAGTTGGCCCCCAAGAAGAAAAAGGGTAAAGACCAAGACTACCAGGAGGACGTTCAGAAGGTGATTAAAAAGAAGTATAAGGTGGCAGAGATCAAGAAGTACCTAGAAGATGTCGCCACTGCTCTTGCTGGTGGCTTTAATTAGCCAAATAAACTTTGCTTTGCTTTGCCTATATATATTTTACTTTTAAACTTTTATTTTTTTATTTTTTATTTTTTTGGATAGTACTAATCTTTTTAGGTATAAATGGTAAGCTTTATGTTTAGTTTTGATGTGGTTTTGTAAGAAATATCTTATATTTTGTAATTTATCTTTAAGCTATGAGATATTTTCAGTTGTTCTTATATAAAGTATAATTAATTAAATTTAGAATTTTTTTATTATTTTTTAGTTGTTATGATATATAAAATATCTTTATTTTTTCTTATTGAATCTTTATTTTTTATGGGATTTTAAAAAATTATAATAAAGAGTGTAAATTACATAGTAAATTGAAATATATTTTCTTATATTTCTTTGTTCTTATTACTTATAGTATTTTTATTGCATTTTTGAACTCTCTGGGGTCATTTTAGTATAATAATGCATTTTTAATATATTTTTATTTTAAAAATGTTCAGGGTAAAGTGATTTATTAATTAAAAAAGTGTCATTATCCAGGAAACAACATTAAGTAAAACTGGGTTGTCACTTTACTATAGTATTGGCATTAAAAGTGTCAACATGGTCACTGTCAACATTTTTAGTATCAACATGGGCGCTGTTGCCCATTTTCTCAGGGCCTCGACCTTGAGAGGGACAGGGAAAAGTTCATCACAATTGATGATGAATCCTAAGAACTCCAGGTGATCTTTGAAAAAACTGCATTTGTGTGGCTTCAACTTATGTTGGCAGCTAGGAGCTATTTGAAAACCTCCTCCAGGTGGACCAAGCATTAAGTAAAGGTATAAGAGAAGACATTGATGACTTCAAAGTATAACAGAACTCAGAAGAGCTTGAGATCTCCTATCACTGCATTCAGTGATCTTTGGAAGTTAGCCGGCGCATCAGGCAGACCTTGGGGCATCCTGGTTGGTTGTAAAAGCTCTTGGTGTGTAATGATGGTGCATTTCTCTTGATCAGCCAGGGGCAGGTCATTTACTAATAACCACTGATAAGATCCATGGCACTAAAGAACTTGGCACCTCCCAGCCAATAAAACATATCATCAATGTGAGGGAAAGGATAGGAATCCTTTTTGGTAACAGCATTCAGACGGCAGTAGTCATTTACTAATTGGTTACTACCATTCTTTTCCTTGAAAATCAGCAGAGGGGCAGCCCAAAGACTCTTTCTGGGGACCAGGAGTTCATTACTCAATAGTTTATGGAGTTATTTTTTGGTCACATCATGGTTAGCTTGACTACATTTTATTGTTCTAGACCAAATTGGGGGGCTATCCTGGGTGTCAATGTGATGTGCTACATCTATTGCCTTTCCAAGGACATATTCATTCTTTACAAACATGTTCCTGCATTGAGCAAAGAGGTCCATAGATAGGTCCTTCTTCTTTTTCAGATAGACCTGATAGTAATTCACTGCTTATTACTGCCAGAACTCTTGGCTGCTCACAGGGCAGGCCCAACTCTGAGAAATCCGCAAAGGGGGAGGCTTCCTGTAGATTGCAGTGTTCCTCTAACTGTATGTGGCCCAGAAATTGGTACTTGGAGGCATTAATCAGCTGTTGGCTCATGTTGGCCAGCAATACCAGAGTTTGGCGGTCAGTTGGCATGATGATTCCTGATGCAATCTAAGGTTCTAAACAAGATGTGTTGGAAATGCTGAAGATCTCTTGGTTAGTACCTGTAGGGAGTGCAAGTGATAGACCAGTGTTATGTATCACTTGCAAGCCTGATGGGATAAACACTGTGGAAGATTCATACACAGGGATGCCCTTGGCCTCTCCAAATAAGAGAGGGAGCACCTTAGCCTTCTTACTGCACAGTGTATAGGCAACTGTCAGTTCTCTAACTATATATTCCAGTTTGCTGTAGTGCAACTGGCGTAAGGGCAGGTCAAAAGAGCGGTTACTATGGTAGAACATGGGAATAAAGTGGCCCAAATCCCAAATTTATGGTCTACATGGTTGATTATAGTGCTGTACTGGAACATAAAGCTAGTTAAAATAAGGATATCATAGCTATTATTCTCCAGAACTATAGCAGGGCGGTGACCATCAGCTTTCCAAAGAGGAGAGGTGGAGAATAGTAGGCTCCTTTTGCTCTAGTAATTTCAGGAATATTCCTGACAAAACACACCAAAGAAACAACGGTTTGGTCACCATTAGACCTAAAAGTCAAAATAAATATTTGCAGCAGTTCCCCCTGATTGGGGAAACTGCCGCAAAACAAAAGCCCAAAGAAAAAGAAATAAAATATTGTAATTCTTTGACTTTGGGCTTTTATAGGCCAACCACGGGCCACACGGCTGTCTGCCTGTGCCCACTCAGCCTGGCGGCTTGCCTGTTCCTGCCAGCCGCCCACCTGCCAGCCAGTGCACATGTGGCTGCTGTTGTGTTTGGCTCCTGGGGACAACATCCAGGAGGACACAGTGGGAAATCTTTATAACAAAAGATTTGTTGTTCAAAGCTAGCCTTGGGTTAGCCTCCAGGGCAAAATTAAGGGCACATACCTTTTTTCCCTGGAATACAATATGAGGAATTCCTTTTGGTAAAAAGGAAAGGAAAAAGTTTCAAGATTATTAAAGCCAACACAAATGTGGATAAACTAGTCTTTATTAGGAGAAAAAATTCTACTTAAACAGTAGACAAGGGTCAATGATCACTCATTAGGTAGACAGAGTGGCAGAGGGGGTCACATTGGGGTGATCATACCAGGATCAGACAAGGGCAGGTATGGTATTCTGGAATGGGTGGAGATTGGATTAGACCCGTTTATAGAAGGTAAGGAATTCCCATAGCAGAAAGCAAAACCAACAAAATCTTTGCATATATCACTATTCAAAGGCCATATCAAAGTAGCATTAATGGCGTGATTTCCAACATCTCCCCCCCCTCAAGATTGAACACAGGAAATTGATAATTGCGGAGGAATTTGGAATAAACTCAGGCAAAGGGCGGTCAGATGACATCAGCTTCACAGTATACTTGATATCCTTCTTGAAGGTGACTTCACAAGGTCCAACCCAGAGAGAGTCAAGCTTATGGGCATGACCTCCAGTCCAATTCTGATAATAGAGGACTAGGTCACCTGCTTGGTACTCAGGGAGGGGTGCTCTGGAAGCATTGGAAGGTAAGAGCTGTAAGCCCTTAACTTTATAGGCAGTTGAATATGCTGTAGCCTGAATGTCAATGATACAATTAGTCAAGTCTTTGACATGAGCTTCAGGATTAGCAGAGGCGTCAACCTCAATCAATAGGGGTCCCAAGATTGAGGGGGTAGTGGCTTCTTGTCTGTACAGCATGGCAAAGGAGGACTGGCCAGTCACTTGATGTCTGCTGAGTCTATATGCAAAGAGGGCAGCAGGGAGGAACATGTCTCAGTTGGCAGCATCATAGAGGGTAAGTTTCCTCATGATGAACACAAGGGAGGAATTTTCTTGTTCAAAAGTCCTGTTGGTTGAAGGGTTATACAGTGCAGAGAAGGATTGGTGTGTGCCCATAGCTTCTAGAAAGAACGTTATGAGACAGACATTGAAGTTGGTCCCGTTGTCTAAAACAAGACTTTATGGCAACCATGACGGTAGAATATATCTTGCAACAAAAAGTTAGCAGTGGTCTTGGCAGTTATATCTTTGGTTGCTCTGGCTTTGAACCATTTACTAAAATTGTTGCAACTGAGTTTCTAGACTTGCCCACTAACGTATCTTACAATGCACAGGGGGCGCTTGATGAGCCGCCCCTTGACATATTTAAAGTTATGGATTAATCTGATGGCATCATCAAATGGTGGGTACTTCATCCCAATTAGGAGTGTTGCCAATTTGACCTGCTGATCCCCGCATAAGTTAATCCTTGGCTCCAAACCCTACATGGAACTCCCCACTATGCCACCCCCTTGTGGCCTTGTGGCTTCCCCATATAGTATATTAATCACAATATTCTACAATAAATAATACCTTACTCTTATTATTCTGTCCTTTCCTATTGGACTGTTGTCTTCCCCAATTCCAAGTACTGAACTCCCATTGGTTCAGTTACAACAGTGGTAGCACAGGTAGGTTCACGACCTATCTTAAAAACAAAATTCCTCCCAAGAAAGGACGGAGTACGGGCCGCATGGCTACTCCACAACAAGAGATGTTCCTTCCAATCCCCAAGGGGGACATTCCCGAAGGTTATGTCATCTATCAAGATCAGCTAGTTCTCACCTGTTTATACAATTGGCTCCGCCTTGGGCAGCGCAACGCTAGCGTCACCCCGCCACAGTTGGACCTGTCTCAACATATGCTCAACCTCCAACTAGAGTCCTTCACTGGCGGTGTCAAAGGAGCTGACAATGTCAGTTGGCTCCAGTCCACCAAAACACGCCTTTGTATCTGTCAGGTCCCGGAGTCCATGTGGGTTGCCACTGCATCTGGATGCCTTACGGGGCCTGCTGCTGTGTGGTTCACCAACTGGGCCAGCCAGGAGTTAGATGTCACCTGGACAACATTTAAAGACAACGCCAAGTCCCAATATAGTGAAACTTTCTCTCCCATTGTCTTGGTGACTCCCCTCTTAGTCATCAAGCAGACTGGCTCTATCCCCAAATATCTCGTTGCATGGCAATAAGCCCTTGCTGCCGCCCCCAAGGCAGTGACAAATGGGAATGCCATGTTGCTCACCCTCATTTTTAATGGGTTAAAAACCCATATTTGCAGGTGGGTTCCTGTCAGCAGCTGCACCTCTATTAACAACTGCTATAAAGCCATTGTAGAGGCCAATAACCAGGCTTTGATGGGCTTCCGCTGCACCATGATGCTCCACCCCAACCATGTTCTGCACCTAACAAATGCCAAGGTCAAGTGGGCCCTTGTCAACCTTGTCAACAGGAAAGTGCAACTAAACGCCCCCACAAGGGGGGAGCTCCAGCTAGCGCTAATTGAGGAGCAAGAAAAAGCCTGGGGGTTGTAACAACAAGTGACCCTACAACCCCAATTGACCTGCCCTCTCAGCCCTTGCTTGCAAAGAACTCCCGCAACTACAATCTTCACAAGGTCAAAACCCTAGACGTCTTCCAGGTCCATAGCAACAGTCCCGTGTTGCAAGCCGCCCACTCCTCAAATAAAGTAACACGCTTGTCCTATCCCTTCTGTTTCCGTGGGAACACTCACAAGTTACTGGTAGATACTGGGGCCAATCACACCATGGTAGATCAAGCGTTTGCTGACTCCCAGCAATTAGATCAAGTACCCAGCAGATTCAAAGCAGTACGTGTAGCTGACTCCTGCAGAGTTGCCATCACCCACAAGACAGTGCCCTTCTCTTTAAGGATGGGAAACGTCCAGGTTAAGCTCTCTGGGCCAATCATGATAGACCTCAGCCACAATGTAATTGCTGGCCTCACTTGGCTCCGGCATAACTGTCCCTACATTGACTGGGATACCTCTGTCATCATCCTCCATAGAAAGGGGTGGGGTTCCAGATCTACCCCATGGAAATGAACAAGCTACTACATGACACTGTGTTTGTCAGAATGACAGAAACAGGCTCATATAATTTCAAGAGGGGAGACTAGAATTTAACCAATGCTCAGTTGAAGTTATCTGTGCAGAACCACCTGCAGTCCCTCCCTTGTCATCATCACCACCACCAGCGCTAGCTGCACTCCTTGAGGAGTACAAGGACGTATTCAGTGAAACACTTGAACAACTACCTCCACCCCAGGAGATCCAGCACGCTGTACAACTTCAAGGATTGTTACCTAAAGCACAACCACTATACTGTCTCACACCAAAGGAAGATGAAACCATCCACCAGCACCTTGTGGACACACTTGATAAGGGCTTCATTTGCCCCTTGCTCTCTCCATACAGAGTGGTGGTCTTCTTTGTAGCCAAGAAGGACGGGTCCCTTTGCCTGGTCACAGACTACCATGCCCTAAATGAGGTGACAGTAAAAAATAAAGACCCCCTGCCGCTGATTGACAACCTGTTTGATACACTTGCAGGCGCAAAGGTCTTTATCAAGATTGATCTCACTGCAGGGTACAATCAGGTCTGCATTGCACCAGGGGATGAGGCAAAACTGCCTTCTGCATATGCTACAGGTTGTTTGAGTGTCGTGTCATGAACTTTGGAATGACCAACACTCCCTCCACCTTCACCATTTTGATGAACAAAGCCTTTGAGGAATCGATTGGAAAGTGTGTGGTGGTGTACCTTGACAACATTATTGTCTTCAGTCAAGATCAAACCACACAACTCCAACACCTCTGTGCTGTCCTCAACACCCTTTGGGAAAACCAGCTAAAAGCTAAACCCTCTAAATGTGAGTTTCTCAAGTTGGAGTTGTTATTTCCTTGGGCACACCATCTCTGCCCAAGGGTTAAAGCCCAAACCCGCCAAAATCAAGGCAATCACTAGCATGCCGCGCCCCACTGATGTGGGCCAGGTGCGGACATTCTTAGGCATGGTTGCCTATGTACACAAATTCATCCCTAATTGCGGGAACTAATTGCACCTCTCATTGAGCTCCTCAATACCAAACAACGCTTATATTGGACCCCCGCCATAGATCAAGCCTTTGAGACGTTGAAGCAAAGGCTCACAACAGCACCAGTACTGCAGTTTCCCAACCAAAACCGACAGTACAAACTCAAGACTGACGCCTCTGACAGGGCCATAGGGGGCATGCTAAGGGTAGGAACTGACAATGGTGTCTTCCTCCTGTAGCATATGAATCCAGGAAGCTCACTGACTTGGAACAACATTATCCCATCCATGATAAAGAGCTAGCAGCCATTGTACACTGTGTTGAGAAGTGGCGCTGCTACTTGGAAGGTGTGACCTTCCCACCCCGCGTTCTGACGGACCACAATTCACTCAAATACTTCAATACACAGTCTCATTTGACACAATGCCAAGCAGGATTGGTTGAGCATCTATCCCCCTATTAGTTACGCATCAAATATAAGCCTGGGAAGAACTTGTCACAGCTGACGCTCTTTCACAACTCTATGTAGTGTCTATCACTAGGGACAACAGGTTGACCCAGATTAGCCCATGCTCTACCTGCGCCCCGAGGCAACCCGCTACAAGGCCTTAACTTGGTCATCATCTCCAAACTGAAGGATAACAAAAGTCAATTCACTATTGATGCTAGAAATGTCTGTTGCCAAGCAGAGACAGGCAAGAAGACGCTATATATTCCCACTACACAATGAGGAGACACTATCTTATACTACCACCAAACCTTTGGTCACATCAGAGGGCGTAACCTCTTTGAGATTAAACAAAAGGTTTGGTGGCTGTGCATGCGCCAAGACATCTTGAACCTTCTTGAGACGTGTGTGTTGTGTGAAAAAATACGTCCAAACCTGCACTTCCCAAGTCTGTCCTACCCATCAAGGCTATGGAACCCTTCAAACAGTGGGCTCTTGACATTGTGGGACCGCTTCCCAAAGACAGACTGGGTAAGAAGTATATTATCACCGCTATCAACTACTTCACTTGTTTGCCAGTGGCCTGGGCCACAACCAACCAACTTGCCACCACTGTTACCCGCTTTGTTGGCAAGGAAATTGTGGCTTGTTTTGGGCAACCCAAGCGTCTCATCACAGATGGCAGGCCTGAACTTGTTGGACACATTGTGAAGGCATACTGCATCAAGAACGCACTCCAGCATATAGTCACACCCCCTACCATCTGCAAGCCAACGGGCGCGTGGAACAGTTAAACAGCTCCCTGATTCAATTGATTGCCAAGCTCTCACAAGAGCACCCTAATACTGCATGGACTGAACATTTTCTCACTGCCCAACTTATCCTGCAAGCAAGAATCAACAGGGGCACTGGGTTCAGCCCTGGCACCCTGGCCTTTGGAACATCTGACAGTCTGACAGGGGTTAAGCTCAGGAAACTACGGTCCAAGGTTCCCAACAAGCCCCCCTTAGTGCCAACTCCCTCCCTAGACCAATGGAGTGCCAAAGCCAGAACAATCAAACACAAGTGAATTTCAGGAGGGACAAAACACTTCAAAGCTAGATACGCCATAGGTGACCCCATCTACACTCTCAATCCAAATTCTGCCAAATTAGAATCCAACCACCTAGGGCCCTTCAAGGTAGCTGCTGTCTATGACAACCACATCTACCAACTTGAGGATGCCCAGGGAAACACCAAGAAACTTCACCATGATTGTTTGTGCCCCTGCTGTGCCATCCTCACACAAAGGTTGTTTGTGTGGACCTTCCCAGACCTTCTGCAGACTCCAGTCCTGATGTCTGACAACAAGCAGGGGGCAAGAGGGGTGTTGCAACCGGGTTTCCAGCCTTGCCTGCTAACATATCTTACGGCACACAGGGGGCGCTTGATGAGCCTCCCCTTGACGTATTTAAAGTTATGGATTAATCTGATGGCAGCATCAAATGGTGGGTACTTCATCCCAATTAGGAGTGCCGCCAATTTGACCTGCTGATCCCCACACAAGTTATTCCTTGGCTCCAAACCCTACATGGAACTCCCCACTATGCCCCCCCCCTATTGGCCTTGTTGCTTCCCCATATAGTATATTAATCACAATATTCTACAATAAATAATACCTTACTCTTATTATTCTGTCCTTTCTTAGTGGACTGTTGTCTTCCCCAATTCCAAGTACTGAACTCTCATTGGTTCAGTTGCAACAAAATGGTCTATAGCTACCAAGATGAATTGACATCAAGACCTAGAACAGGGGAGAGGCCCAACTGCATCAATACTCACAGTGTTGAAGGCATGCTTGGGGGATGAGTTTGAACTTATGTTGGGAAGGTTGGGGTTGTTGGAGCTGATAAGAATGACAGGAGGCAAGGACGTCAGGGATTAGAAGGCGCATGTTTTCCAAATGGAAGTTTTTGCACAACCAGTCATGAGTTTTTGTTATACCACCATGTCCAGTATCAATGTAAACTTAGAGAATGATGGCTATTCTTATACTGGGGTAGACGTATGGCAAATAAGCATTGTTGACTTTTGTTGTGAATAACGGCATTCACCATGTTTCAATTTTGCCTTTGTTGGGCCATTCCAAAGACAAATCTCTTGCTTTGGGTTTCAACTCTCAAAATGAACTGGCTTCTGCTTCAGGAAATATGATTGTTTGTTTTTCGGACTCTGCACAACTCACTTGCCCCACTCATGCTTGTGGCAAGTGATCCTACTGTCCCGGTAGTGTTTTGTGGTATTCTCAACCACTATATATTCCATTTCCATATTCACCAATAAAATTAAGTTCTATTCACATTTTTGTCTTTGTGTCTTCTGTACTTCTGCGCCTTTCTCTAGCCACGCCTAGTAGAGACTATTTATCCAGGGCCGCAAGGTAAATGCTATTGCCTTCCCTGTCATCTAACCAAGACTTAGTATGAATCCAATCCTAAGGTTAGGATTCCCTGTTGTGTGTCTGTGCCGCGCCTCAGAACATAACAAAAATGGTGCTCATTACAGGGGCTGTAAGCCCCTTGGTTATCCTTTTGTATTACGTTTGCAGGTCCCTTGCCTCCGCCTATTTGAGAGTTGACCTTGCCTGAAATTACCAGCCCTCCTATTGAGGAAGACATTGCCGGCCTGCCTATTGTCCCTACTGTACTGAACCTTGGGAATGGTTCCTGCTTGGTTGCTTACCCCATGGGTACCCCTGACTTAGAACCAGTCATGGCAGTAGCCCTTGGGATATCTTGAGACAGGGCCATCCCTTGCCTTTAGCTACAGTTTAGCTGTGCCAAATACTATGAGTTAATTGTGGCCCCTCAGTTTCCACAACATCTCCTCTCAGCGGCTGGCTCCGCTGATCACCTGCTGTCATCCTTTGTACAGCCCGCCTTGGCCCACCACCAGATGGTGTTGGGACTCCACGTCCAAGAAATCTTGTCTCTACAAGCAGCTGTTACCCATCATTGGGACCAGTTTGCTGCCTATCAACAGTGGATTCATTCCCTGTTCTCCCAGATATCTGATAATCAGTGTGATTTGGTCACCTCTCAAACATGTCTAGTCAATTCCATCAAGATAATGTGCCAGTCCATCCCTGAGTACGTTAGGGCGCAACTACATGAGTTTCACCAGTTAGAACAACCCTGGAAAACTCAAGTAGACTCCACCCTAAACACTTATCTCTCCAACTTTGAACGCCTAGTGCAACAGCTCAATGCATTCAGTGTCTATTCCTTTGAGCAATTGCAACAGGTAGCTGACCTTGCAGCCCAAGGTCTAAATGAGCTCAGTGCGGAATTTGATCAAGAGAGAGCTACCACTGCTGCAGCTATTGCCAAACTTCAGAGTCAGGTGAATGAGCTGTCCGCTTCCAAACCTGATGTTCCGCCTTCTTCTCCTGCTGATGATCTGGTGAACAGAGAGCAGAAAATCTGGGAAGCCATCTGGAATTACGCACTTCCACTTGTAGCCAAGGACGTCCTACTGAAATGCCTTAACCTGATCCCCAGGTTCTTGCGCTGACTGCTCAGGTTGCTGAACTACAGCAAAAAGTTGCTGCTTTAGTGAGGTAGTAACGGCTGCTGCTAGCCCACTTGGGGTTAACGAGGAGGATGGTTGTTGTCCTGGTTTAGTGGGGGCTCCTCAAATCCACTGTGCCAGAGAGTTGATTGCCCTAGCTAATGAGGTGGATCATTTGAAACGAGACCAGACTGAGTTGGACAGGGACGTACAGGAGATGAGTGATTTGATTGATTTGGTAAACAACAGATTTGCCTCTTGCCTATCAGTGGGGCCATCCCTTACTTTGCAACTGGCTGAGCTCTCCACTGTTGTCACTACCCAAGGACAACGCCTAAATGTTACTGAACAACAGACCACTCTAGTCAACACTACGGGTGCCAGAACCACTGAGACTCTGACAATCCTTGAAGAAAGTGTTCAACAACTATGGGCTAGACAACCCCTCTCCAAATCTGAAGCTGAGTTCTCCCCGCCATAAATGTACTCAATAGCAGCAATGGTGGTCCAGCTCCCAAGGAACACTTTAAGCCTACTTTTAAGCAAGTCTTTGATCCCAAAACCTCAACTATTGCAGCTTTCTTAACTATTTACAAGACTGCTATGAGACAAGCATCAGATGAAGTTAAGAAGAACATATTTTGACTTGCCTACACCTGACCTGTCAAGAGGTAGTTGTACCAGAGCTGCCCTCCATCAAGACCTGGGAGGACATGAAACAGCTCCTGATTGACAAGTTTGGTGGTGATCTTAGCCTGGAGGTGAAAAAGGATGCTTTCATGCACATATCCTTCAAGCCCAAAGAGACATTAGCTGAATTTACCAACAGATTTTACATAGAGGGACAACAGTTAATAACAAGCAGACAATTAATGGCACATGAAGCATATATGGCCTGCGCCCAGGCCCTCAAGGTGAATCAACTCCTATGCCTTCATTTCAAGGCCCACAAGGCTATGCTGTCCTCCATGAAAAGTATAAAGACACTGCTCCAAGATATGCATCTTACCCATTCTGGGGCAGTTTTTTGGGAAAGTTATGCCGCTTCCAACTCTGGCACCTCTTCTTGCGGCCCTTGTATCCTCACTATGAACTCCCAAAAACCTCCTTGACGTCAAGGTTGCCACAACTGCAGTCAGATAGACCATCACTCTCGCGTCTGCACCAATCCACAGGTTGAAGGAGCTGACCCCAAGGATCAGTCGGGAAAAGAACAGTCAACCTAGAGGCAGAGACGCTCTCAGTTGACAATTCTTCCCAGTCTCCTCCTACACCTCCGCCTGCTACTGACTCTGAGCCTGCTGATGATGAAGCTCCTCCTATCCTCCTCCTGTTCCATGACATTTCTGACAATTCCAATGTGGATGAATCTGATGTTGAAGACCATGATGCATACGGGTATTCTGTTCTTGCTGTCCCTGAGACTATTGCATTTCCCTACAAGCTACAATCTGGGAAGACTACAACTACCACCAAGCCCTTTTCTGAGGCCAAAGCAGTTGTCTCCCGCCCCTATCTTACTCAGGCAAAACGGTCCCCTGTATTAGTGGAATCACCAGAGGAAGCCACTGAAGTTTCAGACGCTGTTTTCAAGAATGTATCTGTCTCACTCCCTCTCCAAACCGTATATAAGGAGTTTCCGGACTACAATACATAATTGAGAAATGGGAAAAGGAACTAGCTGAGGCACAGGATGTCTTGGCTGTTCTGCCACCCTTTGGACGCACCACTACCTGAGTAGAGATATCTATCCAAAAGGTCAAGATCAAAGCCGTCCTGGACACCGGTTTTCCGGTCAACGTTGTTTCTTCTAAACTAATGAAGATGCTTAAGCTGGCCCCTTATCTCAACTACCATCAATCCTATGGCACCAATGGTCTCTCTGTGACTTGTGCCATTGGTGAGTACTCTGCCTTACCAATGCAATTTGGTAAACTCCTGTTGGCTGCGCGGGCTATTGTTCTAGAAAATGAGAGCTATAACCTTTTGGTTGGTACCCAGTTCCTTTGGGAATATAATGGGAACATCAACCTAAAGGATGGTTACCTTTCTATCCTAGCGTATAAAGTCACCCTGATCTTTGAAGAGACAATCAAAGTTCCTGGTAAACGTTTGAAGACATGTACTCTGGAGTACCCCACTGGAGTTTTCACCCTAAAATACCAAACCCATTCCACCAACATGAAGTGTCCTCCCATGGCTTGTCCTGCAACTGAGGGAATCCCTCTCATGGCCACGTCTGCTATCACCATCCCCCCAGGCTCCTAGGCTATCCTAGACTCCCAGATATCATATGAACTACCTGAACAGACTTTCTTAGAGCTGTACTCCCCTCCTTTGCTGGGGCGTAACAAGCCTTACCTTTGTCCTGGAATTCTGGACGTTTCCCACAAGGATCCCGTTCAATTACTAGTTGTCAACCTTACTGTGCTTCCTATGTCAGTATCCAGAGGACAGGTTGTTGGTTACAGAAAGTTGTTAAATGCTCCTGACTTCTTGTCTCTTCACCCCTTTGGAACGTTTCAAGACTGTAATCTATCCAAAGACAAGCCTCAAGTCCTATCTCTGTTCACTGCCCAAGACTTCCCTCAGTTGTCCCTGGTCCAACAGAAAGAGGTGCTTGATTTACTAGACCAATTCTCAGCATCTTTGCTAAAGATAGTACTGATTATGGGCTAGCCAAAGGTGTGATTCATCAGATTGACACAGGAGATGCTCCCCCTTTTGTGCCAAGCCATACCGCTGTAGCCAAGTGGAAGATGTGCAGATTTCTAAGGAGCTCAAACAACTGCTGGATGCTGGACTGCTAGCTCCCTCTCAAAGTCCCTGGGCTTCCCCTCTGCTCATTTTAAAGAAAAAGGATGGAGGACACCAGATTGTGATGGACTATTGAAGGTTGAATTCTCTAACCAAGAAAGATTCCTATCCCTTACCGCGCATTGATGACGCTCTTTGACGCCTTGGAGGTTCTAAGTTTTTCTCTGCCATGTACTTGGCGTCTGGCTACTGGCAAGTTGACCTCTCTCCTGAAGACCGTCAGAATGCTGTGCTCATCACATCAGAAGGATTGTTTGAACCTATCCGCATGCCACAAGGGCTCTGTAATGCCCCGGCAACTTTCCAGAGGGCCATGGACTCCATCCTGTGTGACTTGAAGTTGTCATGTGTTTTAGTCTACCTAGATGATATAACAGTCTTCAGTGCAACTTTCAAAGATCACCTAGCCCATCTTACAGAGAGTTCATAAAGATCCAAGAAGCTGGACTCAAGTTAAAGCCCTCTAAGTGTTCTTTCTTTAAAGAGCGCCTTGAATTCCTGGGCCATGAAGTAACCCAAACAGGAATTTGTCTAATGACCAAGAAGGTTGAAGGCATCAACAAAATGCTTCTGCCCACCAACCTTCAAGAAGTACAAGTCTTTCTGGGTATGATGGGTTACTATAGGCAATTCATTCCTGATTTTGCTGACACTAGCAAACCCCTGGTCCAACTGTTGTGTAATGTTCCTTTCAAATGGACCGCCAGCCAACAGCAAGCCTTCAAGACTCTAAAGCAGAAAATCAAAGAAGCACCCATTTTAGTGTACCCCAATCATGATAAGGAATTCATCTTGTACACTGATGCTAGTGACCTTGCTATTGGGGCTATCTTGGCTCAGCTTGACAATGAAGATGTGGACCACCCTGTAGCCTATACTTCCTGTGTGCTGAATAAGCATGAAAAGAATTATGGTGTTACAGAGAAGGAATGCCTTGCTGTGCTGCATGCAGTCAAACAATTCCGCCACTACGTGTATGGTACCCATTTTGCTGTCGTCACTGACCACGCTTTGCTCAAATGGTTACAACAACTTAAGGAGCCTGAAGGACGCTTAGCCAGATGGGCTCTCAGCCTGCAAGGTTATGACTTCACTGTGCTCCATTGCCCCATGATTCAACATCAGAACGCTGATGGGTTGTCCTGAATGCCCATCCTTGCCCTACATCCTGCTCAGGCAGACCGCCTGTACAAGCTAATTAGCTACCCTTCTTCCTGGGAAAGTGAGACAGAAGAGGTTTGACTTGCCCTGTCCAAATTGTCTGAAGACACCCTCATACGCAATAACCAACTCTTCAAGGAGGTGCAGGGTCAATACCTGCCATATGTGCGCCCCAGTCTTTGCCTCTCCTTAGTGTCGCAAGCTCATAAAGAAACTGGCCATGGAGGCATTGCCAAGACCTTTGACTGGCTTCAGAAGAATTACTTCTGGGAGAATCTTTGCCTGTTGATCCCAGATGTCATAGCTAGTTGCCATGACTGCCAACTTCAGAGGCCCCAAGCTGCTTCTCACAAGTTCAAATTGGTCCCCCCTCAACGTGTCTTTCACACTGTCAGCATTGATGCTGTAGGTCCTCTCCCCCGCTCACGCTCCGGTTGACGCTTTATCCTGATTGCCATTGACCACTTCAGCAAGTGGGTAGAAGCTCGCCCTACTAAAGACATCACTGCTAAGACTACCACTGCCACCTGCTGCAGGATGTTTTCTACTGCCATGGCTGTCCTCAAGTGCTGTTATCAGACAACAGAACCAACTTCAATACCAAACTTGTAACCTCTGTTGTTAAAGCTCTAGGAACTCACCAGTCTTTCTCTGCCCCCTATAAGCCCTCTACCAATGGGGCAGTTGAGCGTGCCAACTTGACACTGGTTTCTATCATGAGGAAGCTCACCTACTCTGATGCTGCCAATTGGGATCTATACTTACCTGCTGCACTCTTTGCCTATTGTCTGAGCAAGCATTGGGTCACAGCGTACTCCCCCTTTGCCATGTTGTATGGGCGTGAAGCCACCACTCTGTTGCTCTTGGGGGTTCCCCTACTCTCCTCTGATAAGGCCATGAACCCTGACAACCACATCAAAGACCTAGTCAATTGCATCATTGATATACAAGCCACTGCCTACACTTCTGCATATAAGACTAAGATGCTCGAGCTCTCTCCTACAACGCTGGGCGCTCCCCCTTACCTGAGTTTGATGTTGGTGACCATGTCCTGTACTACCAACACTGTGTGGGTGGGCGCACGCACAAACTGGACTCCCTGTGGATTGGTCCTTTAGAGGTGACCTTCAAACAAGAGTCAGAGTATACTGTAAAGCTCCTCTCCAGTGGTCGCCTTTTGCTTGCATACACGCCAAGTTCCTCTGCAAGTATCACCCCCAAAGGCCAATCTAGAGGGGGGCAATGTTGTGAATAACAGCATTCACCATGTTTCAATTTTGCCTTTGTTGGGCCATTTCAAAGACAAATCTCTTGCTTTGGGTTTCAACTCTCAAAATAAACTGGCTTCTGCTTCAGGAAATATGATTGTTTGTTTTCTGGACTCTGCGCAACTCACTTGCCCCACTCATGCTTGTGGTGAGTGATCCTACTGTCCTGGTAGTGTTTTGTGGTATTCTCAACCACTATATATTCCATTTCCATATTCATCAATAAAATTAAGTTCTATTCACATTTTTGTCTTTGTGTCTTCTGTACTTCCGCGCCTCTCTCTAGCCACGCCTAGTAGAGATTATTCATCCAGGGCTGCAAGGTAAACGCTATTGCCTTCCCTGTCATCTAACTGAGACTTAGTACAAATCCAATCCTAAGGTTAGGATTCCCTGTTGTGTGTCTGTGCCACGCCTCAGAACACAACAACTTTCTTGAAGAGTGTCTATCTCAAATCACAGTATCTTTTGATAGGGCCTGCAGTGCCAAGCAGATGTATTCTGGTTCAGTGATCCAGGAGTCAGGGTACCCTATCAACTTTTATAAGCAATCAGAATATTCAGGATGGTTAGTTAGGATAGGCATACTTGGCAAACATCAGCATTCTGGTGTTGAGCACCAGGACGGTGTATCACAAGAAATTGTATCCTTGCAAGTGCAGGGTCCAACATGTTAACTGACCTTCAGGCTCCTTTAATTGCTGCAGCCACTTAAGAAATGAGTGCTCAGTGCTACAGTAAAGTGAGTACCATAAATGTAGTGCCAGAACTGTTTTACTGCATGTAAAACTGCCAAGCATTCTTTTTCAGTGACATTATAGTTCTTCTTGTGTTTGTTGAGGTCTCATGAAGAATAGGCCACAGGTTGGTCCACGCCTTCATTGTCAAGCTGGGCTAGGATGGCATCCCAGCTAATCCACTAGCTTCAGTGTACAAGATGAACTCCTTATCATAATTGGGGTAGAAAAGGATGGGAACATCTTTGAGCTTGGCTTTCAGTGCCTCAAAGGATTGCTGTTGGCTGTCATTTCACTCAAAGGGTACATTGCGGAGGAGTTGGACAAGGGGTTGAATTAATTCAGCAAAATCAGGGATGAACTGTTGATAGTATCCCATCATACCTAGAAATACTTGGACCTCCCGTAGATTTGTGGGAGGCAGCATCTTGTCAATGGCTTCCATCTTATTATTCATGGGGTGTATTCCAGTTTGAGTGACTTCATGGCCCAAGAATTGAGTCACTCTTTAAAGAAGGAGCACTTGGAGGGTTTGAGATTTAGGTCAGCTTCTTAAATCTTGATTAAAACAGTTTTGAGGTAATCAAATGGTCAGTAAAGTTGGAGCTGAACACAGTGATATTGTCAAGATATACGAGAATACAGGATAGCTTCAGATCCCGTAGAATAGAGTCATAGCTCTTTGAAACGTAGCCAGGGTGTTTCAGAGCCCTTGGGGCATGCAAGTGGGTTCATAGAGGCCTTCTGAAGTGATAAGGGCAGCCTTTTCCTAGTCTTATAGAAAAAAAGTCAGCCTGTTAATATCCAGAAGCTAAATTCATAGCGGAGAAGAATTTTGAGCCTCCTAGTTGTCTGATAGCATTGTCAATCCTAGGCAATGGGTATGAATCCTTCTTTGTGAGCAAGTTTATACGTGGTAGTCCATAAAAATCTGATGGCCTCAAACCTTCTTTTTAAGGATCAACAAGGGAGAGGCCCAAGGGCTCTGAGAGGGAGCCAGAGATCAGTATCCAAGATTTTTTAAGCTCCTTAGAAACAAAGGCATCCTCTATCCTACTACAGCGGTAAGGCTTGGCACAAAAGGGCAGCACATCATCAGTATATGTCTGATGGATGACCCCTTTGACTAGTCCATAGTCTGTAGGTCCTGAGGCAAAGATATCAGTGAATTGATCAATTAATTCCAGCACATCCTTTTGTTGGATGGGCGACAATTGTGGGAAGTCAGCAGCAGTGAACAGGGAGAAAACCTGAGGGTTTTCTTCAGGTAGATTGAAGTTGCTGAAGGTTCCAAAGGGGTAGAGGGACACCACCTGTTCTTCCCCTAATATGTGGCTGTGTCCTACAGCTTGGCCCCACAATACTTGCATAGGCAAAGCAGTCAGTTTAGCTAACAACAACTGTACAGGCTCCTTATGGGTTCAGTATAAGATCCCTGGGCATAATTGAGGCGCTTTGCGGCTGAGAGATTCAGGAGAGTACAATTACAGGAATGACTTTTCAGGCAGTTCATAATATATCTGGGAGTCTATAATCACTTGGGAGCCTGGATGAATGGTAATAGCTGCAGGAGCAGGAAGAGGCACACCTTCCTCTGAAGGACAGGAAGGATGAGGGGTACGCATATTAGAGGAATGAGTTCTGTACTTGAGCAAGAAGATACCTGTGGGGTACTCTAGCACACAAGTTTTAAGGTGTTTGCCTGGTAGGCTCAGAGGTTCTTTAAAAATTAAAGGGACCTCATATCCTAAGAGTGATAGATACCCATCTTGAAGGTTTAAAATTCTATTATACTCTTGGAGAAATTTTGTACCAATCAGGAGGTCATAGCTTTTGTTTTCTAGGATGACAGCAGGAGACACAATAAGAAGCTTCCCAAACCTCATTGGCAGAGCAGAGTAGGCACCAATGGCTCAGGTTTTGGCCATACCAGCAGTACTATATGATTGAGTGTAGTTGAGGTCAGGGGGCAGCTTAAGCTTCTTTATTAGCTTGGATGATACCACATTGACTGGAGAGCCCATGTCCAGAGTTGCCTTGATCTTAACCTTTTGGATTGACACTTCCATGCAGGTAATATCTTTCCTAAAGGGAGTAAGATAGTCAGAACGTCCTGTGCAGCTTTCAACTCTTTCTCCCACTTGGCTAACATGCATTGTAAAGCATTAATTTCCTTATGCACAGTCTGCAAAGGGAGGGATACAGTCATATTATGAAAGAGGACTTCTGCTAACTCAGCAGCTCTTTCAGAAGAGTCTACCAAGTCAGGAGGTCAATGAGCCTGGGCTAGATAAGGGCGAGTCACCATGGCCTTGGCTTTACTTGAAGGTGGGCAAGTTGTAGTTGTGGTTCTCCCAGAGTGAAGCTTGTACGGGACAGAGACAGCTTCCGTAACACCTAGAACAGAATAGCCATAACTATCAGAATCTTCAGGGTCTGAGTCACTGGAGAGATTGTGGAATAGGTGAAAAATAGTTGAGCCAGAGGAAGACAGAGATTCCTTATTGGAAGGAAGATCAGGGGGAGACAGGGGAGATTGGTCAGCAGAGAGTGTCTCTGTCTCTAAGCTGACCTCTTTTTTCCTGCTTCTCCTTTGGATTGGTAACTGCCAGAATTAACTCATTCTGCAAGTTGACTTACTATATGTTGAAAATCAGAATTAAAAATACTTTAATGTCAACAGCATTGGAAAATCAGAATTGAGTTTCTACTCATGCAGACTACTAAATGGTGACACATTTTTAATAAGCAGAAACCTGTTTCTTGAACATTTTACTTAAAAAAATTAAGCTTCAAGATACTTTTTAGGGTAATGTGACAACATAGATTTTAAAAAGTCCATAAAAAATTATACATGGAAATTAAAAAACTCATTAAAATACACTTTTATTTTATTTTACTATGAAATTAGCTATTTTTACTATAATAAATTTTTTCCCACTTATAAAAACAAAATAAATCTAATATACAAAAAGGTACTACATAAAATTTCACGTAATATAGCAAAATGTAGCAATCAGAAACAGGACTATAAATTTTTTTCTATATTGAAAACTACAAAAAGCATATAATTTACTAGTAAAATACCAATATAGGCCATGTAATACAATTAAAATCATCAAACTATCAATAGAAAATCAATGATTTTATAAAAACAGTACCATAAATTATTAATGAGTTATTTAGAATAACTATTTATTTAAAAATGTTATACTTAATATATAAGAACTATATAAAAAATTAGGCAATAATCAATAAATTTAATTGAAAGCTAGGCTGTGATTACCTGGTTACCATTAAGAACTGTGACAATATTCTTGATGTATTCCCCAATCTCTGAAAGCTTATATTTGGCCTTGACAACGTCCTTGATCTTCTCTTGATATTGTTTCTCTTTGGTAGTTCTCTTCTTCTTGGATGGGTGGTTCTCAATATCTCTGATGGATGCAACAGTATTCCCCTGTTGGACTTTGAGGTGCTTGTAGAAGGTGTTGTATCTGGGCTTGATTTCAAGGAGGACTTGATATGCTCATGCAAGCCCTCCAAAGATAAAGTAGTTTTCATCTCATCCTTAAGAACTCCCTGGTAGAAGTTCCAGTTGACTTTGGTTCTGGGCTTTCTCTGGCACTTAGTGACCTTACGTCCAATCCACTATAGCTCATAATATTTAATTAAAGGGTAGAAGACATCCTCATGTTTCTTGGCATATGGATCCTGGCATAGGAGCTCAAAGGCTTGTACAGTATGCTCTGGCTTTACAAAGGCTAGTGCTGCAAACTGCTGAATTAAGAACTTGCACTTTCCTAATGTATCTAGACAGTGGAGCTTGCTGAGCTCAGGTAGAACCTTTAGTTTCCTGTTGCAGCCTGTCAATAATGGAAAAAACACCCCAGACCTCTCCATTAAAGGTATTTACAAAAGCGTTATACTGGGCATTTTCATAGTCCATGATTATAGTTGAGAGGCCAAGTGCTTTATCATGATCTTCTCGTTATGCAGCAAGGGTGGCTTCATCCTTTTCATTGTCATCTGGATTGGCTCTAGTTTTATGGCCAGGGTGACTCTTTTTATTATTAGGTAGGGCTTTGATGCCCTCCTGAACAATTTTAAAAGCCTTTGTGTAGATCTCTTCTGTTGCCCCAAGAAGCAGAAAGTAATTAAATGGGAGCAACTTTTCTTCAATAAGGGAATGTACAACCCATAGTTGGTAAAAAAGGCAGGGACATACTGCAAAAGTACCGTCACATAACCAGGTCTCTGAATATCTTAACTGCTCCAGGTTCTGTTGTGTAGCATAGCATATAATTCTTGCCTCTGCTGTGTGAAATCATCATGTAAAAAGAATACCTCATCATCATTGAACATCTTCAGCTCATCTGTCAATGTCAGGAATGACAATTTGGATGCTCCTAAATCTCAAAATACAGAACCAGAGCTGAACCCTGGACAAAACCCTTTGCAGACTGCCAGGCTCATAGTTGCTACCAGTCTGCCAGGACCCAAACCCTTAGCTGTCCTGCAGGATTCTGCAAGCAAACCGCCAGTGCATGATGCCAAGAATTTCCCTGAGGTGCCAACGCCTGACACTGGCAGTTTGCCCAGTGAAATAGACAAATCTCCCCCCGGGAATTATTCCAAACTCTCCCAAAGTCCTGAGGAAGGCACTGAACCCAAAGAGGCACCCAACATTTGAATTAATAAACAGAAGGATTTAAAGTCTTCTCACCCTGAAGCGGCCAGTGGCAGACTGCCAGTGCCAAGCGCCACACTGCCATCTGAGACACCCAATGCCAACCTGCCCAAGTCCAGAAAACCCAACCAAGAAGTGAAGCCTGGCAGTGAGGGATAAATACTTGCCAGGCCAAGACCAAAACCCCATTGTCATTCTTAAATAAAGGTTATAAGATATTGTTTTCCCCAATTCTTGCCGTATTTTATCCTTGTAATCTGCCAGTTTGCTTGAAGATCATCTGATCCACCTGCCAACCCGCCAGATATGTACCGCCTGCCAGGTGCTCCCTTTGGTCCCGTCCACTTTACAGAGTATCCCCTAAAGCCCAAGTACAGATACTATACCGCCAACAACCTACTAGCCCAGGGCCCCTTGGCTGGAATCACTGAGAAAACCAGATACAACCAAGAAGGCCCTTGGTACATTACCAAACCCAGTCTGTTCAGAGATAAATACAACTTCCTCCCTGCCTACCAAATAGGCATGGAGCCACCTGTCACCCCCAAGCTAATGCCTGCCTCTGCCGCTGAACTCCCACTAGACCATACCAACAAGCTTTTTGGAATTGTATATTCAATTCTCACGGGAGTAATAGATACTATTGTTTCTGCTGCCGGTCCGTGGTTATGGTTGGGCAAGTCAATGTCCTACCTCATTAAGTTAGCACCAATCCTTTGATAGGCCCTGCCCACCCAGTTTGCAACCTGCCAGTTCCCAGACGCTAGCAAGCTGGCCAGTCAGGGTTGGTTCCCTGACAGTCAAGACTAACTCTCATTGGATCATGGCAGATTTCTTATGGGGGAATATGTCGTAACTGTGCTTTTTTAGCAGAGTTACACAGAAAAATATTTAGAAGCTAGATAATAATCTTTATTGGAAGATAGTGATTATATAGTTCATGTGAATCAATGGATAGCAGGAACATGATTGGTGATCACACGGCTGGACAAAAGAAAGGGGTGGCTTGATCCTGATAATGAGTCAAGCGCCAAATTGAGGTATCCACCGTAAAGGATCATCATCTGTTCATGTTGTTGGATTTGGTAATTTGAGTTGACTTCCTAGTCTGGTTTTGGATGACCAGATAATTGGATTGCAGGTCACAAACAGGCTTGGTTGCAACCTTGCTGGCGGGTCAAGCCTGTGGTTTTGATACACACACCCCCAACTGAAGGTTGGCCTCCTCTGGGGGCAGGTTGTCAGGGAGGTTGTCAGGAGCCCGGGCGCTGTATTGAATCAGTTGTTGCTTGGTGGCAGGCAGGGCGGTTTCTTGTTGTTTCTGTCTTGCTTTTCAGGGTTATAGGCAATTGTGGTGTAAGGTATTGTCTTTCTTGCGTTTCCCAAGCCCTTGCATGAGGTAAGTGTTATTGTTGTTTACCTTTAAAATGATTGCTGGCCCTACTTTCTTGGGTTGTAGTTTGCTCTTATCAACATTCATGACCAAGACTTTGTCCCTGACTTCATGGCTATTGTAAATGGGGACAAATGTCTTTTGTAAGTGTTCCTTTTCTTTGGCTGTTTGTTTGCTGTTGGCCTCTACTACTTGAGGATCTTAGCAGGAGGAGACTTGACTTGGAATTTCCAGTTTGGGTCCTGTCAATGCTTGAATGATTTTTTGCTGTGTGCTGTATACCAGTTCAAACAGGCTTTTTCTGATGGATCTGTTCACTTGGGTTTGGCACACAAGTAATGCAGTTGGTAGCTGCTTATACCAGTCTTCAGGTCTCCTGGCAGTGAGTTTGGCTAGGGCTTGCATGAGGCTACCATTAAACCACTCTACATGTCCATTGGCCTGTGGATGATACAGTGTTGTGATGGTGTGTTTGACTCCATTTTTGGAGAGGTACACATTGGTGTCTTTGGAGGTCAATTCTTTGCCCCCATTGGTTATCAGGAGTTCTTGTTATGAATGACATTTCAATACTTGTATTGAAAACCCAAGAGTTAAACCCCAGCTCCCAGGAGACCAGTCTAGGACCCACCAATCCATTAAAAGACGGGCTCAAATTGGTAAATTACTCCGTGTTCTGCCGGACTACTACAGAGGACCCTCCAAAGATCACTCAAGTCACACAAAGTGGACGGGGGACCGCCCACTTGTTAAATTGTAAACCCATGTTAACAAGTTACTCCAAGCCCCGCCAGCCCCCCAGAGACAATTCCCCAAATATTCATCAGATTGATGCCAACCTTGGTCCACCAAAGACCCAAACCTATGCAGAGGTTGCAACTTGCCTTAAGGAGGTTAAGACAAAACTTATTTTTAACCTTGCCAATGACCACCAGCAACTGCCAGTCTCCCGCCCAGAAGGGGTAGTGCAATTGGACTACTCAGGTGACATAGCAAACAGTGGCAGCAAAACAAAGCGTCGCCTTTCCAATTTGCCAGAACAAGCACAACCTGGATCTGCCGCCCTCGAGATACCAAGCCAAGACCCACACCCTACCAGTGCCTTGTCTGCAAACCGGAACCCTGCAAAAATTGAAGAAGCAAAGTCCCAGGGTATAAAAACCCTGGCGGTACGGCAAAACCCCCATTGTCATTTTTGATAATAAAGTTTTATGAACCTTTGGTTCAAACAAATTTTACCCTATCTAGTCTTAGTGATCTTCCATCTTAATTCCAGTCAAGTAGACTGCCAGGCCGCCGCCCTTCCCCAAGACCAACCTGTCAAATTGCCCCAGGCATTATACCGTCCCCTGGGAGCCCCCTTTGGACCTGTGCATTTTACTGAATACCCCCAACCTGGCCTATTCAGAGTACAACTTGGAAACCATCCTTGTTGCTGATCCTTTGACAAGGACTAGAGAAACCAAATACATAGGACGTGAAGGAAAGTGGTACAAAAGGCCGCCAAGATTGTTCCAAGACAAGTACAATTATCTGCCAGCCTACTTTATTCCTATGACTCCGCCCTTAACCCCATGATCAGACCGCCTGCTGGAACCTACCGCCGCAGCCGAGACCACCTCTACCCAACTGTTTGGAGTACTCTACATTACTTTGACAGGTTTGGTAGATTCTTTGGTCCCCAACTCCGGACCCTGGTCCTTACTTGGGCGTTCTGTATCTTATATTATCAAGTTAGCACCCATTCTATGGTGGGCCCTACCCGCCGGCTTGGCCGTACCTCACCCCAAGCCGCCCAATGCCTCTACCTATGACTGGCTTCCTGAAATTATGATGATCTTTTACAAACATGGTAACCTAGGCCCCAAGATGTTATTAACACTTGGGGCAACTTGTATGCTCTTTTTTGTGATAATCACTTATTACACCCATAAGGCACTTACCTCCCTGATACTCCCATGGATGAAGAACCAACCCGCCAAAGAATTGAAAGACCCTGCACCTGGTGCAGAACCCCAGACCCTGCCACATCACAAGCACAAAATGTGATAGTGAACCAGACCACAACCAAGGTGTATATGCCCCAGATGGGCAAACTCACCTTAGAAGAAGCCCGCCAAGCCATGCCAGTCCTCTGCCTCCACTTCCAAACCAACGCCAATGCCTACATCAGTGATACTGCAAAAGTCTTGGGGGTGGCTGCCATGCTATCAGGAGACACACTGGATTGGTTTGGGAAGGCCACTGCTGAAGATGTTGAATTTTGCCTTGACTATTCAAAATTTGAAGCTGAACTCATGAGCACTGACAATGACCAAGGCACCAGATACTACGCGCTGAACTCTATGTTAGAGATCTGACAAGCAAAACGCCCTATCCAAGCCTATATCAACAAGTTCCTTAAACTGAAAACGTGCACTCAACTTGAAGATGAATTATCTGCAATTATCTTCCGAAAGGGAGTTAATGCAGCCATGAAAGACCTGTTGAAGCACCACCTGCCACACTGAGCCTAGAGGAATTACTGCCCCTATGCAAAGGCCTGAGTCTAAACCAAGAAGGACAGAACGTGAACCCTACCTGAGCCGGCAGAGCCATGACGCCCAATTGACCTGGAATGTCCCCTGATGAGTTACAACGCCACTATTGAGATGGGTTATTTTTCTACTGTCACAAGGCCGGGTATCTAACCAGAGCATGCCCTAAGAAGAATACACCTTCTGTATCCTTGGCGCAAATAAACACCTCTACACAATCTTAAAAATTCATCCAAGTGACCATAGACTGTATGGGAATCAAGCGTCAGATAGAGGCCTTTATCAACACAGGAGCCAATGAAAGCTTCATTGACACCAACCTGGCAAAGGAACAAGGACTAACAGCTTCAGAGCGCAGCCTACAAGTAACCATGGGAAACAGTTCCCTAGACACTGGCTACAAGTGCAAACAGGAACTTTCCTTGACAATTGGACAGAACATGTACCCAACTCCCTTGATCCTCTTGCCAGGATTGCCCCATCCTCTAGTACTGGGGGACTCATGGTCCAACAGACATGGTCTGATTCTAAATTGTTGTGAGCAGACTGCCACCTTAGGACGACCTTAATCTTATGACTCCATTACATTCCGTATGAGTCCCGGCAGAACCCCAACCAACAGACTCTTAACCATAAAGATGGAATCCAGGGTTGGGACACTACCTATTCCCCTGCAAAAGTGGAACCATGTATTTAGCAAAGAAGAAGCCACAAAACTACCCAGCCACTCAATATACAACCACGCTATAGACCTACTACTGGGTACCCAACCACACCACGGCCCCATTTATAGTTGCAATCACCAAGAACAGGTGGCCTTGGAAGCATACCTGGAGGATATGACAAAGAAGGGTTTCATCCGAGTATTGAAGGCCCTGTGCTTGTCACCAATGCTGTTTGTAGGGAAGAAAGATGACAGAATGCTTCCCTGCGTGAACTACCAGAAGCTGAATGATATCACTGTGAAGAACTGCTATCCCATCCCCAACACCAATGACCTTTGCAACGTACTAACTGGAGACCAGGTGTACTCGAAAATTGACCTAAGAGATGCATTCAACCAAATCTGAATCAAAGAGGGCAACAAATACAAAATGGTGTTCAAGACCAGGTATGGACTCTACAAATACCTGGTGATGCCATTTGGACTATGCAATGCCCCCAGCACCTTCCAGCGCATGATAAACACAGTATTGGGTGAATACCTTGACCAGTTCTGTGTGGCCTACCTCAACAACATCCTCATTTACAGCAAGACCCACGAGGAACACCTGCGCCACCTGGACCTTATACTAGAAAAACTCTCCCAAGAAAACCTACATGCTAAGCTTAAAAAGTGTGAATTCTTCCAGTCTGAAGTTGAATTCCTGGGATATGTTGTGAAGACCAGCGGGTTTGCCATGGCACAGGACAAAGTAGAAGCAGTAACATCTTGGCCGGTGCCCAAATGCAGGAAAGATGTGAGAAGTTTTTTGGCCTGGAAAATTATTGCAGGGATTTCATCCAAAAATTTTCTCTGATTACCTTGCCCCTGACCTGCCTTTGCTCTGACAAGGTTACCTTTACTTGGAATGACAAGTGCACATCAGCATTTGAGGCCCTGAAGCTTGCTTTCACCTCTGCCCCCATCCTGGCCATGCCCAACTCCTGCTCCTCAAATGTGGACTCCGGCTCCTCAGAATCAAACTTCTGCGCTGCGCTTACAAGCTGGCGCCTTATTCTTGGGCTCCTGCTCCGTTATCTGGGGCTTCAGCTCTAACCAAGCTCCTGCTGGTGATCAAAAGGCTTCCAAAACCTCTTGGCAGAAACTCAAGAGACCCAGAAGTGTCCTCTCAAAGACCTGGAACAACCTCCAAAAAGACTGTCAAAAGACCCTGTAACTTTCCATCCAGCCGCCTTCTTATAGTGTCCTTTTCCCAACGGTTCCGCCTTTAAAATGGCTTTCTTCATAAGCTTAAACCATTACCGCTCACTTTTTCCTATAGTAACTTAAGCTTACATACTTACTTTCTTAAAAGCTTAAAGTATTATTATACTATTTCCTTGCTTATACTTTAAGCTTTTGGCTTCCAACCAATCATTTTCATCAGAAAACCTGCCAGAACTAAACCAATGAATTCAAAGCGCGGAAATAGACCATTCCTGAAGTTCCACTGGGATCCAACTATGAAAATCATTTCCACAGCTTAAACCGTTCAAATTGACAACTCTTTGCGCACCAAAGTGTTAACCAGTCCAATATTCCGGCACCATTTCTTCCTGCATTCAACATAAACCCATTTAAATAGTAGAATACTATTTAAATTGTTCTTTCTGGACCTCTTCAACGTTTTCCCCATATATTTACAAATATAGTAAAATCCAAGGAAAATGTCCCACCAAAACAACCTTGTATCCCGCTCTCATAGCAACATACCTTCGTCTATCCTAGGAACTTAATAAATAAATATCTTACCCAAACTTCTATCCACATTACTTCTTGATTTTCATACTAAACCAAGGCAAAATATTCCACATCTTCTCACTTTGGCAAAATCTTGGCTCATTTCTCCGGACCACTAGTCCTTCACCATCATCTTCTGGTCCTCCAGCCAGCTTTTTTCAACAACAGCCACTAAAATTTCACTTGGCCAACATAATCCCCGCCTTCAAACCACCAAACATGTGAATCATCACAGTAGCCCAGGTAACGCTTCTTTAAAGATTTCTGGGTGACGGGCAACAATGTTGCAATCTTGAGGCGTGGAGGTATCCTGGTGGTCCTTGAAGTGTATGATTTCATACTGGCAGGAATCCCAGTCAATTGCTTTCAGAATTTCCTTTTTGTCCAAAGTCTCTGTGATGCATACAAAGACGTGGTCACATAGGAGTTGGTCCATAGAGTCAGGATAGATCTGATGGTTGACGCCTTCACGCTTGATGGTCAACACGGAGGTTGCCCAGTCCACATGGGGGTTGTTTTTCTGTAACCAGTCTAGTCCCAGTACAATGTCAAACTTAGGGAAGTCAATGAGGGGACCTTAGATGGTGGAGTGAAGGTTCTCAAGCATGACAGAGAAGGGAGCAGTTTCTTTTGTCACCACAATGTGGTGTTCATCAGCCAGGACCACTTTTTAATCCGCAAAGGATTAGTGGCCAGCTTGAACTTATCCACAAAGCTGCTGTTGACTAAAGTTTGATCTGCACCCAAGTCCAGGAGTGCTGAGCCTATGTAACTGCAAAAGCAGAAAGGGTAAGATATCAATTTATTGGGATGTCTGGCAATGGTGTATAGTACCGGGTCTTCTGAGGGTACTTGGATCATTGGACATTGGTCCACGTCCTCAAGCCGGTATTCATTGTTGGGCAAGTCAGGAGTTGCGTGAGGAGAGCTTGGCTCACTTAGTGCTCTCCCCGGGCTTTTCCCTCATCTTGGTTGCCTTGGGTGGCGGTGACACGGGAATGGGTATGATTTGACTGACTGTTATTTCCATTTCCAATTCCATTTGAGCCTGTGGGCTTGTGGTTGTTGTTGTTGCTGTTGCCTCCAGGGGGTGGTCAAGAGGAGCGCCTGCTTGGATGGGAGTCCTTGGGCCTTTCTTATTTCTCAGTCTGTGCCTTGAGTAGAGCGTTGGACGTTTGTTCCGTTTTTTCCGCTTCACGGTACAGGCTTTGCAGGTTGGTAACCTGGTCCAGGTTCACATGTCTCATAACGTGCAACTTGAGGGTGTTGTAGTACATGAGGTGTATAGCTGGGGTATCAAAGGCTATATCAGATGGTGCGCAAAGTTAGAGTTCCTCATAGGCACAGGTGAGTTCTTTAACAGTGCCTGTCTGGGTCAGGTTCTTTACTTGATGTATGATCATGAGTGCTGTATCCTTAAGCACAAACCTTGCCAAGAAGTCCTGTTTGAAGGTGTCCCAGTTCTTGTCAGTGTGCTCTTTGTGCCACTTGTCACACCAAGTGCCAGCGTCATGAGTCTGGCAAATGGAAATCTCTGCAATCCAGAATTGCTGTGGGCATTCCATTTGGACCAGTTTGCTTTGAGCGGACTGGATCCATGCAGCAGCATTGTTGTTGTTGGCCCTGAAAAAGGGCTCTAAGGTGGCGCTGCAAAGTCTTTGTGCAACATAGGTGGGCATGGTGTTTTGTCAGCTGGTTGCAGCATCAAGGAAGGTGCCTGAAAGAACCCTTGGGCGGATAGGGCGTTGAAGGTGGGTAGCGGGATCACTGTGTTTTGGTAGAGGACAAAACCATCAGGTATCTTGGTACCGGGAGTATACAGAGTCCAGTTGGGCAGGAGGCCAGACATAATTCTGTTGAGAATTTGTTGGCCGCAGCGGGTGCGGGCAACAGGCAGGATTTTTCAAGATAAGGTAGGATGGAGAGTCTACCTGTGCTACAATGTTGTAACTGTGCTGTTTTAGCAGAGTTACACGGGGAAATATATTTAGAAGCTAGATAATAATATTTATTGGAAGATAGTGATTATATAGTTCATGTGAATCAATAGATAGCAGGAACATGATTGGTGATCACACAGCTGGACAAAAGAAGGGGGTGGCTTGATCCTGATAATGAGTCAAGCGCCAAATTGAGGTATCCACCGTAAATGATCATCATCTGTTCATGTTGTTGGATTTGGTAATTTGAGTTGACTTCCTAGTCTGGCTTTGGGTGACTGGATAATTGGATTGCAGGTCACAAACCTGCTTGGTTGGAACCTTGCTGGCGGGTTGAGCCTGTGGTTTCAACAAATAGATCACAGTGTTTGTCACACATGTACTTTACTAACTGGTTGTGGTCAGGAATGAGCTTCAGATTCTCATTATTTAGGTGTGTGGTGGCCCTAATTGCCATATCAGAAGCCTTGACGTCTTTGGAGACTGGAACCATTTGGTAGAGGTACCACATTAGAAGCTTTTCAATAAGATTGATTGGAGCATTGCATGTGTGCTCTCCTTTTTCACTAGTGACTTTATGCATCCTTCTGTGTTGATCCTGGCAGCACAGCTTCTATCTTCACACACATAATGCTTGCTTCTTCCTTCTCTCTCTGATTGTTGCAATTGAAAACATAGCCATCACAGACTAAACTTACACCTCCTTTGACAGACATTAGAGGGGGAAACTGAGGGATCTGCTTTGGGGCTTAAACTCTCCTTTGACATTAATTATATTATGAACCTTTAGGGAATCCCATGGGCCAATTGGTGCTTGATGATAGTCAGACAGGTAATTATCATGATCTTCTTTATTGATACTTGATGAAGAGGATGGAGGTGCAGATTTGTTGGGCGGTGGAGGGGAATTATCTAGAGTTGGATTCTTGCGCTTCTTGGACTAGGATGAGCTTGATTCCTTGGGACTTGATTCATTTGAGCTTGATTTATCTGGGCTTGTCTGGGGTTCTGGACTCTTGGGTATCTTCTTTTTTCATTGCTTTTTTAATGAAATCTCACCTCCTTCTGATTGGTACCAGCTCAAAGAAGAGGAGAGGTCAGGGGAGGGCTCTTTGCTTTAAGGGTCTGGGGTCTTCTCCTTTGTCTTCTGTTTTGTTGAGGGCTCTTTGGCTGGTTTTTTGTTGGGGTAGGGACTTTGGGCCTTTCAATAGGCTTTTGGCACTTTCTTGGTTGACTTGGGGTTCTTTTGTGGCTTCTTGGAAGATTTGTCCTACAATAATTAGAGTTGAGTTCATAAAGTAAGAATAATCATGTGAAACATGAATAAAATTACATAATACTCACTTGCCTTAAATTTTATTATTAAGTAAATAGTTTATAGAAGTATGGAAAGTAATTTTAGAGCTAGTTTATTAGTAAAAAATAGAAAAAACCATGTTTAAATAAAAAGTCAACGTTCTGGTAGTCACAATAGTTAAAAATATTTAATTTAGTTTGTAAGCATAAAAAAATCTTTAATTTTGACTGTTGGCATGCTGACAGTCAGCATTAAACTAGAAAAACACTATGTAAATCACTTATAAAGCTTAGTTAATATTTTCCAGAGTTGGTTTTTTAAGGCCAAAATTGATTATTTTTAAATTTAAAATTATTTAAAGATTTGCATATGTAACTTATGAAAACTAAATAATAGGTATTGTATAGGGAAGTCTAAAGTACAGCCCTGGGTACTTTGGCCTGAATTATCATACCTTTGTATTTGTGCTTTTTGTTAAGCAGCAGTGTTTTACTAATGAACCAGTGAAGGTGTCAACATGAAGGCAGTCAGCGTTCTTTTATAGTAACTCTCCTATTAAATCTCACTTAAATTATGTCACTTTGTTTGCTTAGCAAAAACCCTTTGTTGCAATTTAGGTGATGTGTTGATTTGACACAAAGACAACATTATAAATACATATATAAATTCTAGTTTTAACATATGTGTTTTGGCTTAAGTGGACTTCCAGAAACAAGCTATAGTTTATCCAGTGAGTTTAAAATAACAGTAAAAATCTTAATAGTACAAAGAAAACTATGGAAGTTGACATATGTCTTTGTTCAATGCTTATCTTAATATATTGATGAGGAGCGCCTTTTGGGGAAGCTTCAAATATAGGATTGGGAAAGAAGAGAAGTATATTTGATTGGATAATACTTTAGAAGATAGATTTTGCAGTGGCAGAGATTTAGTTGAATCAACCCTAGGGGTTGGTCATGTGCAGGATGGGTTCAAGCCACTGGATACGTGGACAGCCATGTGATATTGCTTGGTTGCCATTTCCAGTATGTCAAACTTTATATTGGAAGGGCACCAAATTGGGTGATGACTGGATGTTAAGTGGGTTGGCAGTAACCAGAATACTTGTACATCCAGATCCTTGACACCCCCCTTAAGGGGTTACTTGGGTACATCAGAAGATGGCTTTGTCTTGACAGCTGCTGCCTGATGTTCCTGGATTTGTTTGCTAGTTGGTACCAGTCTGGTCGAGTGTTCTTCTTTGTTAAGGCAGAGACGGGTTCTGTGGTATTTCTTCACAATAGGGTTTTTGAACCTTGGAATTTCACTAGATAGGTGTTTTGGTCTGGTCTGTACTTGTTGATTCTTCCTGGTCCTTGGTGTACTGAGTCTAGCTTTTTTCTTTTCCCGGCTAGGACCCAGACAGGGGAGTCAATGGGGAGTGGTTCCTCTGTAGAGGTTACCTTTTGTGTTTTGAGCCTTTTTATTTCTGCTATTTGGCTTTGAAGGGTATGTGTTGTAGAGTTGGTACTTGTTCTACTGTGGGGGGTTTCCCTGGAGGGATCTTTATGTATGGTTGCTTGTTGCAGGTAACTATCTCTGGTTTGTATCTGTATGTTAGTTCAAACAGTGAGTAGCCTGTCCCTTGATTGATGTGGACCCGGGATACTAGTAATGCATGTTATATGTATAGTGGCCATGTGTCTTTGGCTTTGACATCCATTATTTTCTCTAGGGTTCTGATAAGGCTGCTGTTTAGGCGTTCAACTCTGCTGTTGGCCTGTAGGGCCAGGTTGTGGAATGTTTAATGTTTTGAATTTTAAGTTGTTGTTTACTATGTGACCTGATAACTCTGTTGCTCCATCAGTTATGATGTAGTCTGGAGTGCTGTAGTTGGCTATTATTGTTTTGTTAATGAATTGGTTTATGGTTTCTGCTTTGTGGTCCTTTGTTGCCCAGCAGATAGGCAAGCGTGTGGCAAAGTCTTTGGCTACAATTAGGAAACGTTGGTTTATCTTGGTTTCTGGGAAGGGGCCCACTACATCTAGTCCCAAACCTTGAATGGTTCAGGGTCAGATACTGGGTTGACCATTGGCTGGGGAGCCTTTGTGCTGGTGTATTTCTTGCACACTGTGCACTTTTTCAGAAAATCAATTATATCTTGTTTGAGATTGGGCCACTATACTATCTCTTTTAATGTGAGGCATAGGTTGTTAGCCTTTGTATGTCCTAGTAGACAGCAATGTCTTAATATGGTGTCAACTCTTTGTGCAAGTGGGATGTAAGGGACATGTTTGTTGTTAATGATTTGGTATACCGTGCCATTTTATACGTGGAAATGTTTTTCATTCCTTACTGATGTATTGTGGGTTAGTTGGTGTGTTGAGGGGTCTTTCCCTTTGGTTTTATACTCAGTATTATATAGGTTAGGCCAGTCAGGGTCCAGGTGATCAGGATGATCCTCTCTAGGCTTACATAGTCTAGAGAGAGCATCAGCTGTGAACAGCTCTGCCCCCTTTTTGTATTGGATGTCCAAATTAAGCTGCTCCAGCAGGGACATCCATTTGGCTTGTCGCCGTGCGAGTGCATTCTGAGTTTTGAAATAAATTAAGGATTTATGATCAGTTAGTACTCAGATGTTTAAATGTCCTTCTAAGTAACATCTCCATTTCTTGCATGTGTGGTATATTGCTAGCAATTCCTTATCATTTATTGGATATCTCTGCTCAGTATTGGTTAGTTTTCTGCTTTCATAACATACTGGCAGGAAGTCTTGCTGCCCTGGCTGGCAGATGCAAAGGACTGTGCTAATGGTGGTATCACTGAAATCTGACTTGAGCTCATAGCACCCATTGTTATTAGGGTATTGCAAGATTGGTGCTTTTATCAAAGCTTGTTTTAATAGTTGGAAATTCTTGTCACATTCTGGTGTCCTGATGGATTTCTTTTTGGCATTACCCTTTTGTTAGGTCATTGATTGGTGCAGTTAGCTTTCCGCAGTCTATGATGTATTTCCTTAGGTAAGCTACCATTCTGAGAAATCATCTAACTTGTTTAACAGTGGTGGGGAGTTGCATGTTATTTATGGCTTTAATTTTGTCTGGACCTGCTTTGATGCCACTGTCAGAGACAATGTGGCCCAAGAACAGGAGTTCCTTTCCCATAAATTGACACTTACTTGGTTTTGTATAAATTTTGTGCTTTGCGAGTTGATTGAGTGTCTTGCAGACATGTGTGAGGTGTTCCTCTTTTGTTTTTGAGAATATGATGATATTTTTAAGGTAGCATAATGTGTTTGAGAGGCCATTTAGCGCTTGATTAATCATGGTGACAAGCGTTGCGGGAGCGTTGGTCATCCCAAAGTTCATTACCCTACACTCAAAGGACCCAAATTGCGTACGGAACACAGTCTTTGGTATGTCCTTTTCCTTTACTTCAACTTGGTTGTAACCTGAGGTGAGGGAAATTTTGGAGAAAAATTTGGCTCCTGAGAGTCTTGAAAACAGATCCTCTATAAGTGGGAGAGGGTATTTATTCTTTACTTTGCTTGCATTTAGTGCTCTGTAGTTGGTTACTAGACGCAGAGTGCCTTCCTTTTTCTTTACAAAGAACACTGCTGCCCCATGGGAATTCAGACAGGTGAATGAATCCTTTTTGCCAGATTGTCCTCAATGTGTGATTTGAGGGTTTGGGTCTCCATGGGAATGAGTTTGTAAAGGGGTGCAGGTTTAGGCATGGCTTTACATAGGTTAATACCATGTTTGACCTCCCGTTCAGGGGGTGACTCTGTGAGTTCTTCTTTGAATACATGTGTGTATTTATTTAGGAGTGCCGCAAGTTCTGGGCATTGGATCTTGGTTGTTTGTATGTTATTGAATTCAGTGTACCTCATTATGTGGAGGGTACTATCTTTGATTAGACGCTCTGAGTTGTCTTGGTTTATGACCTGGATAAATACTGTGTCTCTTAGGATGAGATCATTGGGTTTTTTGAGGATATTAAAATTGACTCTGTTGTGTTTAATGGTCATGGATTTTGTTTTCCAACATACACTGGGATTCACTTGGGTGAACAGTCCATGCCTGCTACAATGTTGTAGTTTATGTTTTTCATGACAAGTCCTTTGATGGACGTTTGTATGACTTGGAGATCAATTCTGAAGGGAGTTGTTTCACCTTTGAGTAGAACCTTTGATTTATCTGCCACTCTGGCGTATTTGAAGTTGGATTTGACAACTGGTATTTTGTACTTGGTTACAAAAGGTTTGCTAACCATAGTGTGTTGTTCACCAGAGTCAAATAAAATTTTATGTGTATGTGATTTGTAAGTGCATGGATAGACAAGAAGTTGTGAGCAATCTTTAATTTTTACGTTCATAAAAATAGAGGATTGCGGGATACGTGGGATGCAAGCAGCAAAGTTTGTACCTTGGTACAGTTTCTTGTCAAGTTGGGGGAGACAGGGGCACTTAAGCCTTTTCCCCCTCCTATTTTCCCTGTTTCTCTGTTTCAAGACCTTTGAGGTCAGAGAAGATGGCGTCAGATTCATAGTGGGTTGCTATTTCAGCATTGTTTACTTCAGCAGTGTCCTCTTTCTTGGGACGGGAGCAGTTTGCGCTTTGGCTGTGATTTCCAATGTTGCAGTTGGAGTTGCTGTTGCTATGATTGGTGTTCTGGCGTTTATTGCCATTGGAGTTTTCTCTGCCATTGCTGTTTGAGGAGTGATTGCTATTGCATGCAGCATATTCCATGTTTGTGCGTTTTTTGCGCGCTTGGCTTCTGCAATGAGCACAGGCATGGAGGTGTTGGCCTCTGGGTGGATGAGGGCAGCAACAGAGGGTTTCATTCAGTTGATGAATAATGCTCTGGTATGTATGTTATTAGCTTGTGCTGGGTTTTAGATTTTGTGGTGTATTTCCTCAAATTTATTGGCGTAAGCTGTGATAGTGGTCTTTTGAGGAAGATCACTGAGCTGTATTGCAATGTCTTGGAGGGATTTGGTGACACGGAAATTGTGTGTGATGTCCTCTTTGAACTCTTCCCAGTTGTCAAGCTGGTCGTCAGTTCGTGAACCGACCCAGGTGGCAAACCAGTTAGCTGCGGCCTTGTACAGGCACTTGTTGGCTTCCTGGACCCATTTCTCATGGGGGATGCGGCTGGCGCAGAGTTTAGTGGCTGAGTGGTCTAGCCAGTTGATGAAGTTTTCTTTGTTTTTACCAAAGAACTTGTCAATACCAATGTATTTGGTGTTGGTAACTTCACCTGTGATAGGTGGTTGTGTGTTTGTTTGTGGTTGAAGAGAACAACTGTATTGAATTATCTTAGTGCATGCTTTGGGCATGACCAGACCTTTAAATACAGTGCATCCACTAGGTATAACTTCGTCAATGTTGTGGGCGCAGAAGTATGTTTTCCAGGTCTCCTGGGATGTGGCCTGGTTGAGTACGTGAGCAAAGGTGGGCGGGTTTTGGTCAGTCATTTTCTCTTTCATGGGAATGGTCAAAAAACCGTAGCTGCTACCAGTGGTAAGGAGCGCCTTTTGGGGAAGCTGCAAATAGAGAATTAGGAGAGAAGAGAAGTATCTTTTATTGGATAATATTTTAGACTTATATAGATTGGGCTGTGGCAGAGATTTAGTCAGATCAAACATAGGGGTTGATCATGTGTGGGATGGGTTCGAGCCACTGGATACTTGGATCGTCATGTGATATTGCTTGGTTACCATTCTCCATAGGTCAAACAGTATATTGGAAGGGCACCAAATCGGGCGATGGCTGGATGTTAAGCAGGTTGGCAGTAGCCAGAATGCCTGTCAAATAGACCCTTGACAGGGTTATGTTTTTGTTTCAATGTGGTTTTGTAAGAAATAGCTTATATTTTGTTAATTTATCTTTGAAGTATGAGATGTTCTCAGTTGTGCTTATAAAAAGGATAAAAAAATCAAACATGGAGTTATCTTATATTTTGTAGTTGCTATAATATATCAAATGTATTTATTTCTGGTCCATTGGAATTTTAATTAATAAGGGAATAGATAATATTTTTATAGTAGCTAGTGTTTTTTTATAGTGAATGGAAAAATACTTGTTTATATCTGCTTCTTTTATTACTTATAGTATTTTTTATTGCATTTTGGACTCTCTGGGGTCATTTTAGTATAATAATATATTTTTTTAAAAAAAATATAATAAAAATGTTCAGGGTAAAGTGTTTTGTTAGTTAAAAAAGTGTCAACATCCAGAAGACAACATTATTAAAACCCGAATTCACACTTTACTAAAGTGTCGACTTGGCCACTGTTGCCGTTTAAAAACCCAATGGAATGGGATTTTTTGATGCCTTATATTATCAGTTGCATTACTTACTCGCTTGCGTTTTCAAGCTGAGTATTTTTGGGCTGACATTATTTCCTAACAGGTATGTAAACTGTAGAACCCAAAACATTGAAAACATTTTTTTAAATTAATTCTAGAATAGCACTGTAAGCTATCGAGAAACATATTGTATGATTTTCTGTGTTAAGAGAACCAAATGAGTTACTATCATCCTAACTAAACAGTAAGCATGTGTTTATCTTTTATAAATCCGGATGGGTTAACTTTAGACACTTAGTGGTAAAAGCTATGGCCTTGACGGAGCAAGATAAATCAATTGAATGGGTGGTTTTGAAGCCAGCGATTTAACATGTTGCTTGCAGCAGAGGGCTGGTCGTAAGGAACCTAGACGCGTTAGAAAGAGTCTTTTGAAATAACTAACCATGTGCCCTGCCTTAAAGACGCGAAGGAAAGCGAAATTTTTGTACGAGCGGACTTCACCTGCCTTCTTTCCGTTTTCAGGGTTAATCCAAATCTGATCTTTGGCTTTGGAGAATTCCTTCTGGCCAGTCCAGGGAAGCTGCTTAGCCCAGGCTTTATTACCCATCCAGTTGCAGATAAAATCTGCATCCCCAGCATAGATCAGAACACGTATTCCTCCTTCAAGGAGAATGGGTACATCGCGAACGTATGGTCTCATCCTTTAAAGGTAAGTTTAAAAATAGAATATATGTTACCAGTCTCCTGCGCGAAGGAAGCCAAGGTTGACTTTGGTACTGCAGGACTCAAATTTGGAGCTTTTTGCTCCAAGCTCCTTTTTGACGTCTGGTTGATTTAGATATTTCTCCATATCTCCAATGATGTCATAGCAAAGGTCATTGTTGCCACACTTTCTACGTACATCGTATGGGTTCATACCAGTCCGCTGATAAGGACCAATAAGAACTTGGTTGCAGTATAAAGCCGCAGGAGTACAAGTGAAGGCGCTGACATAGTTATAGCAAGACTGTATCATCCGTTTACAGAAAGGGACACTTCTCTTCATTGACTTGCAAGCCGACTTGGAAAGTACAGGCTTGTATGAGTTTTTACAGGCCATATCGGGATAATAATCGTACTGAACCAGAGGATCGGTCAAGCCGTTGCCAACACCGATCGACTTCAAGTTGATGTGGGAGTCAGGCGAAGCGTTTTTGTTGCTTTCAAAGATATGCTTGGCGAATTCTGGGACGTAGTGCCCACCATAAGACTCACCGAAAATGTGAAATTCAACGTCGCGATAACTGGGGAACTGCTTGAAGAAGAGCTGGAGAAATCCATAGACATCATCACTTGCTGCCACTGTGTTACTGACATCAGGTGAACCATATGAAAACCCTGAATTGAGAGGCTGATCAAGGAAAAGCACGTTGGCGTTCTCATTCCAGCTGTAAGGATTGATACTAGTTCCATTTCCATTCTTCTCCACGCGACAAGGGCCAAGCTCCATGAGGAGCCCAGTCATGGAAGAGCACCCAGGACCTCCATTCAGCCAAAGCACGAATGGGTCTTTTTCGGATCGCCCCGTGATTCAAAGAACCAAAAGAAGAAATGCTTATCAGAAGCAGTATCAAGATATCCAGAATACTACAAAATAAATCAAAAATAATGGTAAAAGAATACCTGCTTAACAGAGTCGCATATCTTAGGCTCCTTGATTCGAACAGCTTGTCGGGGGTATTCAGCATGATGAAGCACTTTCCCTTCCCAATCTTTTTCGAGCGCTTCTATATCCAAGCGAAAAAAGTCATTGGCGATAGTCTCAGTGGTGTTCAACACCTCTTCCAGATCTCCGAAGGATAGGAAAGTTTGACGTGATCCCAAAACCACAGCTGCAAGTGTAGCAAAACTTATAACTTTCATAGTATTCCTAGCAAAGGAGCAATTAAAACCACTTATCAAAGTCTTGTCACCTTAAAGCTAAACCCCAAGCAAGTTTCATCCTGACCCTTAGATGACCTCCACCAAATGATAGCAATAAGCCATAAATCAGCTTTTATGATTTGCCAATTCTGGTTCTTGGGAGGATTCACCCTTGTCAATGTTGAACTTTAATGGTAGGAAGGGTTTGCCAATGACGTTTCTAAATCAAGGGAACATTTTATTCACATACCTTTCTGGACAAATAATGAAAAATCCATAGCAACTGATTCCATAAACATCTGAATTGAACCATATTTACCCTTTGTGACGTGCATGTTTAGTGTGCAATTGTAAAAATTACCAGCGTCATCATTCCAAGATTTGTGCGATGCTCGCCGTTTAAATAAAAAAATACCCATAGGTTTTATTAAGAGTGCAAAAACGAACTCGAACCTTGATTCAAACCTCTAGACTTCTACCGCTGTCACGGAGCTGGGGAAATATGCATATATCCATTTATAAATCTGGAAGAATCCCAATGGACCTCCAAGTTCCATAACAAACTTATTCGCCATTTCATAATTATTGCGTACAGCTCCACTTAAATACCCTAGAATCCAACTTAGCTAACCAATCCGAGAAATAAACTCGCTGACAGATAATCTTATAAACTATAATTGGCTCAGATAATTGCTTTTAAAAGTTGGCAGCATAAAATGACTCAACCAAGTGAGTGATCCCTGCGCAACTTACAGAAATTGTGAATTGGAGGTACAATTTATATTGTTTCTCAAAGAATAATACCCATTGGAATAGTGATTGAATCGCTGGGTTCATTTGGCCTATTCAGCAGATATAAGCTGGGGTTTCACTCTGAAGCCTATGAAAAATGCTGCACAAATAAATATCTCTACCATGCTGCAAATATCGCTAAGCAGAAAGGATCTAAATTCGGGTTTAAATAAAGTCCTGTAGTAAGAGTATTACTGTCATGACTTGGACTTCTTCAGTATCCCATAGGTATCATGTATATACCTCTGGGAAGTATATAAAATGTTACAAATGTAACAAATTTGAAGCACCAGGTGTTACGGTAGAAAACCAAATGGAAGGAATAGTGCGTCCCCGTAAGACCCAAAACCAGCAAAGAACCGCTGCCAAACCCTTAAGAGAAAATGACGACTTAAATGCCGTAATTGACAAAAAATGGATCAAAGCTGGGGTCGCTCAAATAGCCCTAGAAAATATGGACCTACCGTATTTTTATCCAAACAATTATGACAAGAAAATCACACGTTATATGTTGTTTGGTGATGGAAGCGCTCAATCCACTGACCGCCAGAATTTTTCAAATTATGATGTCATCAGTGTAAATGCCAATGCAAGACCTTCAACTGCTGAAAATATTTGTACCAACCAATTGGAAGCTGTGGAATCCCCTCACCCCATCCTGAACTACCTTAAGATTTTCCCCATTCCCCTCTAGAAACTTGTTTCTAGATATTTTACTCACCTTGGGAATAAAAAAGAAAGTTAACCTCATGTTTGCGTATTTGGGCCTATTAGCCCCTATCTTCGACGACTTTGCCAGGGCAATGGTTCAGTTGGCTTTGGACTCCTTCGCTATCTCTTGGCCTGCCTTTTACGTCACCTCAACTTCTCGTTACTATTCTAATTTTACTCTGCAAATGATCTTCTTGACCTCAATTTTTATCTTCATTTTATGTTCCACAGGACACGGTTTCAAAATGATCAAACCCTCCTCTCAATTTGGCTTACTGTTGCTCAAACAATTAACTCTGTGTTTATTATATCCACATAATTTTTCTTTGAACAGTGCAGCTCGTCATCTAGCTCTAACACCGGGTGAAAATTGAACCCGTGCCCAGCCACCAGGCGAGGCGAGCGGGTGTGAGAATCACTCCCGCCCTGGTGGCAGCTGTGGGGCCCATTCTGGCCCCAAAAGCTACGCCCAAGCCTTGGTGGGTTTGACTGGGCTTGGGCAGACTATTTTTAGCTGCCCAGTAAACCTAGACCAAGCCCACCCTCTATTAAGTAATTTGGGGTCCCCAATTGAGGACACCTTTTTTAATCAAGTTTTTTGGGCTCAAGAGAGCCTGTCAAGCCAGTCCAAAAATTGTGATCAAATTAGGAAAACCCCCAAAACCCCAGAAGCCAAACCTGCCAAAATTAATGACCAGCTAAGCCAAGATGGACCATCAAAAAGCCAAATAACTGTTCCTGAAACCCCCCCCCAAATAACCATGAAGCAGCCAACCAAACAGCAGAACCTGAAATGCCAAGCCTTGTCACACAGATAGCACCAGAAGAATGCCCAGAGGCACTTGCATGTGAGTAAGTATATAAATCAGAAGCACCTGAAAAAGTTCTGTATTGTTATTCTTATCAAATAAAGTTGTTATGAACCTTTGGTTCACCAATTTGTTTCCATACATATTTTTAAACTCTTTCATCTGCATACACCCAAGCATTGGTACCCATCTACTGGGATAGATAGTCAGACTCCAGTTGATAAAATCAAAGCCTTTGACTACTACTGCCCACTCAACGCTTCATTTGGCCCTGTGCATTTCACTGAGTATCCCGCCAATCCTGACCACAAACCCTGGACATTGGAAGACTTGCAGTGGTACACTTGCCCAAACGCTCCCAAGTAACCCTACCAAATTGCCTGTGACAGCAAAGCAATCACCATCTACCATTTGATCTTCAAAGGGAAATACAACAAACCTGCTGCCTACCTAGTCCCCGTGGAACCACCTCCAATGCCCAAACCAACTATCTCAACTTCATCCACTTCTGATGTCACTGGCCAGAGTAGTCAATTCCTGGGAGGGCTTTATCTGGCACTCACAGGATTGATCAACTCTGCTTTACCAGCAGCCAGACCCTGGGCTGTAGCAGAGAAGGCCCTTTCCTATCTGGTAAAGTTAGGTCCCATCATCTGGTGGGCCATGCCAGTACCTGCATTGACTCCTCCCTCACCTGCTGGAGCTCCTGAGTACTCCTGGTATCCTGACATAAAGCTAGATAAAGGGGAAACTTAAGAAAATAATGATACTTTATTTAATACAAATAATAGAAGTATACAGTACTGTAAATTCAGAACCCAATAGTAGAAATGTGGGATTGTCAAAGCCAAGAACCAAATCTCAAATCAAAAAATGAGGTAAATTTGAAATAAATATAATTTATGGGCATCTCAAACAGGAAGGCAAAGGATTTAGTTTGGATTTGCAGTAATTCTTTTAGAAATAACAGGAATTCTCAAAAATCACCCAATTCTATTTTAGGACGGCTAAAATTCATGTTTAATATTCACCAACTTAAAATACTTAAAAATAAAATTGACTAAAATATACACTTCTCTTTTTGAGTTAAAATTTTTAATAAAAATTTATTATGCCTTCTTTTAATAACAATCAAATAAACAAGCTGTCTCCTGGCCTTGACAAAATCATGCAGGGCTATGCTAGGTCTTCCAATAGTGAAGTCTCCCTCTATGGTCATTCCCAACCTGTATGCCCCTCCTCAAGCACTAACAGGTGTGTGTTCTTTCTCCTGCGTCCTCAAGCATGGCCCTCTTTGTCCATCACACGCAGAAAGCTGCTAAACCAAATCATCTATCAATACTAGCATCTGGAATTATCCAATTTAACCAAGGGGTCACCCAGAAAAATCAAAATCCTAAAATAGCCAATAAGATGGCACTGTCAGGTTCCTAAGATGAACACATCCTACCTCCAGCAAATTAGCCTGCAAGGCACAGAAGAAAGCTAATTACCCCAGAAATTTTTCTCAAAATGATAAAAAAGCAAGGGATTCTTATGTCCCTTGGGGCAATTGCGGCCGTGATGGGTTTTGAAAAGTCCACTGTGACTGCAACCCTACAAGCCCATGCCAATTGTGGCCCCCCTCTCAAGAAGACCCCAACTGGTGCCTGTACGTCAACTGATGGTAAAAAAGCCCATCCCCTTATGATGACCATCATGGAACATGACCCATGGATGCCTTTGGTCCAGAGTTGTCTCCAACTGGGACTCCATGGCATTTTCAAACATAAGAGAATGTTCAATTTGTGGATGCACAGAGTTGTGATTGCTGCTAGAATCTTGACCAATCAAGTTCTCAGTGGTCCCAATTTGGTGGAAACCAACACCTACAATTTTACCATCATTAAGTTTATAAAAGGGAGAGCAATGAGAACACATAATGATGTAATCTTCTTGTCATATACCAAGATTCCTGCAAGTATTTAAGACTTTGGGGGATGTGTATCTGATCTGACGTCTACAAGCGCAGACTTATTTTGTATAGATACATCAGAGTTTTGCTGGCAGTTTCCTGGGTGGGCATCAGTTATTACTCCGCTTCATTAAACACCGCAGATGGTTATGCCTACCAGACAGAGCTCAAGGCTATGCTGGGGATTGATATACACAACAAGCCGTGCACACAGTTGTCCCAAGTGCTGAGACAGAGCAGTATGAACGTCCTGCCAAAGAAAAAATGGCTTCAGGGCATGCCTGATGGTTCTATCCCGCTAAAAATCCTGACATGCATCTTGCTGATGTGTGTTTATACCACACTGGCTCTTTACTCAGGCACCAAAGATAGGACACACCATCTTGAAAACGGCACTTCAAGATGGTATTTTTTGCGTTAGTGATTTTGAATCACAAAAAAATAAAATAAACAATAAAATAGTTGAAATTTACATATATTTTTATAATGCAGCATCTCAAATTTACGCCATATCAAATTTTTCACTTCAAATCAGATTAATTAAATCTTATTTTACTAACTTTATTTACATATGAAATCATTTAGTGTGGGACGTGTTCACACCATCCTGACTTTGTCATTTCAAATCACGCTATTTATCTTTAACTAAAATAAGCTTATCCCCAAACTAAAATAAATCCTGTTGTATAGTGCCAGAAGATGTTCCTATAGTATTAATCCAAGACACTTATAATAAGAAAAACCTAAAATATTGCCACTATGATAGTCCTACTAGTGATTGTCATTGCTGAGTAAATAAAACCAGTTTTGCTATAGGTAATTTATAACTTATTTATACATAAATACATTGATAAGGGATCTCAATAAAATATTTTAACAGTGATTTTAATATAAAAGGGGGTGATTACCCAATTTATAATTTATGTCACTTCAAATTCCACCAAGTTTCATATCACCCAATTGATTTGATGCACACAATAGATAGGGAAAAATAAGGGGAAATCACATATGACGCTAGGCTACGCTATATCAATTCCCTCACCACAATTCTTGCTTTTCACTTTTCAAAGTACCATTTCACATCTAAAGTCAATTAAGCAAAAAATGTAAGAAAACATATGAAAATTTGCAAATATATATTTTGACTCCTCTAAACAACTGGGTACTTTTTAACCCCAGTTGTAAAGTAGTTTTAAAAGCTATGACAATAACAAAAAAATACCTCAGATTTAAACAAAATGGTTTCAGATTTAAGAAAAATCCAACTGTCAGTTAAAATGTACACTCTGTTAACAGGGATTTTTGGTGTTAATGGGCAAAATGGTTCAACACAACAAAGAAGTGCTCACGCGCAAAGCAAAGCTATTCAAAATACAATCTGAAATACATTGATTCACAAAAAAATGGTGTGAGTTGACTTTTGGTTTACACATGTTTACTATGTGAATTGGTGACAAAATACACTCAAGCAAGGTGTGTCAAAACTCAATCCAAAAATGAAACACAATAGCAACTCACAATGTAAACAAAATCACTCACACAATGTGTGCAATGGATTGTAATCATGAATGATACCAAGGTATCTAAAATAAGACACAAGATCTGAAACATAAATTTTAAAAATATTGTGTTGGGTGTTTGAATTTGGCAGTAAAATCTAGGAAAATGGGTGGATTTTTTTGAGTATTCAAAAATGGGCGTTGTAAAACCAAAAACAACTAATTAGGAAATAAAAAATCTATAATTGGGATAACAGGTGGGGAAAAATATTAATCAAATATCCATAAACAGATAAAAGCAAAAATTAAAAATAGGGAGTAACTTAATTGAAATTTATTTAGTATTTTATTAAATTCTCAAAATAGAAGGAACACAACAACAGAGTACCAATGCACCTGTTGTGTGCCGCAGTTGCAGTTGCCCCTGTGGGTCAAAGAGCAGAGTTAGTGCAACACAAGTGCCTACTCAGGAAGGAGATGGGAGAGGAGAGTTCAATAGTGACGCTGCACTGACACAGCTGGTTCAAGGAGCACAAGCTGCTAGGGTGTGGAGTATCAACTCTTGTACCCCCAATCTGACCTGGAAGCCCACCAAGGTTACCACAACAAAAACAGTTAGAAACAAAGAGGTAGAACTTAATTTGTATGTGTTCAATGTTGTGTACTGCCAAGAGTTGGTCCTGTCAGCCATGCTGGAGAAGGTTAAGCCTGTACTTGAAACTAGCTATGAGCCTTACATCAGTGATGGCAACCAGGAAGAGGACAAGAAGCCTGAGTTCTACAGAACTGATGAGGGACAGCTAGTGCTCAAAAAGGTTTCAGCCTTCTGCAACAAGGTACCCATGCCTTGCAAGCTAGTCCCCGAGCAGGATCTTAATTCAACTACTCCCGCAAATCCCATCCAGAAGCACACTCCTGACATCAAACACATCATTCTGCTCAAGCTAATGCGGGAATTTGGTGATTACAAGGCGGCCACGGCTCTTGTTGGGGTGGATCCCAAGTACGCCTCAAAGACCTTCAATAAGTTCATCAATACTGGCTGAGTCCTTGCCGCGGAGAAATCCTTGTGTGTTTCCACCATGCTTACCAAGGAGCACAAATGGACAATCCGCCACTGGATAACCCAAGATTGCCATCTTGAACTGGCAAATATACAGGCAATGATCAAGCCTCCTTTTGGGGTTGAGGCTTCAATTTCCTTTTACTACCATCTGGTAAAGGAAATGTGCTTTTCCTGGAAAAAGCTTGGGGTATCTTTGTACAATTGGATTAGCCCAACCAACATTGACATCCGGAAAAAATACGCAGAGGCGTACACTGCCCTCAAAGCCAAGGTGATGTTCAAATTCTATTACATTGATAAATCAGCATTTGCCTTGTCTATGCAGAATGTATATGGGTATGTCCCAAAAGGCTCCAATGACAGGGTAGCTTAGCGTGCTGCAGTCCACGCCACAGAATACTCAATGATGGCTCTCCTTGGTCCAAATGAGGTCAAGCTGTATCAAATGATTTTGGGTTCTCACAACAGCCATACCTTCTTGTCATTCCTCTGATTGGTCCAGGAGCACCTGAGGCGCACAAGCTGGGCTTCACCAATGTAATTGTGCTGGATAATGTTGTTCTCCACAAGGTGGCCAATATTCTCAAAGAATTCCCAATGATTGACACCAGCATTGTAGTGGGCCCCCAGCAATTGGCTTTGGCAAATTTGTGCCTTCTCTTCCTCCCCATTTATTCACCCTTCCTAAATCCCATCAAAGAATTTTTTGGGTGGCTCAAGCAAGTTGTAAAGCGCGGGAACCCAACTGGGACATAGGACCTATTTGATTTGCTGCAGGTCGGGATCCACACCCTCCCAGATGAGACTGTAGCCAAATTTTATGGCCACACTGATTTGTTCATCCCCGTGTGCCTAGCCAAACAGCCAATCAGTTAAAGGCTTAGTGTGTCTAACTTTTTTTATATTTTATAATTTATTTTTTAAGATTTATTAATTATCATTTTATATTTAGAAGCTTCTAAGGCCACAATCACATTCAGCGGGGCCATCAATGAAGGTTAGTAATTTATTTATTTTATATTAATTTTTTATTATAGCATCTGAGGCTATCCCAGACACTTGATACTTGATTACGTGAATATATTTATATCACTATTATCAAATAAATATAAAAATGGGATTAAAAAATTAAATGTAAAATGTAAAAATTAGAATTATATTTTATTAACATATATTTTTATGCTTTTATGAAAACTGTTTCCAGGATATATTTTTCAAAACTTGTTTGCCAAAATAAAATTAATATAAATTGTAATGAAATTTATTGGAAGATAGGATATATTAAGAGCGCCTGTAGTGAGTTCTTTGGTATGTACCCACCTGGAGATGGAGGTGGCACATAACCTCCACCGCCACACCATAGACAGTGGATACACCTTAATTAAAATATTCTCAGTGGCTGGTAAAAGGGAGTATGATGAGGTGGAGTTCAGGAGCAGCTTTTCTGCCGGGGCTACAGTCCCGTAAATACCTGTCAGGACCAGGGCGTCCTGGATAATGTGGTCCACTGAGTTGTATTCAGGGGGAAACCTTCTTCCCATCCAATAAGATCCAGGCCTTGTCAATCCTGATAAGGACCTCATCTAGGTTCTCCACGCTGGTGCTCATTCCAAAGTAGAAGAAATTACCAAGGTAAACAACAATATGAAGCTTTTTCAAGCAAAGGCTTCTATAAACTCAAAAAGTTTGTTGTATACTGTGCTGATCTTTTTCTTGTGCTTGGTCTTCACAAAGTACAGCTCCATGGCTACAGGGAGCCCTGTCTCATTGGCGCTCCAGGCCAACCCAAAGTCAGCAAGGAGGATTTTTGTCTTCTTTATGGCTGTTGCATCTACAACAGCCAATTTCAACACCTTGCGCCCAAAGTTCTCTAACAGGTAAGACAGGGTGTGCTCCAGGGGGTAGCAGAAGCAAGCAGCCTCATGGGCCTGGCTTATCTCTGGTATATTCTTGAATGGGAGCATTGCCAGGACGTCCTAAACAAGCGCAATGGAGTTTACACAGTAAACTCTTTTGAGGGATACTGGGTCCAGGCAGACCAGTTGGGCATCCTTGTAAGCAGTAACTTCCCACTCAGATGCTCACTCAGAATGTGTAAGCTAAGCCAATGCCTCCCTAGACATTGGGAAGGACCCGTGGATGCGGTCCTCCAGCTCCTGCAAGACAGGGGGAGACAGAAACAGCTGCTTTGCCACATGATTGATGTATTTGGCGTAGAACATGGTGGAGACAAACAGGACCAGAGCACGGCAGATTTCACTGTCTATGGTTTCTAAAAAAAGTTAAATATTTACAAATTTTTATTAATTTTATTTTTTTATGTTACCTTTGCATGTTTCCTCCTTACCAGCCGCTTTAGCAGGCTTAGCCATTCTTGGCGCAAGAAATTGTGATGGCAATTATATGTCCTCAGTTTGGGCTTGCTTAACTGGTTTAAGGTGGGCATACATCTCAGGGTTGTTGACCCAACACACAGCGTAGAAAGATTGTATGCCTTAAACTGGAGGACCTCAACTACTGTCTTCTGAATGTTTAGTAAGCACTCAATTGTCTTCTCAGGGGTGTCTGGTATTTTGGTCATAAGGGCCTTTGCAGACACCTTGTCTATTTTGTATCCTTCAAGGACGGCAGACTTAACTCTTGCTTTGACCTTGCGGTCAATTTCTTTGATCTTTGCAATTGCAGAGTCAGGGTCCTTCAAAAGCTTCTCTAATTCTCTCATTGATTTTTTGCTAAAATTTCCTTATATTTTTATAGCTTTCACCCCAATAAAATCTGTATTATTCTGATAATTTTGCCTCTTTGTTTATCCCTGTTTGTTTTCAAAATAACCCAATATCCCATTTTTTCACCCATTGTGTATATGTTTTACACTCAACTCAATATGTTTGTTTGCTTTGTGTCAACATTGTCTCTTAATTGCCATATTCTTTTTAACACTTTGCACAGCCCCTTGTGAAAATATTAACAACAATTTGATGATCAGCTAAATTTGAATTAGAAAATTAGGATTAATTGTATTTATATAAAGTTGTTACTGATCTGAATTCAAAACCTTAATGATAAACTTTAAGCCAATTGGGAGCCAAGTGATAAAGTGATTGTTGTGACTGTTGAGCAACTTGTGATATTGCTGGTATGTTCAAAGCTACAGATAGATGTTAGCCTTGCCAATTTACTCTACCTAATCCTATTCAAGAGCACTACAGAATACAATAGAATAGAACTTAGAAGATAATTACGTTTATTGATACTGGAGTACAATCTAGCCAGTGGCTGCAATCTATCCAGGTGTAACTATAACTTGTTATCATCCTTTCAGGTGTCTGTATCAATATATACTGCAACAACCCTTGTTCTTGTTCTTTCAGACAGTTCTCAGTGGCTACCTTTGCAATAGGTCTATCTTTGCTGGCTACGCCCATCCTGATTGGCTGTCCTTGGCATGTGATATGCTACTGGCCTTAGCAGGCGCCCATGGCACTTCAGCTACAGCCTACGCTCTTCTTGAGCTAGCCTACTGTCATTTATCAATTGGCTGTATCTTACACGCCTATTATTGCGCTGGGAAACTACGCCGTATTTAGTTGATGCTTAGAAATTGTCCCTGTTCAGCCCTCCTACATTGGAAGGTAGAATTCCGGTATTCCATTTGCAGGGCTTAATCAGTGATCCTTTTCTGGTTGGCAAACCCTCTGCTTATTAATGCAACAAGTCAAATTAGGGATTATACGCCATAAAATAGCAGACTCAATCCAGTATCAACCTGTGGATTATCTGCCGTGTAAAGCTGACCCAAACCAATAAGGAACCCAATTATACACCGTGTAATGCTGATTCAAACTCGGTATTTCTTAGCCATTTGTATATCACTTGTTTGATATGAACTTATCGCCCATCAGGCTGTGTGGGGCTGAGTTGATACAACATCAAGTAGGGTAGAATAGGTGATATACAATTGATGATTTAGTGATATTCACTATATTGGCTAACATTTACATGGCGTATAATAGTTACATCAATTATAATAAAGCAAGCAATATATAGTGTATAATCACTACACATTGGGATGATGATCAGTGATAATACGGTGTATAATTGTTACATCTATCATAAAAAACTAACAATTATACGGCGTATAACTACAATATCAATTATAATAAACTACTAATTATATGGCGTATAATAACTACACTTGATTAAGTGATAACCAAATGATAATACAGCATGTAACTGTTTAAGATCTGTGTGTGATGATTAGCCTGATCATTTGTGGTCAATCAACCTAATCTCACAGTGACATAAAGGGTCACCTAATAATTCTTTGATGCATGTGTGCTAATTAATATGATTGGCTGGTTATTTTTCCATTGTGCAACATTACCACTGTGGCAAGTTATTGATGGACTAGTGCCCAATCAGCTGCTGGGCTAGCACTAGTCCATCAACAACTTGCCACAGCAGCAATGGCACACAATAGCAAAACAACCAGCCAATAATATTAATTAGCGCACATTCATCAAATGATTATTAGGTGACCCTTTATTTCACAATAATCACTTTATCACTTGGCTCCCAATTGGCTTAAAGTTTATCATTAAGGTTTTGAATTCATATCAGTAACAACTTTATCTAAATACAATTAACCTAAGATTTTCTAATTCAAATTTTGACAACCACTAAATTATTGTTAATATTTTTACAAGGGGCTGTTTTTAAGTGCTAAAAATAACTGTGTTATGGATCTAGATATGAGTAATAGTAAATATATGATTTTATAGAAATAAGCTGAATATAAAGAATAAAACCAACTATAAACAAAGAGAACATGAACAATTGAAATTCAAAATAAAGATAATATAAATAGAAAATGTTTCTTGGCAGGGGGTTTATTGGGGTATGGAAGAGTGATGACTAGTAGGCAGAATAGCACAGGAAGGAAGACGTAGATGCGGTGCTGACCTGGAGGGTCTGGGATTGGGTGGGTGGGGCTGGAAGATGGGGGTAGTAGTAGTGGTAGTGGGGTAGGGGTAGGAGGATTTTGCGTGATGGCTGCCATATACTGCTTGTCATATTCCTTGTCTGTCATTGGCTGGATGGGCTGGTAGGTGGCAGTGGCACAAGGTGGGAGGCGCTTGTCTTTCTGTGATTGATTGCCCATGTTCACATGGAAGACAATTTGGGCAAACAAGTCAGCCACTATTTGGCAGCCAAAGAGAAAATTGTGGTCAAGGACCCCAAGATAGAGGTTGTTGAAAGCCTGAGGGCGGCGCTCCTGGAGTGTATCTCCAATATTAAAGAACACAACATCAGCCAGATAGATGTCTGCGTGACTGGTGGGTACACAGAGGTCTGGGTTTCTGGATGGCCTCAAGGGAAGTGGAGCTACCCTCTATCTGGTGGCTCAAGAAAACCCGGCACTTGGAATTTGAGCCATCCCAGCAGTTGAGTAATCCACCAAGGATGTGACTGTACTTTTAGCCATTGATGAAATCTGGGTTTGTCCCATAGTAGACAAAACCTTTGGCTGAAACAGTCAGAAAAGCATCAATGAAAGTCCCCTTCTTGACCTTCTTCCTTTTTGGGTGACGGCACTTCCTTGCTCACCAAAATTGTCAAAAGCTATTAATAGCTTATAGTACAAGAAAATATGATGTCATCTGTTAGACTAGTCAGGCATTGGACCAGGGTTGATTTAATGGTGGTGTCATACAGTGAATCCTTGGTGCCATCCCATTGGTTGCCGGCAAAATTAGTAAGAATCTGTATTGAAGCCACTGTTCCATGCATCCAGAGTGTCACGGTAGGTTCCATCATGCCGTGAATTATCTGGCCAAGTAGAAAGGCTTGAAAAGCCAGCAAACCATTAAAAAAATTGACCAAATTAACAGATTTAAATCAAACAGTCAATCAAAAATGGGTTACAGCTGCTCCAGTCTGCCAGATGAAACCAATTCCTCCTTGCAAATTGATGTTGATAAATTGACGTAATTCAAGGGTTACCAAATACAAGCTTATTAATCAGCATGGTTGTCAGAAATTGGTCACTCAAGGGTTCTTTGCAATCTGGACTAGATACTCACTTGACAATGCAGAAGGAATAGGAGTCCAGGATCCAGAGGGTATTGCTTAGTAAAGTTTTGATATATATTGAATAATTTTCACTGTTTCAACTCTAAGAGTTGAGACCTCCCAAAAATTTACTCAATAAAAATCAAATATCCCTTGGTCTAATTTACTTTTAAAATGCATCCAATAGTTGGGTTGTTGCGTTACATTCCCTACAATCTGATTCTTAGCTGGATTATCACTGGAAGATGGGGGCCTGCTGTTGGTAGTTTGCTGTTGCTTCCACCCAATGTTAATTCAATGCCTGCTGATCTTGGAGTGGTTCCCCCTGTCTTTGAAAATGAAAATTGTGTTGCATCCCAATGTCCTGAATTTTATTCTGAAGATTCTCTGATGCTTTCACAGACTATTTATCTTGGGCTATTTTGGTTAGGACTAATTATTTTACTTAATCTTAGTATCTCATTTGGAAATTTTACAAAACAGTATGTCAAGCTGCGTTGGTGGTTAATCATTAACAATATGTGGATTTGGGTAGTAATTCCCCACCACTTAGAGAAAGCTTCTTACCATCCTGCAATTTCTGTCACATTACTTAACTCTTCTACTTCTGAGTTTCTGGAAGAAGTTTGTCATGAATTTGTGTTTCTTTTCTCCTACTCAGTTGAGATATCTGCATTTAACTTGTTTATTTGTATCAGTTCCTTTCTTAGTCTTCAGTTTGGGCTTTTCTTTAATTTGTGGTTTCCATCTCCAGTTGCAGTTGTTGAGACTGGATCTGCTGTTTCCTATTTCCGCAGTGCTATGCCATTTTGGCGCCCAGATTAATTTCCTGCTCCAACTACTGATGAAATTTTGTGTCAAGTTTTGTCATCTTTGTCATTCTATTCTAGTCCAGGCCTTAGTCACAAGTCCCAAGTTTACCATGTGATGACAAAGGTTTCTGAGGATGCTTGTGAATGGTTGCTGTCCGCAGTGGAGCACAATCCACATGTTTTAACTGAAAGTGCATCCCTGTACCCTTTGCTAAAAAATTTGTATGTATCTATTGAGGAGCTCAAAGTATAATGTAAGTTGTACGCCTTCTAACAGAATACTACTCTGCTGTCAATATTTCTTCCTCAGTTTCTGGCCTAATTTTATACAATCAATGTTCCCAAGGTGAATAAACTCTTAGCGTTGTGGTTAGCAGTTGACCAGACTGCCCAGAATCTGGCAGTTTGGGATTTCCTGTTAACCACAACTGAGGCCCTGGTAAGCCAAATTCTTTCTCTGATCTCAATTATGTCAGTTTCCAAACAAGGTTTGATGAAAGTTGAAGCCAAACCTGCTGTGCGCTCCTGGTTTTCTGGGACTAGTTCTGCAGTGGCGTCCTCCAGCTGAGTCAGGATTGTTCTCCCCGTAATTCTTCTCAGTTGCAATTGGCAATTTTAAAAAAACACGTTGAGGTGAATGAAGCACCTGTGGTTTCCAATCCTGAAAGTTCACTAGCTATGCTTCAGCACATTGTGCCTGCAAAGTCTTTGCTAGTTAAATCTGAAGAATTTCCCCTTGTTTTAATTGATTGTGATCATCTTGTTCTTCATGCTGCTGTTCAAGAGATAATTGAGCAATATTTTCAGGAGCACTCTGCCTCCTTAGCTGCTGTCTGTACCACCAAAGAGAAGAAGGATCCTGCCAAGATTGCAACATTTGCTGCAAATAAATCTACTTCTGGTTACTTCTTGTTTTATGGTAGCATTGATACAATTGAATTATCTATCAGCTGGCCATTCTGTTGGATACAGGTGCTTTCTAGAACTTTATGAGTGTTGAGACCGCAGATTAGCTGCAACTCAAGTATCTACCTGGAATGCTTGTTAGAGGTGGGAACTGTCAAATGTTTCCCTCCTTCCAGCTCAAAAAGCAGGTGGCATTTGTAGTTGCGGGTCATTCTTTTACTGTAAGGTTCTCCATTTGCTATACCCTTATGTATCCTATTATCCTGGGGTGGGCTGGTGGCGCAACCATAATGTATCAACCCTGAAGAAAGAAAATGAGCTGCAAGTGGAACACTCTTTGGGCATATCCATCCATATTTTGTTGTTAGGTATGTCTGAACTAGAGCAGCCTTCTCAGACCATTCAATTGGTTCCTGTTTCCGTCCCCACAAGTTCAGATTTACCAGCATGCCTGCAGCCCTGGTCTGCAGCGTTTGACGCTACTAGGGGCGAGGTCCTTCCCAAGCACACTCAGTTTGACTAAGACTTTAAAGTTAGTATTGATCTGATTTGTATTGTGTCTCCTATTTACCCTTTAACCTTGAAGGAAGACACATGCTTAGAGGAGTGGACTTGCAACATGTTGGCAAAAGGCTACATTTTCAAGAAGGCTTTGTCAATCTGCTCTCTGTTATTGTTTGTTCAGAAGTCTGATGGGTCACTTTGTCCGTGTGTTGACTACAGGAATTCAACTAAAATCACAATTCCTGATCCCTATCTCTTACCGCTTGAAGTACAAATTTCTTGGTGCGTTGAGAAGGCAAAGGTATTTTCAAAGCTTGATCTGTTGAATGTGTTCAACCAGATTAGGATTGCAGAAGGAATGGAATGGTTGGCGGCATTCAGGACTAAGAAAGGTATCTTCCAGTTCTGTGTCATGCCTTTTGGATTGAAGAATGCTCCGGCTTGCTTTCATCAGTTAATTGATTCAGTCTTGGGGGATCTCCTGGGTGTATGTGCCATTGCATATATGGACATTATCTTGATATTCTATCCAGATAAAGAGTTGCATAAGGCCCATTTTTCAGCAGTTTTAGAGCGCATTCTCCAGGCCAACTTGGTCATTAAAAGGAGTAAATGTGAATTATTTAAATGTAAGGTTACCTTTATAGGCAATATTATCTTTGAGGATGGCCACACCATTGCCCCTGAAAAGGAAGCTGCGGTTCAAGAGTATGCTACGCCTGTGACAGTATCCCAATTTTGTAGTTTTTGGGTACCTGTACGTTCTTGAAGAAATTCACCTCTCACTTATCTGAAGTGGCCGCCCCTTTATATTTAGCTAGCGGGAAGACAACTCTGGTCTGGACGCCTGAGTACGCAGATGTGTTTGTAGCAGTCAAGGCTCTTTTGTTGTCCTCCCCAGTATTGAGGCATGTAGATCCTGAGCTCCCTTTTGTGGTTTCCACAGATGCCTCCAAATATGCTGTAGCTGGTATGTTATTACAAACTTCTGGTGATGATGTTGAGAGATTGGTAGGGTATTTCTCCCAAAAATGGAGTCTCAAGAAGGTAACTATATAATTTACAACAAGAAATTTTTGGCAGTCATGTAATCTTTAAAGAATTGGCATCACCATCTCATGTTGGTGTGGCATCCATTTGTAGTAAGAACCAATCACAAAGCTCTTCTGTATTATTGGCAACCCAGGGTTTTGTTGGGTCGCCAATCCAGATGGCATGGAGACTTGACAAGATAAAAGTTCCACTACAAGTTCATTAAGGGATCTGATAATCACCTGGCGGATGTGTTGAGTAGAAATCCTTCTCACCTCCCAGATTCTGGTATGAACGCCAAGTTTAAAACTCACACAATGATTCCAGACAAGGCAGTGGTTCCTTTTTTCTACCTCCACCGGCTATGCTTGCTACCATGTTTTTAAAAGAGGGTGCAGACTTAGAGCTATATTCCAAAGTCAATTTTTGAAGCCTCTGTCCAAAGGTTTTTGTTGTGAATGCTGCCATTAACCATGTTTCAATTTTGCCTTTGTTGGGTTATTTTGAGGACAAATCTCTCTCTTTTGCTTTTGCCCTTCAAAATGAGGCTGGCTCCAAATTGATAAATACAAATTTTCAGTTTCCTGATTCTGTGCAACTCACTTACCCCACTCATGCTTGTGACAAGTGATCCTACCGTCCATGTACTGTTTTGTGGTATTGTAAACCACTATATATTACATTTCCTATTTCCCAATAAAAATAAGTTCTATTCACATTTTTGTCTTTGTGTCTCCACGTACTTTGGCGCCTCTCTAGCCACGTCTAGTAGATATTATGCATTCAAGGCCACAAGGTAATTGCATAGCCTTCCCTGCCATTCTAACCAAGACTTAGTACAAATCTAATCCTAAGGTTAGGATTTCCTTTTGTGACTCTGTGCCATGCCTCAGATCACAACAAAAATGGTGTTCACTACAGGGGCTGTAAGATCCTTGGTTACCCCTTTTGCAACAACATTTTTAGGACCTTTGCCTTCTCCCATACAAGAGCCAACTTTGCCTGAAATTACCAGTCCTACTATTGAGGAAGACATTGCCAACCTGCCTATTTCCCCTACTGGGCTGAACCTTGGGAGTGGTCCCCACCTAGTGGCCTACCCTTAGGGTACCCCTGACTTGGAACAAGTCATGGCAGTAGCCCTTGGGATAGCCTGTGATGGAGCTATCCCTTGCCTCCAGCTTCAGTCCAATCAAGCAGAATACTACAGATTAATTGTAGCTCCACAATTTCCACAGCACCTCTTCTCAGCGGCTGGCTCTGCTGAACACTTATTGTCCTCCTTTGTACAAACCACCTTAGCCCATCATCAAATGGTATTAGGACTCCATATTCAGGAGATTTCATTGTTATAAGCCGCCGTCACTCATCACTGGGATCAGTTTGCGGCCTACCAGCACTGGATCCACTCCCTGTTTTCCTTAGTATCTGAAAATCAGCGTGAATCTGTCACCTCCCAATCTTGCTTGGTCAACTCTATTGAAAAAATGCGCCAGTCCATCCCTGAGTATGTCAGAGAGCGTCTTCATGAGTTCTACCAGCTGGAACAGCCCTGGCATCCCCAAGTAGATTTCACTCTAAACGCCTATCTCACTGACTTTGAACAACTTGTGCAACAACTCAACAAGTTCAGTGCTTACTCCTTCAACCAATTATAGCAATTAGTGGTCCATGCTGTAAAGGGCCTCCACAAACTTGGCAAGGAATTTGATCAAGAAAGGGCTGCTACCGCCGCTACCATTGCCAAACTCCAGACTCAAGTAAATGAACTGTCTACCTCCAAATCAGATGCCCTACCTTCTCCTCCATCCAATAAGCTAGCATATAGAGAACAGAGGCTCTGGGATGCCATTCAAGATTTAAGAGCATCTAGCTGCAGTCAGGATTGCCCTCCAGAAGCCCCTCAGCCTGATCCTCAAGTGTTTTCTCTGATGACTCAGGTTTCTGACTTATAACAAGAGGTTGCTACTCTGCGTGAGGTAATGGCGTCTGTTGTTAGTCCACTTGGAGTTGTTGGTGAAGATGGTTGCTGCCCTGGCTTGTCAGGAGCCCCCTGCATTCATTGTGCTAGAGATTTGATAGCTCTAGCCAATGAAGTGGACCTCCTGAAGCAAGATCACTCTGAGCTTGATAAAGACATACAAGAAATAAGTGAAGTGATTGATTCAGTAAATGTCAGGTTTGCCCCTTGCCTTTCAGTGGGTCTGTCTCTTACTTCCTGACTGGCTGAACTGTCCTTGGTAGTAACAACACAGGGTCAGCGCCTGGATGTTACTGAGTGGCAGACTACCCTAGCTAATAATACATGCACCTGCACTGCTAAAACCTTGACTACACTTGAAGAAAGCGTTTGCCAGCTGTGGGCCAGACAGCCCCCCACCAATTCCAAAGCAGAATTCTCCCCACATATAAATGTACTTGATAGTAATAATGGAGGCCCAGCTCCAGAAGCTCACTTCAAGCCTACCTTTAAGTAAGTCTTTGACCCCAAAACCTTGACCATTGCAGTTTTTCTAACTATCTATGAAACTGCCATGAGAAGAGCCCTAGATGAGTTCAAGAAAGAACAAATTCTAACCTGTCTGCATCCAACCTGTCAAGAGGTAGTAGTGCCAGAGCTGCCCGCCATTGAGACCTGGGAAGATATGAAGAAACTTATAATTGAGAAATTCAGTGGTGACCTTAGTTTGAAATTGAAGAAGAAGACCTTCATGCACATTGCTTTAAAGCCAAAGGAGACCCTAGCAGAGTTCAAAGATAGATTTTTCATGGAGGGACAGCAACTGATTACAAGCTGCCAGCTGACCGCACATGAAGCATACACAGCTTGCACTCAAGCTCTAAAGGTTAACCAGCTTCTGTGCCTTCACTTTTAGGCTCATAAAGCCATGATTCTTCTATGAAGAGCATAAAAATATTGTTGCAGGATATGCATCTCACCTATTCTGGGGCAGTTGTGCGGGAGAATTGTGCTGCCTCTAACTCTGGTTTGTCTTCAAGTGGCCCATGTATCTTTACCATGAACTCACATAATCCCCTTCAATGCTAGGGTTGCCAAAACTGTGGGCAGATAGGTCACCATTCATGATACTGCACCAATCCTTGTGTGGAAGGAGTTGATCCCAAAGAACAGGTGGGAAAAGAACAGTAAACCTAGAGGCAGAGACGCTCTTGGTTGAAAATTCTTCCCAGTCTCCTTCAATTCCCCCTCCATTGCTGACTCTGATCCTGCTGACACTGAGGCTCCTCCCATTCTGCTGCTATTCCAAAATATATCTGATGACTCTGAAATGGATGATTCTGATATAGAAGATCCCAACACCTATGGGTATTCCGTCCTGGTTGTCCCTGAAACTTATGCAGTCCCTTATAAGCTACAATCTGGGAAAGCTACAACAATTACCAAGCCTCTTCCTGAAGCCAAGGAAGTTGTCTCTTGCCCTTACCTTACTCAAGCCAAGAGTTCTCCTGTGCTTGTCAAATCTTCCAAAGAAGCTGCTGAGGTTGCTGACGCTGTGTTCAAAAATGTCTCTGTCTCACTACCTCTCCAGATGGTCTATAAGGAGTTACCAGGCCTAAGATGCATGATTGAGAAATGGAACAAAGAACTAGCAGAAGCCCAAGACATTCTGTCTGTCCTCCCTCCCTTTGGTTGTACTATCAATTGTGTGGAAATATTCATCCAAAAGGTGAAAATTAAGGCCGTCTAGGACACTGGATTTCCTGTTAATGTTGTCTCCTTGAAGCTTGTCAAGAAGCTCAAGCTTTCCCCCAATATTGACTATCACCAGTTATATGACACAGCTGGTTATCCATGACTTGCACTATCAGAGCTTATTCTGCTCTTCTCATGCGGTTTGGCATGCTGCTCTTGGCCGCGCCTGCCGTTGTCTTAGAGAATGAGAGTTACAATATCTTAGCTGGTACTCAATTCCTTAGAGAATGCAATGGGACCATCAACTTAAAGGACAGCTACCTCTCTTTTTTTTAGGGTACAAGATCCCTTTTATCTTTGAAGAGCCAGTTAAAGTTACCAGGAAGCGCCTCAAGACATGTGCATTGGAATATCCCACTGGTGTTTTCACTTTAAAATACCGTACCCATTCCTTCAACATGAGGTGCCCTCCTATGGCTTGTCCTGCGTCTGAAGGGATTCCTCTCTTGGCCACTTCTGCTATGACTATTTCTCCTGGGTCTCAGGCTATCCTAGACTCCTAAATATTGTATGAGCTGCCCAAGTGCATATTCCTAGAGTTGTACTCTCCTCCCTTGCTAGGACACAACAAACCCTATCTCTGTCCAGTAATCTTGGATGTCTTTCATAAAGACCCTGTTCAACTGCTGGTTGCCAACTTGACTGCTCTCCCCATACATGTGTCTATAGGGCAGTTTGTTGAATGCTCCTGACATCCTATCACTACATTCCTTTGGTACGTTCCAAGACTTTAACTTACCTGAGGATGAGCCGCAAGTCCTATCATTGTTCACTGCTCAAGACTTTCTGCAGCTATCTCTGGTTCAACAGAAAGAGGTGCTTGACCTACTGGATCAGTTTTGGGATATCTTTGCTAAGGATATCACCAATTATGGTTTAGCCAAAGGCGTCATTCACCAGATTGATACTAGTGATGCTCCCCCCTTTTGCTCTAAACCCTATTGTCGCAGTTGTGTGGAGGATGCTCAGATTTCTAAAGAGCTCAAACAACTTCTAGACGCTGGACTGCTTGCTCCTTCCCAAAGTACATGTTTATCCCCCTTACTCATACCAAAAAGAAGGATGGAGGTCATCATATTGTGATGGATTATTGACACTTGAATTCCTTAACCAAAAAGGATTCCTACCCCTTACCACACATTGATGATGCTCTCCGCCGCCTTGGGGGCTCCAAGTTCTTCTCTGCCATGGATTTGGCTTCTGGTTACTGGCAAGTTGATCTTTCCCCTGATAATAGACAGAAGGATGCACTCATCACTTCCAAAGGATTGTGTGAACCTACGCAAATACTGCAAGGGCTCTGCAATGCTCCAGCCACTTTTCAACAAGCTATGGACTCCATCCTCTGTGATTTGAAGCTCTCATGTGTCCTAGTGTACTTAGATGATATAACTGTCTTTAGTGCTACCTTTACCAACCACCTGGCTCATCTCAAAGAAGTGTTTATAAAGATTCAAGAAGCTGGCCTTAAGTGAAAACCATCTAAGTATGCCTTCTTCAAGGAACACCTTGAATTCTTGGGCCATGAGGTGACTCAGACAGGAATTTTCCCCATGACCAAGAAAGTTGAGGCCATTGACAAAACACTTCCGCCCACCATCCTGCAAGAAGTTCAACTCTTCCTGGGCATGATGGGATAATATAGACAATTCATCCCCAATTTTGCTGACACTAGCAAACCCTTGATCCAGCTGCTGTGTAATGTCCCTTTCAGATGGACTGCCAGCCAGCAACAGGCCTTTGAGACCCTTAAGCAAAAATTTAAGGAAGCCCCTATCCTAGTATATCCTGATTACAACAAGGAATTCATCCTATATACTGATGCTATTGACCTGGCCATTGGAGCCATCTTGGCCCAATTGGATGATGAAGGTGTGGATCCCCCTGTAGCTTATACCTCTTATGTCCTGAATAAGCTCAAGAAGAACTATAATGTAACAGAGAAAAAGTGCCTTGCTGTGCTGCATGCCGTCAAGCAGTTCTGCCATTACGTATATGGCACCCATTTCACTGTGGTTACTGACCACTCTTTCTTCAAATGGTTATAACAAATTAAGGAACCAGAAGAACAACTAGCTAGATGGGCTCTCCGTCTGCAAGGGTACAACTTCACTGTGCTGCATTGCCCTGGGATTCAACATCAGAATGCTGATGGACTGTGCAGAATGCCCATTCTTGCTCTCCATCCTGCTGAGGCTGACAGATTATATGAACTAATTGGATATCCTTCTTTGTGGGAAAAAATGGAAGAGGTCCAGGTTGCCCTCTCTAAATTATCCAAAGACACAGTCATTTGCAAACTCAGTTCTTCAAGAAAGTACAAGACCACTACTTGCCTTATGTAAGGCCTAGTCTTTGCCTTTTGGTGGTGCTTCAAGCTCATAAGGAGACAGGACACAGAGGCATTGCCAAGATTTATGCCTGGCTCCAGAAGAATAACTTATGGGAAAATTTTTGTCTGCTGATCCCAGATGTTATTGCTAGTTGCCATAAATGTCAACTCCAACAACCTAAAGCTGCCGCTCATGAGTTCAAGCTAGTCCCCCCTCAACACGCATTTCACACTGTCATTATTGATGCTGTAGGACCTTTCACTTGCTCCCACTCTGGTTGCCACTTTATCCTAATTGCTGTTGATCATTTTAGCAAGTGGGTAGAAGCTTGCCCTACTAAAGACATCACTGCCAAGACAACCACCGCCTTCCTGCTGCAATATGTATTATTTTGCCATGGCTGCCCTCAAGTGTTGTTTTCTGACAATGGGGCTAACTTCAACGCCAAATTGGTAACCTCTGTTGTTGAAGCCTTGGGGTCTTGTCAGTCCTTCTCTGCCCCCTATAATCCTTCTGCCAATGGGGCGGTTGAGCGTGCAAACTCAACTCTGGTTTCTATCATGAGGAAACTCACTTATTCTGACGCTGCCAACTGGGATCTATACTTAACCGCTGCTCTCTTTGCATATTGCCTTTGCAAACATCTTGTAACTGGGTATTCCCCTTTTTCTATGTTGTATGATTGTGAAGCCACCACTCTGTTGCTCTTGGGCCCCCTAATCTCCTCTGATAAGACCATGAACCCTGATGATCATATCAAAGACATATTCAACCACATCATTAATATACAGGCTACTAAATATACTTCTGTATATAAGACCAAAGTGCTTGAGATCACTCCTTACAATGCTGGATGCTCTCCATGCCTGAGTTCAACATTGGAGACCACATTATTTACTATCAACATAGAGTAGGAGGACATGCTCATAAGCTAGACTTGTTGTGGATTTACCTTGGAAGTGACCTTTAAAAAAGGGTCAGAGTATACTTTAAAACTTCTCACTAGTGGTTGACTGTTTGCTTGTGTGCATGCCAAGTTCCTTTGCAAGTAACACCCCCTAAGGCCAATCTAGAGGGGGGCAATGCTGTGAATGCTGTCATTCACCATGTTTTGATTTTGCCTTTGTTGGGTTATTTTGAGGACAAATACCTCTCTTTTGCTTTTGTCCTTTGAAATGAGGCTGGCTCCAAATTGGGAAATACAATTGTTTGGTTTCCTGATTCTGCACAACTCACTTGCCCCACTCATGCTTGTGGCAAGTGATTCTAATGTCCTGGTATTGTTTTTTAGTATTGCAAACCACTATATATCCCATTTCCTATTTTCCAATAAAATTAAGTTCTATTCACATTTTTTTCTTTGTGTCTCCACGTACTTTGGCGCCTCTCTAGCCACGTCTAGAAGATATTATTCAGTCAGAGCCACAAGGTAATTGCATAGCCTTCCCTGCCATTATAACCAAGACTTAGTATGAATACAATCCTAAGGTTAGGACTTCCTGTTGTGACTCTGTGCCACGCCTCAGATCACGGCACAGGCAATAATTATAAAAGGCTACTGGTGTTTGACTAGGCCCTTGCAAGTGTCCTCCACTTAGGTATTCAACCACAGACAATCCTCATGTCTGTGAAGTTGTAATTATTCAAACAGGTGATTAAGTCTGGGCTTTCAGGTGCAAAGTAACCAACTTTACTTCAAAGAGGCCTGATCATACCAAGTTCTGCAACTGCTTCCCCAAGAAACCGCCCTGGTAACACCTCTGAGCATATCCATGCCCCCAGTGGTAGCTTTAGGACCTCCCCAAAGCCCCCAAGGAAACACAGACAAGGTCACTCTACCAGTCCATTAGGTAAGGTACTTGCTCACAGACCTCCTGTAAGCAGGAAAGAGCACATAGAGCTATCTCAGCTTCTCTCCTCCCTGGAAGCCCACATTAACTGCCAGGGTCACATCACCAACCAACCATGGTAGCCTACATTAACCACCAGGCTGGTACACTCTTCACCCCTAGCAGCCAACACTCCCTGCTGGTTGGAGACACCTAACTAGCCCACAGCAGCATATGTTCTCTACTGGGCTATTACATTCCTCACCCCTAGCAGTTAATATTCCCTGCTGGGTGAGGATACACAACCAGCCCCCTAGCAGCCAATGTTTCCTTCTGGGCTGGTTCATAGTTTGCCTCTAGTAGTCCTTTGTTACCTCTAGACAGGCCTTACCTTCCCTAGTAGCCCATTTTACCTACTAGGCCTCTACCTGTCAAAAGCCACTAGACTTACTCTTGGCCAACATTAGCCCCACCTGCAAAATCACTCAACATGTGGACCGTCACATTATCCATAAAGGAAAGTGGTCCAATGTTCAACCTAGATTATTTTGTGATAAATACAACTATCTCCTGGCCTGCCTGGTGCAAATGGCCCCTCCTTTGATCTTACGGGCTGACTTCCCATAAGAAACTGTTACTACTGCTAATACCACTTTCACCCAGCTGTTCAGAGCATTCTATATTACTATTACAGGCTTGGTGAACTCCATGGTACCTAACTCTGGCCCTTAGTCCTTGCTTGGCCAACCCTTATCCTATATTATCAAGTTAGCTCTCATCCTATGATGGTCTCTACCCACTGGCCTGACAGGCCCTTTTTTCACATCAAACAGTGCTCCCACCAACACTTGATATCCTTATATTGATAAAATAAGATATTTAACATCATCAAAATTCCAAAGTATATAAAAAACTGTCAATTTTTTTTAATTCCAAAGCTCTAAAAAATCACTTCTAACAATATAAAAGCCTAACCTTGAAATGCTTGAAACTGAAAATTGGAAATTGTAGGGCCCATGTGAGGAACCAATAATAAAAACAGTTCCATAACAGCCTTAATTGTCCAAAATATGGGTATGTCCCAAACTACTAAGGGTCATAATCAAATAAACAAGAATGATTACTGGAGAGGAGACAATTTAAAAATTAGGCAGAACAGATATTCTCATAGATTGAAGAACAATAAAATAGCATTAATGACACTAAAGTTTACCTTATATATAACTTTATCAAACACACTTTAATCTTTTCTTGATATTCACAAGAAAAAAATAAGGTTGATAAAAATGGATTTTTGATTGATGCACAAAAAGGTTAGTTGATAATAACCCAACCCTACAGAGGGATATGCTCTTAATAGCCTAATGGCCTGTCACAACCAAATAAATTGAAGCAATCATAGGATCCCATTTGAACAACACAACAGTTTCATAATATGTTGAGATGAACAAAATAAACTCAGTCTAAAACAAAATTGAAAATTAAAGAATTTATATTAAACTACAAAATATCTGGATCCATTTCAATTTTGTTTTTAGACTGATTTGCTTTTATTTTTCTCAGCAGGTTATAAAGCTACTATATACAGACAAAAAATATCATAATAGATAATAAACAAGTGCCATAATTGAAAGCCCCAAAAAAAGAACCCATTAGAAAGGACACAGGGGCACAAGATACACAAGAAAAAATCAAAATAAAAAAGTAATCATAAAGGTAGAAAACTTCCCTAAAAGTAAAAAGCTTCATATAATTTGATTAATTATAGGCAGTTAATTATGACTTAAATAAGCTACATCCTAGCTCAAGAGAAACATTGATAGGCATAGAAGTAAAAAACACTTATCTTTTCAAAGAAAAGAGGACCTGTAAAACACTCAGGTTTAGACATAATTACTGTTTATATGTATTTAAAATAAGAAAGTCTCACAAGAGACTTGAGAATAATGGTACAAATGATATATCTGGATCAATAACAAGCCTGTGTCTCATATAATCAATAAAATGCCTAAGGCTCCACCTTGTAATACTCAAGTAAATTTTATAAAATATCTAATTTCTCCTCTCAAAAAATTATTTTAGCGAGATAAGTTTCAGATAACCTGGTAGAAATGGCCCAGAGACTTGATTCAAATACATTTCTAAAGTAAACTCTTTTTTTTAAAAGACATCTTCCTATATATGCTACAGTAGTTTTTAAAATCTATGGCAACAAGCAAAAATTCTTCAGATTTAAACAAAATGATTTCAGATTTAAACAAAATCCAAGTTGCGCAAGATTCAGGATTAAATTAATTAAAATATTTTTGGTTAACAAATGAACTGTCAAACCAAAAACAAATTTTCACTAGCCCATCATACAAAATTATATCAAACATCAAGCAGTGTAGTTCAAACCACAAACAAAATGAACTGACACAACAACTGAAATGGATGGATGCTATTCCAGAGTATATTATAATCCAAGCAGGATTCATATGAGGCACCGACAGAAGGACCAAAATGAAACAAAATTGGAGCAATCTAGAAGCAGGATTCCACAAGCACAAAACAAAATGAACTCACACAAGATGTGTATTATGTGCAGCCTAAAATAGAAAAATAACAGTTTAACAGCCAATCAACAGCTATTCAATTTAGGACCAGAGGCATTTTATCCATTTTCATGGCTCCAGATTTGTATGAAAAGGTTTTGAGAACCTTCCAAATATGGACTTGAGATTACAATAAAAAAATTCATTAAATTTTAAAATTTCTATTTTTAGTGATTTTATCCTAGGTTTTTTATAATGGTTTTTAATAACAACATCTTCAACGGCGCCAGCAGCCAAGCCAGCTTCAATGGAGGCAAGGCTCAGAACGTAGAGGCACCTGTTTACACCCAAGCCTTTGAGGCGGGTAATGAGGAAGCTGACCTGTACCTTACCACCAACCCCTATGGCTTTGACTTGTTTGAGAGTCACTTAGCGTCTAGCTCTGCCCCTGCTCCCACACCCACCCCTGCACAAGCTGCCTGTCAACTAACCAATCAGGATGGCAACCCTGATTTGGAAATCTTTCTGCCACCAGCCAACCTGCTCCCCCCTCAGCCAATCAGGCTTCAGCTCCCCTGGCCCAGCACCCCAAGCAACAAATCATCACCGCCCAAATTCTTCAGGAAATTGTGGCACTCAACCTGCAGGGTCTGTCCACGGATCAGATTGCCGCCCAGTTGCAGTTTACCCGAGCCACCATAATGCGGGAGTTCAACAACCTAATGAATAAGGGGAATCTGATTGGGACATCCAAGAAGCCAAAGAAGGCCACACAGTCCCAGATAACCGAGGCCTACCCAATAATGCTTGACCTCCTCCAGCGGGACCCCAAGCTTCCCTTGACCCAGATCTGGAAGTAGCTTGCGCACCATAACATATGGGTCTCTGAGCGCATGGTGCAGCTCTGGATGTATGGGAAGGTGGCTTCCATACTGGTTCTTACCAATTTTGCCAGCAACCAATGGGATGGCGCTGAGGATTTCCCGTATGATCCCGCCATTGAATCCACCCTGGTCTGATGCCTGACTAGTCTGTCAGATGACATCATATTTTCTTGTACTATAAGCTATTAATAGCTTTTGACAATTTTGGTGAGCAAGGAAGTGCCGTCACCCAAAAAGGAAGAAGGTCAAGAAGGGGACTTTCATTGATGCTTTTCTGGCTGTTTCAGCCAAGGGTTTTGTCTACTATTGAAAAAACCTGATTTCATCAATGGGTACTCATACAGCCACATCCTTGGTGGATTACTCAACTCCTGGGATGGCTCAAATTCCAAATACCAGGTTTTCTTGAGACACCAGATGGAGGGAAGCTCCACTGCCCTTGAGGCCATCCAGGGATGCGGGCACCAGGCCTCAGTCTATCCTGCCAACCATGCAGACATCCATCTGGCTGATGTTGTCTTCTTTAACATTAGAGATACACTACGGGAGCGCCGCCCTCAGGCTTTCAACAACCTCTATCTTGGGGTCCTTGATCACAATTTTCTCTTTGGTCACCAAATGGTGGCTGACTTGTTTGCGCAAATAGTTTTCCATGTGAACATGGGCAACCAATCACGCAAGGATAAATTTCTCACACCCCGTGCCACAGCCACCTACCAGCCCATCCAGCCAAAGACTGATGAGGAGTACAATGAGCGCTATATGGCAGCCATCACAATCAATCCTCCTGCCTCCACCCCCACCACCAACACCCCCCGCCCGCAAACCCAACCCATTCAATCCCAGACTCCCCAGGCCAGCACTGCCTCTACATCCTCCTTCCTGCACCATTCTGCCTACTAGGCATCACTCTTTCCCGTCCCAATAAACCCCTGTCACCAAACATTTTCTATTTATAGTATATTTTTTTGAATTTCAATTGTTCATGAACTCTTTGTTTATAGTTGGTTTTATTCTTTATGTTCAGCTTATTTCTATATAAGCATATATTTACTAAGGCGTGTATCTAGATTCTGAACACAGTTATTTTTAGCACTTAAAAACAGCCCCTTGTAAAAATATTAACAATAATTTGGTGGTTGTCAAAATTTGAATTAGAAAATCTTAGGTTAATTGTATTTAGATAAAGTTGTTACTGATCCGAATTCAAAACCTTAATGATAAACTTTAAGCCAATCAGGAGCCAAGTGATAAAGTGATTGTTGTGACATAAAGGGTCATTTAATAATTCTTTGATGCATGTGCGCTAATTAATATGATTGGCTGGATGTTTTGTCATTGTATACCATTGCTTCTGTGGCAAGTTGTTGGTGGACTAGTGCCCAATCAGCTGCTGGGTTAGCACTAGTCCATCAACAACTTGCCACAGCGGCAATGGCGTACAATGGCAAAACATCCAGCCAATCATATTAATTAGCGCACATGCATCAAAGAATTATTGAATGACCATTTATGTCACAACAATCACTTTATCACTTGGCTCCTGATTGGCTTAAAGTTTATCATTAAGGTTTTGAATTTGGATCAGTAACAACTTTATCTAAAAAAAGTTAACCTATAATTTTCTAATTCAAATTTAGCTGAGCACCAAATTGTTGTTAATATTTTCACAAGGGGCTATGTCAAGCGCCAAAAAAATATGGTAATCAAGGAAACAATGTCAACACAAAATAAACAACACATATTGAGATAAGCGTAAAATATATACACAATGGGTAAAAAGATGGGATAATGTAATAAACAGGAAAAAATAAAGGAATAAACAAAGAGGCAACAGTATCAAAATAATACAGAATTTATTGGGGCAAAAGCTATAAAAACATATGGAAAGGTTAGTAAAAAATAAAATGAGAGAACTCAAAAAGCCGCTAAAAGACCTCAACTTGGTAATTGCCAAAATTAAAGAGATTGACGCAAGGTCAAAGCAAGAGTTAAGTCTGCCGTCCTTGAAGGGGACAAAATTGAAAAGGTGTCTGCCAAGGCACTCATGGCCAAGATTCCAGACACCCCCAAAACAACAATTGAACGGCTTTTAAATGTCCAGAAGCACATTGTGGAAGGCCTTCAATTCAAGTCTTTTGCCCTCTCTGCGCTGTCTGTCTGGACAGATGACCCAGAAATGTATTCCCACCTAAGACCTGCAAAACGTACCCAAACAGATGACACTGAGCAGCCAGCACAACTGGTTACACTGAGAATAGCAAATCCTGGCAAGGATGTGGGCAAGGAGGAGACTGTAGAAGGTAACCTAAAATTATAATTAATAAAAAGTTCCAAACACTTACCTTTTTTTAGAAGTCAATGGTGAGCTCTGCCGGGTCCTGGTCCCTTTTGTCCCCGCCACATTCTATGCCAACTATGCCACTCATGTGGTCAAGCAGCTTTTCCTGTCCCCCCTGTCTTGAAGGAGCTTAAAGACCATATCCACAGGTCTTTTCCAATGTTGCAGGAGGCATGGGCTGGGCTTACTCATGCCAAGGGGGCATCCAAGTGGGCAGTTACTGCCTACAAAGATGCCCAACTGGTCCGCCTGGACCCAGTATCACTCTGTGGAGTTTACTGTGTAAACTCCATTGAGCTTGTTTGGGACGTCCTGGTGACACTCCCATTTAAGAATTTACCAGAGATGGGCCGGGCTCATGCAGCTGCTTGCTTCTGCTTCCCGGTGGAGCACACCCTGTCTTACCTGCTTGAGAACATTGGGCGCACAGTGATCAAATTGGCTGTTGCAGACGCAACAGCCGTAAAGAAGACCAAAATCCTCCTGGCAGACTTTGGGCTGGACTGGAGTGCCAACAAGACAGGGGTCCTGGCAGCTATGGAGCTGACCTTTGTCAAGACAAAGCACAACAAGATGATAAGCGCAGTTTATAATAAACTGTGCAAGTTTACAGAAGCCTTTTCTGGCCAAAGGCTTCACCTTGTTGTTTACCTGGGGTTTTTATTCTTCTTTGGGATGGGCGCTTTGGGTGAGAACCTGGACAGGGTCCTTCTGGGGATTGACAAGGCCAGGCTCTCCCTGGATGGGAAGAAGGTCCCCCCGGGTACAACTCTGTGGATCACGTCATCCAGGATGCCTTGGCCCTGGCCAGTATCTACAGGTTTGCAGCCCTGCCAGAAAAGCTGCTACTCCATTCACACCTAACAATACTCCCTTTTACCAGCCGCTGTAAATATTTTAACCAGGGTGTATCCACTGTCCACAGTGTGGCGGTGGAGGTTGTGCGCCACCTCCATTATGGGGTGGGTACATACCACCAAACTCACTACAGGTGTTCTTAATAAATTCTCTCTTCCAAATAATTCCATTGCAATTTATAATATTTTTATTATAATAAAATTTTCTAATTCTTATTTTAGCAAACAAGATTTGCAGAATATATCCCAGAGAAGGTCTTAATAAAAGCATAATAATATATTTCAATAAAATCTACTTCTGATTTGGACACATTACATTTAACTTTTTTTGATTATTATATTTATTTTGCATAAGTGATATTAATGCGTTTGCGTAATCCAGTATCAAGCATTTGGGATACCCTTAGATGACATAATAAATATATATACAATAAAATAAATAAAATACTTACATCTATTGATGGATCTTCTGAATGTAATTGCGGGCATAGAAACATCTAAATATATAATGATAATTAATAAATGTTGAATAATAAATTAGAGAATATAAAAAAGTTGGACACACTAAGCCTTTAATTGATTGGCTGTTTGGCTAGGCACACAGGGATGAACAAATCAGCATGGCCATAAAATTTGGCCACAGTCTCATCTGGGAGGGTATGGATCCAGGCCTGCAGCAAATCAAACAGGTCCTCAGTTGTCATAAATAACATTTCAATACTTGTATTAAAAACCCAAGAGTTAAACCCCGGTTCCCAGAAGGCGGATCCAACCCTCCAGACCAGTCCAGGACCCGCCAATTTGTTAAGAGATGGGCTCAAATTGGTGAATTACTCCGTGTTCCACCGACCTACTACAAAGGACCCTCCAAAGACAACTCAAGTCACACAAAGTGGACAGGGGACCGCCAACTCGCTAAATTGCGTACTCAAGTTGACAAGTTACTCTGAGACCCGCCAATCTCCCAAGGACAATTCCCCAAATGATCATCAGATTGATGCTAACCTGGAGCCACCAAAGACCCAAACCTATGCAGTGGTTACAGCTTGCCTTAAAGAGGTTAAAACAAACCCTATTCTCAACTCTGCCAACAACCTGCTGGCATGCTGCCCAGAAGGGGTAGTACAATTGGATTACTCAGGTGACATGGTGAACAGTGGCGGCAAAACAAAGCATCACCTTTCTGATTTGCCAGAACAGGCACAACCTGGATCTGCCGCCCCTGGGGCCCCAAGCCAAGACCTACGTCCCGCCAGCACCTTGTCCGCAAACCTGAATCCTGCAAAAATCAAAGGAGCAAAACCTCATGGTATAAAAAACCCTGGCGGTATGGTGAAGACCACATCATTATTTTTGATATTAAATTTTTATGAACCTTTGGTTAAAACAAATCTTACCCTATCTAGTCTTAGTGATCTTCCATCTTAATTCCAGTCAAGTTGACCGCCAGGCTGCCGCCCTTCCCCAAGACCAGCCTGCCAAATTGTCCCAGGCATTATACCGTCCCCTGGGAGCCCCCTTTGGACCTGTGCATTTTACTGAATACCCCCTAACCTGGCCTATTCAGAGTACAACTTGGAAACCATCCTTGTTGCTGACCCTTTGACAAGGACTAGAAGTACCAAGTACATAGGACGCAAAGGAAAGAGGGTTAAGATTCCACCCTTACTGTTCAAAGACAAGTACAATTACCAGCCTGCCTACTTTGTTCCTATGACTCCCCCTTTAACACCACAAACAGACCGCCTGTTGGAACCCACCGCAGCAGCTGAGACCACCTCTACCCAACTGTTTGGAGTACTCTACATTACTTTGACAGGATTGGTAGATTCCATGGTCCCCAAATCCAGACCTTGGTCCTTACTCAGGCGATCTGTATCTTATATTATCAAGTTAGCACTCATTCTGTGATGGGCCCTACCCGCTGGCTTGGCTGTACCTCATCCCAAACTGCCCAAGGCCCCTACTTACAACTGGCTTCCTGACATCAGTCCCAGTTTGGGTTCCTCACTTGACAACTTGCTTGAGCCACCCAAAGTCTTCCTCAGAGGGATTTAGGAAGGGTGAATAGGCGGGGAGGAAGAGAAGACTCATATTTGCTGTTGCCAATTGCTGGGGGCCCACTGCAATGCTTGTGTCAATTGATGGAAATTCTTCAATAATATCAGCCACCTTGTGGAAACTAACGTTGTCCAACACAATTACGTTGGTGAAGCCCGGGCTTGTGCGCCTCAGGTGCTCCTGGACCAATTGGAGAAATGACAGGAAGGTCCAGCTATTGTGGAAGCCTAGTATCATTTGGTAGAGCTTGACCCCCTTTGGACCAAGGAGAGCCACAATTGAATAGGCTGTGGCGCAGACTGCAGCACACCAAGCCACCCCGTCATTGGAGCCTCTGGGGACATAGCCATATGCATTGCGTATTGACAAGGCAAATTCTGATTTGTCAATATAGTAAAATTTGACTGTCCCCTTGACTTTGAGGGCAGTGTACGCCTCTGCGTAGTTTTTCCGGGTCTCAATATTGGCTGGGCTGTTCCAATTGTATGGGGATACCCCAAGTTTTTTCCAGGAAAATTGCATTCCCTTGACCAGATGGTAGTAAAAGGAAATTGAGGCCTTGATCCCAAAAGCGGACTTGACCATAGCCTGTATATTTTCCAGTTCAATATGGCATTCCTGGGTGATCCACTGGCAGATTGCCCATTTGTGCTCCTTGGTGAGCATGGTTGACACACGCAAGGATTTCTCTGCGGCAAGGACACAACCGGTATCAATGAACTTGTTGAAGGCCTTTGAGGCGTATTTGAGATCCACTCCAACAATGGCCGCAGCCGCCTTGTAGTCACCCAATTCCCGCATTAGCTTAAGCAGGATGATGTGTTTGATGTTGGGGATGCACTTCTGGGCGGGCTTTGTGGGTTCAGACAAGCCAGGATCCTGATTGATGACAGGCTTGCAAGGCATGGGCACCTTGTTGTAGAAGGCTGCAACCTTTTTGAGCACTAGCTGTCCCTCATTGGTTTGGTAGAACTGGAGCTCCTTGTAATCCTCCTGATTGCCATCACTGACGTAGGGCTCATAGCTAGTATCAAGTACAGGCTTCACCTTCTCCAGCATGGCTGACAGGACCAACTCTTGCCGGTATACAATGTCAAACACATACAAAGTAAGTTCTACCTCCTTGTTTCTAACCATTTTTGTTGTGGTAACCTTGGTGGGCTTCCGGGTCAGCTTTGAGACCCAAGGGTTGATGCTCTGCACCCTAGCAGCTTGTGCTCCTTGAACCGACTGTGTCAGTGCAGTGTCACTGTGGAACTCTCCTCTCCCGCCTCCCTCCTGAGTAGGCACTTGTGTTATACTAAGTCTATTTTTTGACCCGCAGGGGCAACCACAATTGCGGCGCACAACAGGTGCAATGGTAGTATGTTGTTGTGTTCCTTCCATTTTTATAATTTAATAAAATATAAAATAAAACTTAATTAAGTCACTCTCTAATTTTAATTTTTGCTTTTATCTGTTTATGGATATTCAATTATTATTTTTCCCCACCTGTTATCCCAATTATAGATTTTTTATTTCTTAATTAGTTGTTTTTGGTTTTACAACGCCCATTTTAGAATACTCAAAAAAAATCTACTCATTTTCCCAGATTTTACTGCCAAATTCAAACACCCAACACAATATTTTTAAAATTATTTTTCAGATCTTGTGTCTTATTTTAGATACCTTGGTATTATTCATGATTACAATCCATTGCACACATTGTGTGAGTGATTTTGTTTACATTGTGAGTTGTTATTGTGTTTCATTTTTGGATTGAGTTTTGACACACCTTGCTTGGGTGTATTTTGTCATTAATTCACATAGTAAACATATGTACACCAAAAGTCAACTCACACCATTTTGTTTGTGAATCAATGTATTTTGGATTTTATTTTGAATGGTTTTTCTTTGCGTGTGAGCCTTTTATTGCTGTGTTGACCCATTTCCCCCTTTATTGTCAATAAACTCTGTTAACAGAGTATATATTTTAAACTGGGAGTTGGATTTTGTTTAAATCTGAAATCATTTTGTTTAAATCTGAAGAATTTTTGCTTGTTGCCATAGCTTTTAAAACTACTGTAAACAATTCATATGTACTATGTGTATCTTATTTTAAGCCATAAAAGTCTTCTGCAACTCTAATAACGCTATCATTGTTACTAATAACTCATTTTCCCATTATATAATTCTCAGAAGAATATAATTTACATAAAATTAAATATGGACCAATAATGTGAAAAAAATTTAGACTGATTTATAACATTTTTATTTAAAAGCTTAAAACTTAATTTTTGGAAACTGAAAGATGTACTAAAAAAGTGAAAAATAGTTGACATAGAAGTGGCTGCCAGAAGATCATCTACCATAATAGGGGATTAAGGACAATTGGTTTTGTTGATATTGAATGCTTCTGTTTCTGAAGTTCCTATAATAATAAAAAAAAATTTCTTTGATTTATTTTAAAATTTAAAATTTTAAGACAATCCTTTCATATATGGTTGGTTCTTTTATGGATCTAAAGGTGTCAGGGATTCTTTCCCTGACTACTTGAATCTTATTGACACGCCTTGCAAAAACATTTTTACAAACCAGCACCAGAACAAATTTTCAAAGGACAACCATTCAAACACACAACACAACAGACTTCACAACTATGCTTTTATTTTTAAAACCTTTGGAAACTGGATTTGAACCCTGGACACTGCTAAAGAATGTATCATTAGTATTGGATTACCACAAACCATTGAATTACCTTTTATTATCATTTAATTCAATTGGTTTTTGCTTTCAAAAAGCCTTTCAAACTCAAAAAGGTTAATAATCAGCAGGTAGACGTCACTTACCACTCTGCATATGATTGGCTGTGTATAGCTTCCCGGACAATCATGGACCCACTCTCTCTAGCCTTAGGCATGGCTCCGTACTTCAGTATATTGGATCTTCTTAATTTACACCGCTTAATTAGCTTGATTATGCTAAAGTCTTTCCGGATCCTCTGCCTAAATCAAATCAGTTTGATAACCATTAAGCAAATATTTAAGTTGTACTTAGACAGGTATTTTGAGTGATTGATTTCAGGTAAATCATATTCATTTCCCAAACTCCTCTCAAAGGTTCAGCCTTTTTTGAAGCTATATAAGTTCCAAAATTTCCTTCATCCCAAATGTTCCAACAATAAAGACTATCCTATTTTCTGATACTTCTACCTTTTCTGACACAACTCCATTTCTGAAGCCATGAAAGGAATCCTTTTCCTATCCTGGTTTCTAGATTACTTCTTGCTAGTGGTTTTGGCCTTGGAAAATCCAACTCCTACAACTGACTGGTTCAACTCCTCTCCTGATGATGCCCACCAAAAGGAATCCCTTGCCAATGGATGGTTCAAATACCCGTCTGGACATTGGGGATGTAAGTTCAACTATGGTCGCTCATTTACTTCCCCTCCTGTTGAGCCAACCCTTGTTAGACCTTACACTTCCTTTTACCTCTTAGTGTATTTGGTGAGATTCACCTACTTAGGGCATCTTGGACATCTTGCAATAGTCACGCTTCCTATTGGCTCGGTAATTGCAGGTTTAAATGTTGGGGCCTTGGCCCATCAGCTAGGGAGCTTATTCCCTGCCAAGTGGGTCCCTGACAAAAGGCTTTTAATTTAATTTAATAAGATATAAAATCAAGGGTTTTACAATATAGTTTTATTCTCTTTATAAAAAGATAAGCTTTAGTGTCTAATTCTCTATCAGTTTGACAGAAAATTGATTGACAAACAAAATCAAAGAGAAATCTTCCTGGTGGGTCTTAAAGAATTTTAGCTCTAGATAGAAAATGCTACAAACATAAGCAGCCCTATAAGCAGGGTTGTAACTAAACCAATCACTACAGTAGGAATCATAATCAACCAGTATTTGGATTTTATCTTGAAGTGAGAGCGTATCATTCAGCTCTTTCAGATATAAGGTATATAACTAGCAGCCCAAACCAAAAAGGAATTCCAAAATATTTTATGAAAGTAGATCTTTGAGCAAGCTGGAACTCTTCTAGAAAATGAAACGTTTAAGTTCACTTGGAACTGGTGATCAAAAACAATGTTTTAAGGTTTTGATTCAATCTTATATTTTTTATCAAATCAAAAGAAGAGAAACTGGAGAAAGACTTTCTTGAATAGCATAAGTCACCTTTGGAAGATAATAGGCGACCCTCAATCCGACTTGAAGCACATTTAAATTCTCTTACATTTCTATTTTTATTTTTATAGTAAAACTAGTTTATAAACAAGAACAAGTCATAAATAAATAAAACCAAAACAGATTTTAGTTCTAAACCATTTAAAACTGTCAAGTTCCTTAAGTTGAAGTTCCTAGATTGGAAGTGCAAAAATTAAAACACTATGTTGGGTTCAAAGAAAAAGTATTAAATATCAAAAGCAAAAGTTGAATTTCAGAAGTCAGCTTTGAAGCCAAAAAAATAATTCTTAATAAAAAACTTTAAAACTTATTATAGACTAAAAAATCCCAATGACACATCTATGCAATAAAAATTAATATTAATCATAAAATCACTGAATTAAACCTTTTTAAATAAGAGATCATTTTTATTTAAAACAAAATGCTCTAGATTTTACTTACCACTTTATTTTATAAAGAAAAGCCTGTCTAAGTCAAAAAACAATTTAAAAATATAAATAGTTTATAATATTTTATTTGAGAATAACATAAGTAAAGCCATAAAAATACTTTAGTTTAATAAAAATAAAAGTACATTTTATACAAGATATATGTATATAAGTTGAGTAAATTTCCAAAGTTATTTTTAGGGGCAGGAAGATATTCCATCATTTTTTCCATCGACTGATTTTCAGTCATTTTTGATCCAACTATAAATTTATTTCATACGTAAATGATTTAACTTTACAACAAAACAAAGTTTTAAATAACTCTATTTGATAATAAAAGCTATGTTCCTCACATATAATTTATTTTATTTTATTTCTTTTGTATTTAGGAGGCTTAATTTTAAATAATACTGTTTTAAAAGCCAATTAATTAAATACTATACTAAAAAATAAATAAAAAACATTAAAAGATTCATAGAATAAATTTTATGGGAAATAATTTCTTTATTTTTAATCCTTTTATTGTTGCAAAGGGAAAAAACTACATGTGAAAAAAATTATAGTTGGATCAAAAATGACTGAAAATCAATTGACGGGAAAAAATTGACAGAATATCTTCCTGCCCCTGTTTTTATTGATAATCTTTAATAGTCTACTTATGGTTTGACTAGAAGCCCAAAAGAGCATTTATTAACTATATTAAGATATAACTTACAATTATATACATATGAAGAACATATAGACTTATAAATTCCTATAGCAGGTTATAAATTTAGAAGGTCTTGTTGTAACTGTGCTATTTTAGCATAGTTACAAGAGTCAAATATTTGGAAACTAGATAATATTCTTTATTGAGAGATAAGTAATATAGTCATTGTGAACCATAGGTAACAGGAACATGATTGTGTTGATCACTTGGTTTAATGGTGAAGGGGTGGCTTGATCCTGATAATGAGTCAAGTGCCAAATTGAGGTACCACTGTAAGGGAACATCATTTTTTCATGTTGTTGGATTTGGAAATTTGAGTCAACTTCCTAATTTGGCTCCAAGTCACTGAGAAGTTGGATTGTGGGTTACAAAACCGCTTAATTGGAACCTTGCTGGTGGGTCAAGTCTTCTGTTTTGAACCCCCCCTGGCTGAAGGTTTGCCTCCTCTAGGGGCAGGTTGTCAGGGGCCTGGGCACTGTATTGGACTAGTTGTTGTTTAGTGGCTGGTAGGACGGTTTCTTGTTGTTTTTTCTTGCTTTACAAGGTTTTAATTGATCAAGATGATTATGGCTTTATTTTGCTTGCGTTTGTTGAGTCCTTGCACAAGGTAAGTATTGTTCCTGTTTAACTTTAAGATGATAGTGGTGCTCACTTTTTTGGGTTGTAATTTTCTCTTTTCTGTGTTCATTACCCAGACCTTGTCACCAACTTTTTGTCTATTTTGGATGGGAACAAACATATTTTGCAAATGTTTCTCTTCTTTTTCCAACTGATCACTATTGGCTTACATGGCTTGAGGTATTGAACAAGGGGAACCTTGCTGGGCATTTCCAGCTTGGGTTCTGTGAGGGCTTGAATGATATTGAGTTGTGTGCCATTAACAAACTCAAAGGGGCTCTTCCCTGGCAATTTGTGCACACAAGTACAGCATATAAGAAGTGCAGTTGGTAGCTGCTTATGTCAGTCCTCAGGTCTCCTAGCAGTGAGCTTGACAAAGGCCTTCACTAAGCTACTGTTTAGCCGCTCCACTTGTCCATTGGCCTGAGGATGGTAAGGTGTTGTCACTGTGTGCTGGACCCCATTTTTGGTGAGGTCTACATTGGTATCTTCAGAGGTCAGTTTCTTGCCCCCATCTGTTATCAGGAGTTCTGGCTTTCTGAACTTACTGATGAATTCCTTGCCTATTAATTGCCAAATGTTGTTGCCTGTATGGGTGTTCACTGCCTGAACTACTGGCCAGCAAGTGACTAAGTTGATGGTGGTGATGATGTACTTCTTGTTGTTGTGTTTCCTGGGCATGGGCAACCCAGACTTAGGCAGAGTGTTGCTTTTTGCAAACTTTTCACACACTTCACATTGGTCAAGAACTTCTTGGACGTCCCAATATAAAGTTGGCCACCATGCCTTGTGCTTGAGAAATTCATAAAGGTTGCGGCTCTTGGAGTGTCCTAAATCTCTGTGACAGCATATAATGGTATCAACTTGTTGATGTGTAGGGATATACAGGATGGTGCTCTCATCAGCATCTTGCAGTGTAGCTTCCCATATACGTCCGTGAAGAGATGCTCATTTTTTATGACTGTTTCTTTAGTGATGTCAGTAGTGCCTGGGGGAAGCCTTTGTCTTTAGTTTGGAGTACCAGGAGAGGCCAGTCTAGGTCAAGACTTTTCCCCCTTCTTTTGGCTCTAACATACAAACAGGAGATTGTATATTCCATGGCAAGTTTGGGTCCTGGTTTGTATTGGATGATCATGTTAAACCTTTTGAGAGGCTCCATTCAGCGTGCCTGGCGCCTGGATAGGTTGGCTTGTGTTTTGAAGTATATGAGGGGCTTATGGTCAGTTAGGGCAAAGAACTCCTCTTGACACTAAGGTAGCAGCGCCACTTGACAAGGCAGTGTATGATTTTCAGCAGTTCCTTATTGTGGATGGGGTAGCGGCATTCACTTTCTATCAGTTTGTGCAACTTGTAGGCTATGGGTAGGAAGTTGCCACTGGTGTTCTTGATCCGTAGTACTCCCCCAATGGATGCATCAGAGGCGTCTGTCTCCATTTGGTACTCTCAATCTTGTTTAGGGTACTGTATAATGGGGCAGTTGTAATTTTTCCTTTAGACACCAGAGACAGAGGTTGCATTGGGGAGTCCATATAAACTTGGATTTGGCGCCAGTTATGGCCAACAGGGGTGCTGTCAAGACACCACAGTTGGGGATAAACCATTATATGTAGGCAACTATCCCCAGGAATGTATGCAGTTTGGACTTGTACTTGGGCAGTGGCATCTTGTAGATGGCCTGAATCTTCTGATTTTCAGGCTTGATGCTGTCTTTCATAACTACATGTTCCAGGAAGGGTAACAGTTTGCAGAAGAACTGACACTTAGAGGGTTTGGACAGCAGTTTATGTTGCACCAGGGTGGCAAAGACTGCCTCTGAATCCTTGTGGGGTTTTCCCACTGATTGACTGTAGATAATGATGTTGTCTAAGTACACTAGTGCGTGTTTGCTGATGTGGGGGGAAAAGACCTCATTCATAAAGATAAAAAAGGTTGATGGTGCGTTTTTCATCCCAAAGTTGAGCACAACACAATCATATGACCCATAATTGGTGCAGAAAGCTATTTTGGGTATGTCTTCCTCCTTAATACAAATCTAGGTGTAGCCTGCCATCAGGTCAATCTTGGAAAAGACAGTTACTCCACCCAAGGTGTCAATGAGTGGAAGCGGGTAACAATTCTTGATGATAACTTTGTTTAGGGCTCAATAATTCATAACCAGTCAAAGAGTAATATCTTTCTTTGCCACAAAGAATACAGCAGCGCCAAAAAGGGACTATGAGGAGAGTATAAGCCCTTTTTCAATGCCTCTTTGAGGTAAGCACACAGTGTGTCATCCTCATTTGGGGTAAGATAGTAGATAAGTCACATCTTGGGTACGGCTCCCCTGAGTTGGATGGAGTGCTGTATGTGAATTTCTGGTGGAAAACCTGGTAGAGCCACTTTATATATCTCTGGATGGTGGGCCACAATTTCACAATACTTAGGCGTGGCGGTGTCTTGGTGCTCCTTGAATTGTAAAATCTTGTACTGACAGGAGTCCCAGTCAATTGCCTTGAGGTTCTCCTTTTTTCAAGAGTTTCTGTAATGCGCACAAAGACATGGTCTAGTAGGAGCTGGTCCACTAAGTCAGGGTAGATCTGGTGGTTGACCCCTTTACGCTTGATGGCCAATACTGAGGTGATACATTCTATGTGGGGGTTGTTCTTTTGGAGCCAGTTCAGTCCAAGTACAATTTTAAATTTGGGGAAGTCAATGATGGGTCCCTGAATGATGGAGTGCAGGTTCTCTAGTGCAATAAAAAAGGGGCAGTCTCTTTTGCCACAGCAATGTAATGTTCATCAGCTAAATCCAAGTTCTTAATCCACAAAGGATTGGTGGTTAGCTTGAACTTGTCCGAAAAATTCCTGTTGACATGTGTTTAATCTGCACCTGAGTCCAGGAGCGCTGAGCCAGTATAACTACAAAAGGGAAAATGATAAAAAATCAGTTTATTGGGATTTATGGCAATGTTGTAGAGTACTGGATCTTCCAAGGGCACCTGAATCATTAGACACTGATCCACGTCCTTGGGTTGATACTCATTATTGGGCAAGTCAGGAGTTGTTCAGGGAGAGCTTGGCTTGCTTAGTGCTCTCCCTGGGCTTTTCCCTTGTCCCAATTGTCTTGTGTGGTGGTGACTCAGAAGTGGGTACAATTTGACTGTCCATTGTTCCTATTTCTGTGGCCATTCAAGCCAGAGGTTTTATGGCTTGAGTTATTATTGTTGTCATTGTTACCAGGCAGAGGACAGTTGGTGTGTCTAACTGGGTGAAAGTCATTGGGTTTCTCTCTTTTTACAGTCTGTGCTTTATGGAGAGCATTGGACTTTTTCCCACTTTATCTGCCTCACATTAAGAGCTCTTCAAGTTGGTAACCTGATCCAGGTTGATGTGTCTCATTACATGCAACTTGAGTGTGTTGTAGTACATGAGGTGGGTAGCTGGGTGTCAAAGGACATGTCTGAGGGGGAGCATAGGCAGAGTTCTTTTATATGCCCAAGTGAGCTCCTTTAAGGTGCCTGTTTAAGTGAGATTCTTTACTTGATATTTGATCATGATTGTGGTGTCCTTAAGAACAAACCTTGCTAAGAAGTCCTGATTGAAGGTGCCACAGTACTTCTCAACTTGGTCCTTGTGCCACTTGTTACACCAGGTGCCTGCATTGTGTTTAAGTCAAATGGAGATCTCCACAATCCAGAAGCATTGTGGGTATTTTGTTTGGGCCCTCTTGCTTTGGGAAGATTGAATCCATGCTGTGGGTTGTTGTCTGGCTCCAGTAAATGGTTTCAAGGTAGCGCTTCAAAGTCTTTGGGCTACATGGACTGGCATGATGCTTTCATCTGTTGCTTGAGGGGCAGCGGCAGGTGTTTGGAATAAATCTTGTGCCAAAAAAACGTTGAAGACAGAGACTAGCATCACCATGTTCAGGTACAGCACAAACCTGGTGGGTATTTTGGTACCGGGTGTGTACAGTGTCCAGTCTATTGGGAGGCCAAACATAATTCTATTGTAGATTTGTTGACCGCAGCAAGTACAGACAACAGGCAGAACTTCAAGGGATAAAGTAGAATGAAAACCCTACTTCTGCTACCAATTTTGTAACTTTGCTGTTTTAGCAAAGTTACAAGGGAAAAATATTTGGAAACTAGATAATATTTTTTATCAAGAGATAAGTATTATATAGTCATTGTGAACCATGGATACCAGGAACATGATTGTGTTGATCACTTGGTTTAATGGTGAAGGGGTGGCTTGATCCTGATAATGAGTCAAGTGCCAAATTGAGGTACCACTGTAAGGGAACATCATTTTTTCATGTTATGGGATTTGAAAATTTGAGTTAACTTCCTAATTTGTATCCAAGTCACTGGGAAACTGGGTTAAGGGCCACAAACCTGCTTAATTAAAACCTTGCTGGCGGGTCAAGTCTGCTGTTTTGACAGTATCAATAATGGGAAAATAAATTTCATGAAATTGAGGATTAATTAAGGTTTGTTACCAAAGTTTTCAGGATATCAGGAGTACTGTGATGCCCCTTCAGGTGAGTGAGGGGCAGATGCAAGTATTGGCGTGGTCCACCAGATGATGGAACCTGACTTTACCAAGTAGGAGAGGACCTTCCTAACCACAGCCCAGGGTCCTATCACTGGCAAGGCAGAATCAATCAACCCTGTAAGTGCCAGGTATAGCACTCCCGGGAATTGACTACTCTGGCGGTGGCATCAGAAGTGGGTGGGGTTGAGATAGTTGGTTTGGGTGTTGGGGTGGTTCTATTGGGGCTAATTAGATGGCAGGGTTATTGTATTTCCCGTTGAAGATCAAAGGGATATAGTAATTTATTTGCTGTCACAGATTATATGATATGGATTCTTGGGAGCAACTGGGCAAGTGTACTACTGCAAGTCTTCCAAAGTCCAGGGCTCATGGTCAGGGTTATGGGGATACTCAGTGAAGTTCACAGGGACAAACAGTGTGTTAGGTGGACAGTAGTAGTCAAAGGCTTCAGTTTTATCAACTGGAGTCTGACTATCTATTCCAGTGGATGGGTACTGATGCTTGAGTGTATGCAGATGGAAGAGTATCAAAAATATTTATGGAAACAGATTGGTGAACCAAAGGTTCATAACAACTTTATTTGGCAAGAATGACATTACATAATCTTTCTGGTACTTCTGGTTTTTATACTCATTCACATACAGGTGCCTCTGGGCATTCTTCTGGTGCTATCTTGGTAGCAAGGTTAGGCATCTCAAATTCTTCTTGTTGATTGGATGCTTCATCATGTTTGGGTTCTTCAGTAACAGTTGCTTGGCTTGCTGGTGACTCATCTTTGCCTGACTGGTCATTGTTTCTGAAAGGGTTGACTGCAGGAGTCATGGGGTCTTTTCCAATTTGATTACCATTTAGGACTGGATTGAAAGGCATTCCTGAGGCAAAATAACTTGATTAAAAAAGGGTTCCCAACTTGGAACCCCAAATTACCAAATGGAGAGTGGGATTGAACTGGGAGTTCTGGGCAGCTAAAAATAGCCTGCCCAGACCCAAATAAACCCAAAAAAGCTTGGTCATAGCTTTTGGGGCCCAGGGTGGGCCCTGCAGCTTCTGCCAGGGCAGGAGTGGTTTCTGCACCTAGATATTTGCTTTTCAAAGCAAACTCAGGTGCAGGCAAGCTCCCGTCTGGTGGCTGGGAGCGGGTTTGAACTCTGTCTTGGGGTTTGAAACTGTTACTTCTATAACAAAAGTACACAAATGATACAACCAAATTAAATTTAGTTCTGCTTTTAATTGGGGAATATATGATTCCAAGAATAGGACAGAGATTTAGAATATAATAATGTCTTTTTTTGAAATGTAAGATATTATATTAAGTAAGTTAGCCACAGAGTCACAAGGGATGGTATGGTAGACAAAAAATATAATTTTTGTTTTGAATAACTTATTGAGGGTGTTTGGCTGTAAAATGCTTTTCTCCTTATAAGGATATATTGTCATTTTTTGAAATTTTGTTACAACCATGTTTCCCTCCTCACCCTCTAATGTATCTTACAATACACAGGGGTGCTTGATGAGTTTCCCCTTGACATATCTATTATCATGGATCAATCCAATGGTGATGTCAAATTTCAGGAACTATCTCCTAATTAGGAGCATTACAATTTGACTTGCTGATCCCTGAGCAAGATATTACACAGTTCAAACCTTATGTCAGACCTGTCACTGTGCCACCCCCTGTGGACCTGTGGCTTCCATATATGGTATATAAATTACAGTGTTCCTCAATAAACCACATCTTATTCTATTTATTATTGTCATTTATATTTAACTTTTGTCTTCCCCAATCAAATACTGAACTATCATTGTGTCAGGAATGCTTTTTTAAACATTCTTGACAAAAAACTTTCTCTGTCTAAAGAGGCAGAATTTTTGGTTCCCTTATTGGCTTCTGATTCTGCTAAAGGGGATGGGTTAATAAGTAGTATCCTTTCTTTTTTACCTTTTGATTTAAATCCAGAAATGCCTCCCAAGACACCTGTTTTCAACAATAAAATTTAAACCCGGGTCAATTAATGAATTAGCAGATATAGATTTAAATTCAAATGATAATTCTAGTTTAAACCAATCATTACCTCTTAAATTGGTTTTGAGCCAATCAATGATTGGCAACTATGATTCTAATTGTCCAGTACTTTTTCCCAGTGACGTTGACAGCAAAGATGAAGCTGACAACGTTCTGTGCCTGGTTTTGGGTCTTTTGGTGGCCTTTCCTTCCGTTGTCTTGTGTAAATCACCTCCTGATGCTCCAGTTTCTCTGGGGAAGCCATACCAGTCAAAGCCTTGCCAAACAATGGAAGACCAAGCTAATGAATTATAAGTAACTTATATCGAAGAAGTGAGAAAGTCATAAGGAGATAGGTTATAATCCCCGGTTTGAATTTCCCAACTATCAAATCTCCATTTTATCTCCAACTTCCCCAAACTTCTTTTCCTATATTATGTTTGCTACCATGCTATAAAAAGCTGGTAAGCTCCATTTTATTATTTTTTCAACCAATAAAGTCTTCATTCACCTAAGTGACTGTTGTTAATTTTTATTCTTATACAACCTCTAAATTTCCAAGGCCATGAAATTGCCCAAGACTCCTCATGGGGAGTGGCTTGGGTATAAATGGTTACTCTGGTTTGTTTTGTCTTTGATGGTGTTTGCTAGCGTCTCAATAGGTTCCTGCGCTGATTCTGGTACAACTGCAGACTCCCAATTCCTGGATAGCTCTTGGCGTTGCGTGATTTTGGGAGTCTGGTATACAGCAAGTCCCATCTCCACAAATCCCCCTGTGCATAAGGAGACTAAGTTTTATGGTTCTCCTCCTTTGGCAAACAAACCTCAAGTGTTTTGTCCTTTGGCTTCAGCCTTTTTGTTAAGTTATCTCAGCGCGTACTTTTTCCTGGGCCGCTTTAATCCTCTCCTAGGTTGGTACCAACTCCTTGGAGAGTTATTCCATCTTGGAATGGTTTCTGTACCTATGGGATCCCTGGTCACGGGATTAAATCCTTTGGCAATTATTCACCACCTAGGAGGGTTACTTCCTAGTGGGTGGGTGCCTGAAACATTGGTTCAGTTGCAACAATTTGAATAAAGAGGAATAGTTTTTAAATAAGTTATGGTGTAGTTTATTGGGTGACTTCTGTTTATTGTAAAATAAAATTTCTTCTAAGGTAAAAGTCTTGGTTCAAACTATACCCTTACCTGTTATCCATAATTAGGACTGGAATTTGAGTATTCCTGGGAATTTGTGTACTAAGTGTTTCTTTTAAGGAATGTTGAAACATGGGCATAAGTAGTTGTTATGAAGCTTCTTGTTATTCCCTTTGGCATCTTTGAGTCAGTAATTATGATTATCATATACTGCCTTGTTTGTGAATGAGCCAATATGCTGGGGTTGAGCTTGGCTTGGTGTGGGCTTGATGCATGTACATATATCTGGTGACATGACATGCTTTCAAATTTTTGGTTATCCCCTGTATTTTTCCTTTTCAATTTAAAGGGATTAAATTTGCATTGTGCTATCAAAGTAGTGATTATGAGGGGTGGTTTTGCTGGGACTGTGGGCACCATTTTACCTAGGGTGATTTTCCTGTCATTTTCTGGAGTTACAAACTCAAAGAAAATGGTGCTAAATCCAGCGCCATGATTGATTCTAGCGCACAAAATAAAATAGGTAGTAGGCATAATTTCTATCCATTTAGTGTTGAGGTGTTCCTGAAAGATATGAAGATCATTAAGACTAGAGACCTGTTTATAATTTTATACTTTTTTAGAATTTGGATGATAAGAGGTTGTTACAACTTGTTTGAAGGTGTTCTTCTGACAGTACATCTTCATGAAATAGCTCACAAGTTTTTACCTACTGTCTATGATGTGTCATCCTTAATAAACAAATCAGGCCACTATTTTTTTCCAATGACACAAGTAATTTTGGGTTATTTAATAATTTTACAAAAAAATCACAGAATTTAAAGTAGTTAATTATGATGAAAATGGATTTCTTGTCCAAATTGCCCTTGGGAGGGTCTCAACAATATGGAGGGCCAACTGTTTAAAGGATTTCTTGAATTTGATTGGGAATACTGATTTGGGTGGAGTGGGGGTTGACATTTTTTCACAAAACACAAATATTTTAATTATATATGATACCCTGGCACATGTGTGACCACCAGCTTTTTTTATAGTTTTGTAGAGATTGGGGCTGTCAGAAATCTGCGGACTTAGTATTTTATCATCCACCAGATGATATCCTAAGTCTTTTGACATTAGAAAAGTACAGAGAACCTGTGACTTTGGCATAAACTTCAGTCCAGAATACTTTGTTTTATGTAGAAGTAGAAAGTCTGACTGGGCCCAAAGCCCAAAGGATTTGGGATGGTTCTTCCTACTTATGGATACAGTTGATATGTTTGTCTCTATATTTTACTATAGATAATTATACTTTATGACAACAGTATCATCTTTTGCTCTACTAATAAAGCCAAAGAGAGGATTATATTAAGGAAATAAGACTTGTATCAATCATCAAGTCAATACAGAATCATCCGTCTTTTATTCTAATGGACTGGCTTTAAGGTGGCCTACATGCCTGCGTTTTATCCAAGCTAGCTCACAACGCTAAGAAGAGACTGAAGTAGCATTAGATCAACACAGCAGGAGGCCCAGCCTTGTCTGGATGGATTTTTTTGGAAGCTTTCTTGATGAATTCCTCAGATTACTGTGTTTGTTCTATACACACCACACAACTGAGTCTCTTTTCAGCTGCCTGCTTGGGCCACTATCCAGGGCAAGCTAGCCAGCGGTTGGCTACTAGTTCACAAGATGATTGTTACATTAATCAGAGCTACTCTAATAAAATAGGCTCAGGTCCTTTTATCTTAGAGTGTTTGTCCTGGTGGCCCAGTCCATGTTGGGCTCTGCTAGAAATAATGCAGATGTCAGTTCTTATGAAGGCCCTCTTATTCTAGGATACAATTTAAGTTTAGAATAGTTGCTATTATGAAGTGCATGTTGAGGTGCTTGATGAAGGGAACTAATTAATGAGCAGTAATTGAATGTTTCATTCATTAGTTACAATGCATGAATTTTTTAATATCAGGATATGATTTGGTCATTGATTCATTGATCCTGCAGCCCTCATTGTTCTGTTGAAACCATTCCAAAGAGTGATTGACAGCTGACCTGCAATAATTGGTTGAATCCATTAATTAGTCAATATCCTAAAATCCTGACAGGGGCCTTGGATGTGTCCTGATGTGTGCTGGTAGTGAAAAATGATATCCCTTTTGGGGTTGTGGGGAATTAAGGAGTCTTTCTCTTTCCCTATGCCTTTAGAAGATATTCACTGAAACAATTAAAATTGGCTCTCATTATTCTTGAGTTTTACTTTAAGCAGAATTAAATTCTTTCTAGTGGTTATTTTTAGAACAAAAATACAATAAGGGTCAGTCAGGGTCCAGAATTCCTTCCCTGTGATAGATTCTACATATAGTTAGGAAAGGGTGTCAGCTGTGACCAGCTACTTCCCAGGCTTATTGTGGCGCTCCTGCTCCTATGAGGTCATCAAGGTGTGTCCTGGGTCAAAATCAAGGACCAGCTGGGTTGTGTTTATCATCTTCAGAGACACTTGTTCTATGAAAAGTACAAAAGTGAATCATCTAATCACTCCAAAAGGGATTCACCATGTCCCCAATCAGCATTTGCAATTGATAACTATTAAAAATGTATTTCACAGCAATACATATGCTAATATAGCAGCTTTATCATCTAGGGAGACGTTTGCATGATAATCCTTGGTATTCAAATATTCCGGATCTCCAGGTTATGGGCACTGTGTTACTTATTTATTAACCAGAAGTTTTCTATGAATTAACAGAATAAAGTTCCTGTCTCTTCTGATCTTTTTAATCAGCTCCAAAATTGTTATCACTAGTGATGTTCTCTATCACAAAAAGGGATATAGGGGTCAAGATTGGCATTTATTAGCATCATAAGAAAGATCTCTTTAGAAACCTTCTGGATCATAGTCTGGTTTGGAGGAATAGATTTGGGTTGAAAAGTCTTGGGCTCCTTGTCTATATATTTGCGCTCTGCTTTTCTGGCCTCTCTGCCTTTCACTGCCTTACTCTGGGTTATGTACTCATTTTATGATGTCTTGGACTCCTTTTCCTATGTCTTAGACTCCTTATACTTAGCTCTGGTTCTGGATATCCCTTGTTTTAGTCTGTTTCCCCTTAAAAGCTTCTTTTTTGGCCTGTTTTCTTCTTATAAATTCTTTTTTTAGGCTTAAACAATGTGTTTTTTCTATATAATAAATTAAACTTAACAATTTACCTAAGCCAATCAGGACAGACTTTCCTTGTCAACCCCCTGATTTATTAGGATTCCCCCCTCTATTCTACCAATGAAAAACATTGATAAAATAGGTTTTGGCTTATAGCCAATCATGCTCCTGGATTGGCCTAATTCCCTTAACAGTTTCCCCAATCTACCTGCTCCTGTCCCTGGTTCAAACCTGCCATCTTCCTGCTCCAGAAAAACCATGGCTCTGCGTTTTGAATAATTTTCCCATTTTATGTTATGTTTTGCCATGTTGATTTGACTGTCTTCATCTTATATTTTACTTAAGGATTTTTGCCTTCCCGGGTTAAGCTCAATGTTTCTCTGTGTTTTCCTGCCCCCTGTCAATTCTCAGCAAAACTCAAATCCACCATTTGATCTGCTCTCTCTCCTCCTAATGCCTTGGTGAAATGTCTGGCCCTGCTTTCAAAGGTTCTCTGTGCTGTTTCTGTGCTTTCACCTCCTTCCACTCAATCAGCTTTTTAATAAATACCTATATTTATTATTCCAACTGTCTGTTTGTTATTTCTTTATCTTTTTAATTTATTTAAACTCTGTTTATTTCATTAATTTCTCTATTTAACTCTTATATTTCTTTATTGTTATATTTATTTCTTGTTTATTTTATCTCTTTAAATCCTTTCTCTCTGTTCTTGATTTTTGTATTTTTGGCTGCCATTGATGATCTTTCTTTAGTCCTTCTGCTCCTTCTTCCTGCTAATCTCCATCCATGTTTTCTTTCTGAAATTCTCAATTTGGTTAGTCTTTATCAGTCAATACCTCAGAATCAGGCAATAAGTCTCATTAGTTCAATCAACTTAAACTGTACACCCATCAGTGACTTACACTTTAGGTTATCAGAAACATACACTCTTCATATCTTGGCACTGTTTTTACTCACTCAAGTAGTTAGCTTGAATTTCAGGCACAAATTAACCAACTTAACTTCCCAGAAACCTCCAAACCACCAATTTCTCTAGCTTTTTCTCTAGGCAGCCACCTTGAAAATGATTCTGGGAGTATCTCTGCTTTCTTAGTGTTTTAATACTCCTCAAAGCTACCAGGAAGACATAGAAAAATAAACCTTACCAACAGCCCAGGTAAAGTTATCCAACTGTGCAACCCCTGCAGTTGGGACCAGGATTTCAGTGCCACCTCAGCACGTCCATCTTCAGCTAGCCACAACTTCTCTACCATCTCATAGCACCAGTCAAGGTCTGCCCCAGTCTTATTCCCATACTTAGACCACTGCTATCATTCTCAAGAGCTAGAAATGTAACTAAACAATAAATATTTATTTGTCTTAGGCCACTATTCTTTTCTTGGCAAACATTAGCTTCACCTGAAAACAGCTCAACATGTGGATCATCACACTTATACTTGTTAAAAGCTAGTAGAGGGACAGAGACTTGAACTATATTGCATGTTGTTGAGTCAGGTGAGACTAAGTGATAAAAGTATTATAGTAATTTATGGTCTTTGAGAACCTGTGAAAAGAAGGTGGCTACTTCCAGGTAGCAGAGCCATTTATTAACACAGTGAAAATTGATATCTAGTTAATTGTTTTGTATGAGGTTATGCTGCTCAGTTTCTATGAGTTTTGCAATCCATGTACAACAGGAAAGAATACCCCATCACATTCTTCTACATACAGAATACACCCTATAGCCTGACCAGAGGTGTTGGGTTTAGTATGTACTAACAATATTAAATGGTTAATTATAGAATTAGGGCTGTAGTTAAACTTAATTTGATATTTTAAAATGATTATGACCCATTAATGCCAAGTTAAACTTCTTCTTGATGCTTAAAAGCTTAGTGATTTATAGACAAGCTCCCTGCAGTTAGATATAAACTTGTGTACATACACCACCATTCCCAGAAAGATTTTTAATTAGCTCATGTAAGTAGGAGATGAAACATTAATAAAGAAAATAATAAGTCTTTTCTGGATCTGATCCTGTCTGCCAAGATAATTCTGCCCAGAAAAAGTAGTACTGTCTAAAGAAACTTTAACTTTGAGGTTTTTGCATCCAGTTGGTTTTGCGCTGAATTGTGAGGATGTTTGAAGGTATTGTAAATGAGACCCCTGGTCTTGGCTGAAGAAAATGATGTTGTCTAGGTAGAAAAATAGAAAATTACAATGGCTTGCTCAAGCTCTTTTTTAATTATCATGGAAAATATTGATGATTTTTTTGTCATTGTACAGTTCATGACTATACATTCAAACAGACATAGCAATTCTGAAGGCAGTCTTTGCTTCATCCATGGGGGTAAATTATACCTGATTTTATCCTGCAGTGAGGTCAATCTTACTAATGACCTTATCATCTTCAAGTACTTTAAAGATAATGGAAATCAAGGGAAGGGGTACTTGATTTTTGATGTTGATCTCATAAGGATGTGTAGTCTATGACATGACATAAAAAATTCCTTTCTTGGATACAAAACACAGCTCAATAAAGCAATAAGAAGCTTCAGATAAATCCCTTTCCAGGGTGTCTACAAGATATGGCAGATAGTTTAATACTCCTTGGGCGGTAGACAGCAGAGAAGATGTGCTGTAAATGCCGCCATTAACCATGTTTCAATTTCGCCTTTGTTGGGTTATTTTGAGGACAAATCTCTCTCTTTTGCTTTTGCCCTTCAAAATGAGGCTGGCTCCAAATTGGTAAATACAATTGTTCATTTTCCTGATTCTGTGCAACTCACTTGTCTCACTTATGCTTGTGGCAAGTGATCCTACTGTCCTGTTATTGTTTTGTGGTATTGTAAACCACTATATATTTCATTTCTTATTCACCAATAAAATTAAGTTCTATTCACAATTTTGTCTTTGTGTCTTCTGTACTTTGGCGCCTCTCTAGCCACGTCTAGTAGAAATTATTTAATCAGGGCCACAAGGTAATCCAATAGCCTTCCCTGAAACTAACCAAGACTTAGTATGAATCCAATCCTAAGGTTAGGATTCCCCATTGTGTATCTGTGCCGTGCCTCAGAACACAACAGGATGCACTTAGGTCACAGTGTTCTGTAATTGCAAAGAATTTTGAGTCTTGCAACTTGGTGGAATCTGATCCAATTTTTACTGGACATGCTATAAATTTGTTTAGTAGATTATTATCCTCCTTGACTAATAGGTCTAGAGGGCAAATATAAAGGGAGTTTCAACATTTGATAGCAGATTCAAAAGTCTTTTTTTTTTGGCCATACTTCAAAACTAAGGGCTTTAAATACAAAACAGGAAGACAGATAGTTTATTGCTAAAAACTTAAATTTTCACAAAATCTACAATTCAGCTATCTACTGATCAAAGCTATGACCTTAATGGTGTAAAATAGCTAAATAAAACAAAGTAAAGCAAGATCTAAAATATTATTCCCAATAAAGGTGAAATTTTATTTATAGGTAAAACCAGGGAGGTTAAAAGTAAGTACAGGAAATGAAAAGAATAAAGAAAAGTGTAACAAATGAATTATCTTAATTAAGAGGGCAGAAGAGGCTAAGCACACTTCTTTAACCTTAAGAAAGTCTAGTCATCTCCCCTGCTGTATTATTCAAACTTAAACAGTGAATTAAAAGACTTGAGTTGATCAACACCAACACCCAACATTTACCAGTATCCAACAGAGATTATCAACTCAGGTATCTAGCTTGGTTTTCTACAGCTATTCCAGATCTGGTTGCTCATTTATTGTATATATTTTATCATTCAGATGCATGTGTTATGTGTGTGGACATACTGATGTATTTAGTGCAGATGAATTTGAATGAACACTGGTCAACACCAGGTCCCCCTTTAAGCTCATAGGATCCCACCTCTGCTATGCTAATAAAGTGTGTGCTTTAAAGAAGTTTGTTTTTCTCTGAAGAATACACTTGAGAACCTATACTGCTTTATCTGAGGGTTATAAACAAAGTGTGCCAGCCAATTCAAGGACAGTAACACTGAAACAGTCTAGCTATACTTATTTCATAGCTAAGGCCATCCAGTATGGGACCAGATATAGTCCAACCTGGACGTTTTTCATTATTACCTAAGAAAAGTACAATTTGTGGGGGATCACAGCTCTTCTAAAGTCTGCCAGGTGTACCACATTAAAGAAGCTGGGACTTGTTATAGTTGGTGTGATTCTGAAAACTACTGATCAGCCATGATGTGATCTGCTAGTGTCTACAAGAATTTTGTAGGTGCCTCACAGGAGCATTAGAGATAATCCAAATTATTAATTTCTTTTAAGTAGGACTGGCTTGTAGAGTAGGATCACTGTATGCACTTGAAAGGCATATAGGGTTTCAGCTCAGTGCATATTTTAATTTCTGAGGTTTTTGGCTAAGAGAGTTTACAGTTGGTGCTCAGTTGGGGTAGTAGAGCCTCTTGTATCTAAGGCCCCAGGCTTTTCCTAACTCCTAGATCTAAGCTAGATGTAGCTACCTCTTTGGTGGGAGCTTGGTGCTGCTATCCTGCTAGCAGGGCTGGCAGCAGCTCAATTAACTGTGAGTACTTTCAGGCATAATGCAGGGCTGTGCTTTAGGGGTTTAGCTTTGTGAAACCCATGATGGCTTGATATTTTCTTCCTAAAATCCCTTGTAGCAGCTGCCAATAGAGACAAAACACTCCACAGGTACCCATTTACAGATTCAAACTCAACCTTCTAACAACAAGGGTGATGAGTATAGTGTCCCCTTCATTTATGGCTAATTAGGTGAGAAAAAGATTCTGTTGCCAGGCAGTGAGGTGCTCTGAAACGCTTTTAGGCTACTTTATGGTTAATATGGGTACCCCCATCACAATAGGGTAAAGGTTTCACTGTAACAGGATTTAGTCACCTCTTCAAAAGGGGCCCATGCAACCCTGGTTTCATGACCAGTCAGCATAGTAAACTAGGCTGCAGGGCTAACAGGCACCCTGAAGCCAAGAAATCCCACACAGGTTCAGGAATTGAAATTTTATAGACAGGTTTCTCTAGAGTGTAATCAACTTTTAATGTTGTTGCCCTTCAGGCCACATGTGAAGGGATATAAATGGGGCAGGTGTCACTACTGGTGCACTAACCAGGGTGAAGTCCATTGCCAAGTCTGGTCAATACAATTTGGCTATGATAAATCATCAATCTGTACAGTATATCCCCCTTAGTGATGGCCAGAAAGGGGTCCAGGCAAGGGTTGGTCATAGTGTCAGAATCCTTTCTTCTTTGGGGACCTTTTTTGGGTGAGCCATAGATCATACTCAACACCTACCCAACTGCAGCTGAACTTACTGTAGCTCAGTATTTGGGTTAGGTAAGGGAACATTTTAGGAGGAGTACCAAGATTTGGGACTATTTAATGTCCTTGTTGAGAACTGGAAGATACTATACTAATATAGATAGCCACAGTGCTACCAGGAATTATATCAAGTTGTTATCTAAATATGGTTCTAGGGTTCAGATAACTTATCCAGGGCGCTTAGATGGGATTGGTTTTTTCAGGGACCCATCCACTTGGAATCATACCACCAAGCAGGTGTATGGCTGCGGAAGGGTTCAAACCTGTAACCAAAGAACTGTGGGGATGGATACCATTCCCATATGGAAGAGCTCCCCGAGCAAACAATATTGCTCCAGGAGGGGATTAAATCTATAAAGGAGGAAGTAGGCTCCTAGGTAGCTAAGCAGGAAGGCCAAAGCCAAGGGGTAGAACAAGGAGGGTGAAGCAGGCCAACTGTGGCCCATAACACATGGTTTCTCTGTAATAGGAGGGTTTAGGGACAAGGGCATGGTGGTATACCATACACCTGGTATTACTTGTTGACACAATTTATCAAGATAGTGAGGAGTGGACAAACCAGAATCTGCTCTGGTTCCTAGGGATACACTCACTGCTAGGGCCTGCACAAGGAGCAATAAAACCAACCATTTATACCCAAATGGCTCCTATTGGGAGGACTTGGGTAATCTCACAGCTTTGGATTTCAAATAAGGAAACAAGCAAGATAAAATCAACTAGGTTTGAAGAAATTGACTTTATTTAACTGAACAACTAACATCTTGAAAGATGGAACCTTATATAGGCTTCAAGAGACTCTTAAATTGCAGCTTGTAAATGGGAATGGGGAACAAATGTGGGGGAAATTACAGGAAACCTTGGCAGGAACAGTCTTCTAGAACAACATAAAAGTCATTTTTTAAACATAGAAAGATCCCCCTGATGGATCCCAAAACAGCTAGGAGTTATTTACCCCAGCTGTTTGAGAATAACAGCCTGGGGGGAAAGTCCCTGGTGGTTGTGATGACCACCAGACAAAGATAACCAGTAATTATTCTGGTTAACGTTAAGTATGGTGCTTGACAGTTCCCTGATTGCTTTTGCACGCAAAGCAAAACCAGGTTCAAACACTGAAACCCTGGGCGTAAGCTCTGATTGGCTGCATATATTTTTCTTTGTTAAATTGCAAGGTAAGTTTAGATTCAAACAACTAACTTCAAATAGGTGTTGTTGAGGCTGCAGAGGAGACCCAAGTTTGATTCCTGTTGTGTCCCCAAAGCTGGTTTCCAGACTTGACAATTTAATGTCACAAGGTAATAAAGAGCTGATACTACCAACTAATAATCCATTTTTAGGGCTCATAATAGCTTCCCATGTAGGGGAGAAGTCCTCAGTAATTATAGGGCCTGAGATTTCATTTTTGTCAGGAATAAATGTCAAGGTTTTCCTGACAGGTTTTGAGTCTTATAAGGAAGCATCTTTCTGTATTCTGACATCCAAGGCTGTACGTTTTTAGATCAGGCATGGGGCGGCTCATCAAATGTCCCACTGTACTGTAATATAAATTGTAAGATGGAGTAACAAACTATTGTGCAACTATTCAAGTGATAGGGAACTATTGAGAGCAAAGCCTTGGTTTTAAGGATATACAAGCACCCACCTTAGTTAAGGTCCAGGGTCATCCAGATCACTGTCTTTTACAGAGCCTGAGTCCCTTAAGATAGGTTCACACTAACCATTAGGGACTGTGAGATTTCCAACATTGTGGGTTGTGGCTATGGATGTAGTTTTCTGGCTTGCCCCACAGTTAGCCCAGGAGAACCCATTAATAACCCTATTAGAACCGTGATTCATATTTGGCATGGCAACACTCTTTTACCTACCTGTACACCCGGATATTCAACTTTGGAGGGAGTTGCTTTGCCTTCAGGTGGGATCTGATCACGCTCTACCATTTGGGTGTATTTGAAGTACAGTTTATCATTACAGATACTGTAGAGCTTATAAAGATTGTTACTGGACAAGGTGAGCTGCACACCTGGGCTGAACAAGATATATGGGTATGGGATTTGAAAGCTTGGTGTAGCCAAGGTTTCTTGGGTGATCTTTACCTTTAATCAACTAAAGATGGAAGGGCAGGGGATGGGAGAAGCACATTAAGCCCATAAAGATTTTCTTCTTGGCAGGTTGGGAGACTGAGGCACTCAGGTCTTTACCTTGTCTTGCAACTCTCCCAGTTGATTTGAAGCTCCTTTATGTCAATGTGACTAGTTTATCATTATATTCAGTGGCAGTGGTGGCACAATTAACCTCTGCATTATCTTGGCCTTGTGACAGGACTGGTCATTGTTTTGGCGCTTAAGCCAGTGTGCGCTTTGTGCATTACAGCGCCACAATTATCTGAGATTATAAAGCACAGGGCAGTTGCTTGAATACAGTCATATGTGAGAATATAAGTAGTATTATATCAGAAGATCCAGGATCAAATGGAAACATGATTATTATCCAGAAATGGCTTCTGGTCACACAGAAGCACTTAAAGTTTAAGATAAAGGTCAATCAGAATAAAAATAGATCAAAGATCATTTTATTGTAATTATAATTCTTCTTATACCCTCTACAAGGTTAATCCCTGGTCTGCTAGCAATATCTTCTAGGACATTCTAACACCCCCTAACTTGGGTAATTATTAATCTAGGTTTGGTGCTTATTGCACACCAACCAATATAATATCTTCATCTCACCCAGCACAGGTGGCCCTTGCTGGCATGGAATAATTTAGTTACTTCAGGATCACTTCCTACCTTCCTGAAATACTTCAATATTAATGCTTAATAATGTAACTAATAAGGGAATTTGATATTGTGGGGAATATAACCTAGCAACTCAGCGCTCAATGTAAAAGTAAGGCAGCACTTGACATAAAAGTAGTTTGGCAATTTGGGGCCTAATCTAATTGCTAGGCGGCGCCTGTAGCTTTCCAAAGTGGTGGGGCATCAAATCATGTATTACTAAGCACTGCAGCAGCACTTACCATTGGTTGATTTATGGTTCAGGTCAGCAGACCACTGCCAATCCAATAAGCATGTGTTTTATACTACCAATTTATATTGTTTGACAGCTGTAATTCATATCTGCAAGCTCTGTGATAATTAAGATCATTGATTTTTATACTACTAATTTATGGATTTGGTTGCAGCAATCCCAATCAGTGAGCTCTGTCATAATTGGCATCATTGCTTGGTCAAAATTCCCAACAGCCAGCTTTGTCTCTGCATTGGAGTTATAAAAGTCAGTGGGGCTACCAATGTCAATTATATACTTCTGAGAAGTATAGCAAACAAAATAAACAGAGAAATCAAGAGGAGAATGATAATTTATTGATATTAGTTTAGAGCATTGTATAGTACCATGAAAAGCCGCATACTGTCCATGTATGTCATGGTAGCCATGGGGCTTACCCAAGTCGTTGTTCCATTTAGCATCTGAGAGGGCTAAACCCGTACTAGATGGGCAATCTATAAGAGTGCCAATGACTTAGTAGTTGGTTGGAAATCACTTTGGGAATCACTTCCCCATGGGGGTAATTGCAAATGCTGCATGGTTTTGTAAGGAATGTATTTTTGGTTGGAGTTTAAACACGTTAAACCCTTGGGAAATTGGCTGTGGTGTTGATCAACCTAAGTAATTTGATAAGTTGGTTGGTGCCCAATAGAAAATTATCTAGAAGCATATGCCTTTTTATGATAATTGATTTATATATCCAAGAGGGGGAATATGGTGGATGGTAGGAGGACGACAGTCTGATAGAATACTGAGATGAGGGTCTTAAGGTTGTCGGCTGCTAGAACAAAGGTTCTGAGTGTAAGGTAATAGAGCTGAGCAGGGAGATCTACTCTTGAACTTGATACCAAGGTTCTAAACTATGACAATACCCCAACATCCAGGAGAAAGGTTGTTGACTAAATTTGGGATGATTGATAAAGCCCATCAAAGGATCCCCTCTTTGCCAAGGTTTATTTAACCCGGGTTGTAATGGATATTTATTCTTAGTATGAGGGAATTGAAATTGGCCAGCCTTTGATACTTTTTCGTTAAATTAAAACCATCTAGGACAGAGGAGTGATTTTGAAAATCCAGCTGGGGAATGTGATCTAGATAGATGGATTTAACTAGGATATGATGCATTTGATTGGTTGATACCCTTCCGATTGGGCTTTTTCTACCATTCCATGCCAATAGGTTTAATGATAACTGATAAGAAACCTACAGATATAATATATTTAAAAGTATTTATTTAGCCTTGTAGGGTTATAAATATAGAACATATATTTTTAATAACTGTTGGATTAAGCTTACGCCAATAGCTGAAATGGAAATGATTTTTATACAAGATTGTTTAAGGCGGTTTAATAAGAATGGGTGATTTATTCAATCTGCTCTGTGCCTTTTACAGTGATGTTTGAATCTGGGGGTGTGATCAAAGACAGTGAATTTTGCCAGATGCTTTGGGGTAAATTTGGATGTTCTAAACTTGGCGCCAATGGAAAATATAATGGTGGTATCTGATTGGTGCAGTTTCTAACCCCTACTGGTAATCATTTGTTCCACTTAAGTTTGGATTATAAGTTACCAGACTGGGCTAGGAACTAGCCCATTCCGGTTTAAAAGGTAGGCTTTCATAGTGCGGAGTAACTTTTGAAATGGGGGTATTTGCTAATTTATCATTAGGTTGCCTTTTAGGGAAATATTGGTAAGTAGATGTGAAATTATGGCAACTTTATTTACAGGTTTCTCCGCCTGGACGGGTATGACATTTGAATTATATAGCACTTAAGGGATATCTGGATAATGATGTCATAAACATCCCTGTGTGTCGTCATGTGGTAAATTGGGGTATAAAAGTTAAACAAGTGAGTAAACAACAGGATGCATCCAATTGAGAAACCCGATCTAATCTTCTTTGATACCACGCTTCGGGATGGCGAACAGGTAACCTTTTAGAAAAAGACTAATTGTACAGTCCCCCGGGGTGACATTGAGTTTAGGCGACAAGCTGGCAATTGCCACGCAACTCTCGCGGATGGGCGTGGATGTAATTGAGGCAGGTTTTCCCGTGGCAAGTGAGGGGGACTTTGAAGCCGTCCGTGCAATTGCCTTGTCGGTGGGACGACTGACAGAGGGGAGGAAGAGTGGGCTTCCCATTGTTGTTTGTGGCTTATCGAGGGCAATTGAGTCCGACATCCAACGATGCTTCGATGCCATTGCCCCTGCCCCACGCAAGCGCATCCATACCTTCCTTGCCACTTCAGACATCCACCTGAAGTACAAGTTGAAGATTTCCCGTGACGAGTGCATTGCCCGTGCTGCCGCTGCTGTCAAGTATGCACGGTCATTGTGCGATGACATTGAGTTCTCCCCCGAAGACGCCGGCCGTAGCGACAAGGACTTCCTGTGCCTTGTCCTGGGGGCGGTTATCAAGGCAGGTGCCACCACCATTAACATCCCCGATACGGTTGGCTACAACACCCCCGAAGAGTACAGTGACATCATCAAGCATCTGATTGAATACACGCCTGGTTCTGAAACCGTGGTTTGGTCTACCCACTGCCACAATGACTTGGGCCTGGCCACCGCCAACACGCTGGCGGGAATCAAGGCAGGGGCGAGGCAAGTCGAGGTGACAATCAACGGAATTGGTGAGCGCGCGGGAAACACTGCCTTTGAAGAGGTGTGTATGGCCCTCTATACCCATCCTTCAGCATTCCCAGTTGGTATCAGCCAAATACACACCTGCCTCATCAGTCCAATATCCAAACTGGTAAGCGAACTTACTGGCATGGCTGTACAGCCCAACAAGGCAATCGTAGGAGCCAATGCCTTTGCCCACGAGTCTGGGATCCACCAGGACGGTGTTCTCAAGCATCAGGAGACCTACGAGATCATCCGGCCAGAGGTGGTGGGCATCCACTCCAACTCGCTGGTGCTAGGCAAGCATTCCGGGCGTAACGCACTTTGCAGCCACTTCAAGAAGCTTGGCATCATCCTTACCCAGGAACAGCTGCAACATACCTTTCAACGCTTCAAGCACGAAGCTGATCGAAAGAAACAACTATCCGATGACGACATTCTAGCTCTGCTGGATGACAAGCTAAAACTTTAACCATCCACTTCAATCTAAAATATCCATTTGTCCATTAAAAATAAAATTTTATAACCCACTGATTCATCTGCTCACTTCGGCCTCTAAATCAACTGCAAAATCACCACTTTAAACCCACAAGAAAACTTACCCCCACAGCCATACCAACCCAACCTACCACCATGCTTTGTTGTTTCCAGCCCTGGTTCCCGGGCAGATCTTCCTCTTATCTTTCCCCACCACCATCAATATATATAATTGTGTCTGGATGTAATGTCACCTTGAGTGAGCTCAAGCGGTAAGGGATTTGACTGGATCAATTTCTACATAAATCTAATTTTAAAAGTCGACGATTAAGCTAAAAGCTTGATCTGGCCCATCCTTACATACAATCCCTTGCATGATTGTTGAAAGCATGGAGGTTAAGCTTAGTGGAGCATGGTTGATCTATGCCAAACTGAGAATAATGGCTACTTGAACCCAAATGAATATGTATTTATTGCTTAAATTTTAAACAGCAGCTAACCTCATACTGCAACATCAAAGATGTTTATCTGTATAGATTACCCAGCTCTAGAATGGGTGAATCGAAATTGGAAAGAAAGAAGCAACCGTTTAAGATCCTTTTATATGATTGGATGTTTAGAATCTGCTGAGGATTAGATTAACAATGAAAAGAGAGCTTGATCAGGTTTAAAAAATAGAGAAGAAAAATATACATAGATTTTAGTTTAAGTAAAGGGTCATGGTTCGAAAACCTTGAATCTATCTATTCCAAAGTGAAATAATAGAGAACTCCACTTACTTAGATTTATATTATACAAACTTTACCTGGATTTGCAACTTCACTTAAGTAAATGAAATTCGAATTGATTTATACAAAAGCCTTTTTAAACAAGAATTTCAATTGGACAGATAATAAGTAATCCCAGCCTAGAATTGCAATAGAATATATTGGATTGATTTATTAAATCCAACCCTGTATCTGTCCTTGGACAGGACAACCACCTAGTTATAAACAAAGCCACTTTTAAAAGTTAAGCTTAAGCTGAAATTCTAAGTGATCCCCCCTAAACCAACTTTTACTTTTTTCTCTCGGATTGCCTCCAATTTACTCTAAATCATATCAACTATCTCTAAACTTGGTAATTCACTCAGAACACTACCCCATCCCTAACTTGTTTATTCTTTAACTGCTTTACTCTAAGTCTCCAAAATCTTTGTAGATATTCTTTCATGTTAACTTTTTAAACGGGATAATTCAGGCAGTAAACATTTGGCCTGTTATAAACCTTTTTCTCTGAAGGATAGTTGTATATTCCTTGTGCCCAGGGATCTCATGGAGCATATCCTAATACCAGTATACACCAGTGACCAAAAGATCTGTGTTTAGCACCTTGATTCATACAGTTTTCTCAGGGTTAGCCAGCTCTACAGCTCCCAGCACCTCTAGCTACAAATTCTCAGCAGGTGTATCAAAGGTTCTTCCACAGGCCCTGTCCGCTTTCCTTCAACTATCAGATCTGGATCCCAACCCCTTACATGGAATGTAATCTTGCACCATACCAGGCAAGGGCTCACAACCTTCAGCCAATCACTTCCCTGTATCCCACCCCTATTTCACCTGTATGGGAAAGACCAATCAGACTCAGTCAGGCAGTTGCCAATGATAGATGAACATAGCCAGGAGATTCCATGGGTGGTGTTCCTTACTCATTTCCCAGCACTAACCCAGAGGTAAATCTAACCAGGTTTCTTCCACATGTACCCCTCACAAGCTTCTATAGCCATTAATGTGAGCCAGGTGCCCCAAGGTATACCCAGAGGGAGTAAGGTTTAGCACTGGCCTACTTCTTATCTACCCATGACCTGTGAGGTTGAGGAGGGGAGCTTTGGTGGCCAGGCATTGTTAGCCGTGTTGGATTGGATCAGCTTGAACACGCTTCCCTCCAGGTATCTAGACCTGTGGGGGTCCAGGAGTTACTTTAGAGCCAGCTTCTCCAACAAAGGCACAGCCAATATTTCTGGAGACACTGGTATCTGAGCTAGGGCCAGAAGTACTGAGGTTGTGGTTCAGGATAGGTAAGGGCAGGTGTGCTTAGCCCTTGGCAACAATGTCCCAGGGAAAGGGGTGGGACTCTTTATAACCAAGGATTCACAGCCTTCCCCGGCAAAGGTCAGCCCTCAGGGATGGATAGGATTAGCTACCTTGAGGCTCTGAGAACCAGTAACAGGTACTTGTCTTCCTAAAGGAGCAGAAGAGGTGCCAAAGTTAACAACAGACAAGAATATGGGGCGGTTATGAATTCAAGTTCACTACCAGGTTGGGTGGACTGCTCCAAATGGACTGTGGATCAAAGAATGCAAAGGTGGTCAATTTATTCTTTGTCCTGATGTGTGTGACAAAGATTACTGTTTAGTATTAAAGGGGCCCCAAGCTATGAAGGATAACCACCCAGCTCTATAAGAAGCCAATGATCAGCCACCACTGAAGCTTAAAGAGTTTTTTAGTGAAATTCCCAACAGATAAACTAGGATTTAATAAGATAATAAGACCCAAAAAATAGTTACAGATAAATTACCTGCAACAAGATTAAAGATTCCTCTGAATAAACCCTGGGACATTGGGAGGTGGTAATGTTGTAACCGTGCTGTTTTAGCAGAGTTACAAGGGGAAAATATTTAGAAGCTAGATAATAATCTTTATTGAGAGATAGTGATTATATAGTCAATGTGAATCAAGGATAACAGGAACATGATTGTGTTGATCACACTGCTGGATGATGAAGGGGGTGGCTTGATCCTAGTAATGAGTCAAGCGCCAAAACAAGGTATCCAAGGTAAGGGATCATCATCTGTTCATGTTGTTGGATTGGGTAATTTGAGTTGACTTCCTAGTCTGGCTTTGAGTGGCCAGGTAATTGGATTGCGGGTCGCAAACCCGCTAGTTTGGAACCTTGCTAGCGGGTTGAGCCTGCTGTTTCAACACACACCCCAACTGAAGGTTGGCCTCCTCTGGGGGTAGGTTGTCTGGAAGGTTTTCAGGAGCCCAGGCGCTGTACTGGACTAATTTTTGTTCCTTGGCTGGCAGGGCAGTTTCTTGTTGTTTTTGTCTTGCTTTGCAGGGTGTCAGGCAATCATGGTATAGGGTCTTGTCTTGCTTGCGCTTCCCAAGTCCTTGCACGAGGTAAGTGTTATTGATGTTTACCTTTAGAATGATTGCTGGTCCTACTTTCTTGGGTTGTAGTTTGCTTTT
>QTSX02003667.1:0-261927 GCA_014839935.2 Entomophthora muscae
GTCTTCATTGCTCTCTCTTTTCAAACTTAATGATGGTAAAATTTTATGGGTGGGTATCCACCAAGCTGGGACCACTGAGAACCTAATTAGACAAGATTCTTGCAGCAGCCACAACTTTGTGCATCCACAAATTGACTTTTTCCTTACTTGTGAAAATGCTGTGGAGTCCTAACTGGAGACGTACCTGGACCAGGGGCATCCATGGGTCACGTTCAATGATAACTATCATAAGGAGATGGGCTGTGTCACCTTTGGTCAAAGTATGGGCACCAGTTGGGGTCTTTTTGGTAGGGAGGCCACAGTTGGCATGGGCTTGCAGGGTTGCAGCCACAGTGGACTTTGCAAAACCCATTGCGGCCGCAATTTTCCTGAGAGACATAAGCTTCTCTTGCTTTTCAACCATTTTGAGAACAATCTCCAGAGTGATTAATTTTCTTATGTGTCTCACAGGCTGATTGGCTGAGGGAGGGATGTGTCTATCTTGGGAACTGGTCAATGTCATCTGATTGGCTGTTTTGGGGTTCTGGGCTCTCTGAGTGACCCCATGGCTCAAATGGCTGGTTTCAGATGTCATTGTTGATCCAGGATTTAGGTTGGCAGCTGCCTGTGCATGATGGGCAAACAGAGCCATGCTGGAAGTTGCAGAAGAAAGAACACACTCCTGGGTAGTGCGTGCAGAGGGGCCTGCGGGTTGGGAGTGGCCATAGAGGAAGGCTTCACCGTTAAGAGACCCAGCGTAGCCCTGCATGATTTTGTCAAGGCCAGGGAACAGCTCGTTGACTTGGTTGTTGTTGAAAGAAGACATAATAAATTTTTATTAAAAATCTTTAAACTCAAAAAGAGATGTGTATATTTTAGTCAATTTATTGTTAAGTATGTTAAGTTGGTGAATATTATGATCTAAATTTTAGCTGCCCTAAAATGGAATAAGGTGATTTTTGAGAATGCCTATGATTTCTAAAAGAATTAGCACAAATTCACTCTAGATCCTTTGGCATCCTTTTTGAGACACCCATAAATTATATTTATTTCAAATTCCTCGCAATTATGATTTGAAACTTGGTTCTTGGATTTGACAATCCCGCAATTTCAGATTCGTTAATTTTTACATGATGTCTATGATTCGTTTGAAATACAAGAAATCTCAAATCGTACATTAGAATCTCACATTTCTGATTCATGTATCCCACATTTGTTTGTTGTGTTTTGTCTTTTGTTAGTTGAGTTATCTGCTCAAGAGATTCAAAATTTGCCAATTTACATAAACCAAAAAAAAGTCAAATTAAATCGTTAATTTTATTTAATATTTTAATTTTCACTCAGCTGAGTTGCCCGCAAAAGTGATTCAAAATTTGGACCAAGGATTTGACAATCCCGCATTTTTACGTTCAGGTTCTGAATTTACAGTATAACTTGAAGCTCTATAATGGTTAGTAATAATTTAGGCTTACCCCTTTGACCTTTATTATTGGTCAAACTTGATGTTGTGACCAGAGGGCTGGATTAGATAGGGTTATTAGTTTTAGTGGAAACCGTGTTGTTGGTAAGTTTAGAATTGGGTTGCAAATTGAATTTTTAAACTTGATTTATGGCAGCATTTTCCTTTGCCGAGATAGTTTTACATCCAAAAATATGAAAATTCCCTTCGACACGATGGAAGATGCCTCGGCTGACTGCCTGGCGACGGTGGCAGGGCCCCCATCGTACTAGACTACTTTACATCCGCGTGCTTACACGCCACCATGGGAGCTCTGCTGACAAGTCTGCCGGAGCAGCCTGACAGGCTGCCAAAAAAAGCCGAGGTGGGGACAGTCCAGGGTGAATATAGAAGATCCTGTAATAGCTTACATCCATTAAAGAATTCCCATCCAAAAGGATTTAAAATTTTAAACTAAAGTTGATGCTTTTGAATCAAGCCGGATGGTACCAACGAGCCCATAGTTAGGCTCTCTACAGTTATCCAAATCCTTTTTCTCGTCACTAGCCAGACCTGCCGTAAGTTTTATATCATAACCCTTTTTTAAAAGTATATAGTTTTTAAAATGGTTACCGCCAGTATACATCAAAACAAAAACGCTCCCATCAAACTCCGTAACACGATCAAGCCTGGGTCAGTCCTGATCCTTTTGGCTGGTCTGCACAAAGGAAAACGAGTCATTTGTCTTAAACAATTAGATTCTGGACTCATCCTCATTTCTGGACCTTACACTGTCAATGGTGTTCCTCTTCGTCGTGTAAACCAGAGCTACGTTATTGCTACCGATACTAGAATTGACATCAGCAGCATTCAGGTATCAATAAACTCCATGATGTAATCTAAAAACCTAGGTTCCTGAACATATTAACGATGCCTACTTTGCCAAAGCTAAGGGAGCTAAGAAGGGAGGACAAACTATTGAAGAGTTTTTTGGCGATAACAAAGGCAAAAAGGTATAAACAATTTTATATATATTCTTATTCTATACAGACTCTTCCTATCTCTGCCGAAAGAAAAGCCGATCAAAAGACTATCGACAGTGCTCTCTTGCCCATTATTAAGAAGAAAAAATCTTCTTGAGGACTACCTTAAGTCTAAATTCAATTTGGATAAAAGCCTAAAGCCTCACGAGCTCAGATTTTGAATAAAAAGCTAAAATAAACCTTAATCTTTTCAAGATGTGGTAGACTTGATGCACTTTCAGTTATTAAATAAATGGCAATATACTGTCATTTAAATTATAAATTCCTAATCAAATAAAAAATTTGGGAATAAACTAGAGGTTTTGAGCTAGCCTTTTTTGATGCCAACCAAAATACCTGGTACATTATAATGTAGTCAACTCACTCCATAAATAGATAAATATTTTACTTTTTAGATGTTAAAATTGTTATAGATTTATATTTATATAAAAATATTTGGAAAAATGAATTCTTATTTAGCAGATAGATTGTAATACTTTATTTATGTTCAACACAACCAGTAAAAGTATTTATTTATGTATGTCATGAAGAAAATATACTGATAAAGTAAAACTGAATTAAGTTTTTAATAAAGTTGGGCAGTTTACTTGGTAAAAAAGATATGAATATAGTATTTGAAAAATAAAAGTTTGGCTAAAATTAAATATTTCTGTCTTATTTTATAAATAATCTAAAAGTTTTACTTAGTCGAAAAATTTAATAAATCACAAAATAATGGTAATATTTATTAATTGGTTTATTATAGACATTAGCAAGTATGTTTTTTAAAAGATAGAACCTGCTTTATTTAAGGTACTATTTTAAATAACTCAAGGTGATAAATGAGTTTTTTAAATAGTATTTGAACACCCTTTTTTTAAACTCTCAACTAACTTAAATGACATGTTCATTCTAAGAATAGCAAATCAATCAGAGTTGAGAAAGACCAGAAAGCTATCTGTATTGAAAATCAAGCAATATTATCTATCAGGGTAGCCACAAGACAATTTGAACCATTGAGTTTATATAAATGTGATTCAAGGTACCAAAAACAATTGATATCTACTAGAGTCAGATTGAAACTGATTCAAAAGAGATCATGATCTTCAGAGAGATGAGGGTAACCAAACTGGTGATTTAAATAAACTTGACAACTCTATTAAGCTGCTACAAGCCTAATCAATAATTTTTTAATAATTGAGTGTTTAGCATTTCATAATGAGGTTCATTAAAAACTTTTAGCTTCAGGAGAGTTTAGGTGTGTGTCATGGCCTGTACCAGAGCCTGGCTGTCTTTTTGTTATCAGAGCAGGATGAACTTGAAAAGCCATGTACATGATGAGAGCAATCTTTACTAGATAGTTGATAACAATGATCCAAGAACGCAAAGTACCAGTGTGAGAAATAACTTGATCAGCTAATCCTAACATTACAACAGATAAAGTCTATCTTGCTATAGTTTTAAGTGGACTGGCTCACAGACAAGAAAGAGGCTTCTGGAGTGTTCTTCATACTGGAGAGTGTCTGTCACTGTAATTGTAATGAATGACATTTCACTATTTATAAGGCAAGTCACAAGACAAGAGTTGAACCCTGGCTCTAGCTCCCTGGGTCTGCCAGCCCATGTTTTTTTGGGCTCAAATCTGAGAGAGATTCAAATATGGGGCAGCCTATGTTAAAATTCTTGCACCCTGCACTAAGAATCACAAGCAAAAGTCCAAAGCATGGCACCAAAAGCTACTCTGAAGTGATAGCAAATCAAATCAAGGAACATCTTAAAAAATTATGCTGTCATGCCAATAAAGACCCTAAAAAGATTGCTTGAAGCCCAGAAGATAGGTGCCAGTGCCCAAAATAAGCCTGGCAAAAAATTAAATATAGTAGTTTTAAAAGCTATGGCGACAATCAAAAATACCTCAGATTTAAATGAAAAGATTTCAGATTTAAGCAAAATTTAACTATCAGATTAAAATTGTCAGGGATTCTTTCCCTGACTACCTTAATTTTATGAATGATATTTGTAATCACAGCAAAGCAAAGTAACACAATAATCAAGTAATTGGAAACATGTTGTATTCTAGTCTAGAACCCAACGGAAATCAAACCCGAAACCCTAAGAAAGGGTCCAGCGTTAGTATGGATGCAATTATTAAACTTAATTTACCTATTTAGTTTGAATTCTTTCATTTAATTCTTGCTTTTGACTCTGGTTTTGCTTTCAAAAACATTAGTAAAACTCCTAGACATGTCACTTACTGCTCAGATCCTGATTGGCTGATTTCTTCTTCCTTTTTGTTTTTGAATTCACTTGTTACCTTCCTGGACCTGGCTCTGCACTTGATCTTCTCAAAGATTAAGCATTTGCACCGCTTAATTGTCTTCAATCTTGTGGCTTTGTCTTTCTCCTCTGATCTTACTAATATCATAATGAATATTCTCAAGGCACATTTTGAGGCACAGATCACCCAGGTATTAGTTTCATTCAGAATAATCATGATAATTCTCTGCAAATCCCTCTTACTCCCAATAGCCACTCAAAATTTTCCAGCCTCTATTTTGAGGTTATTTAAGTGAGCCATATTTATTATTTTTACTTGTTTTAACAATAAAGAATTATTTCTATCCTATCTCTGTCCACATCTATCTCTTGATTCTTATTTTGAAACCATGAAAGGAATTTTATTCCTGTTCTGGTTTCTAGCCTTCTTCTTGCCTGTGGTGCTAGCCTTGGAGAACCCTACTCTAACTACAGACTGGCACAACTCATCCCCAGACAATGCTCACCAGAAGGAGTCTCTTGCCCATGGGTGGTTTAAATACCCCTCTGGTCACTGGAGACACAAATTCCACTATGGTTGTTTCTCCACTCCTCTTCCAACCAAACCTTTGCTGGTTAGACCCAATGCTTCATTCTATCTGTTAACCTATGTGGTGGGATACTACCTGCTAGGTTGCTTCAGCTCTATGATGGGAAGATTTGCCTATCTGGGCCACTTAGGCCATCTTGCCATGATCACAGTACCTATTGGATCTGTAATAGCCAGGCTCAACTTAGGGGCTTTGGTCCACCAGGTAGGGAAATTGTTTCCTATCAAGTGGATTCCTGACAAAAATATACACTCTGTTAACAGGGTTTATTGGCATTATTGGGCAAAATGAGTCAACACAGCAAAGAAGTGCTCACACACAAAGCAAAACTATTCAAAATACAATCTGAAATACATTGATTCACAAAGAAAATGGTGTGAGTTGACTTTCAGTGTACACATGTTTACTATGTGAATTGGTGACAAGATACACCCAAGCAAGATGAGTCAAAACTAAATCAAAAAATGAAACACAATAGCAACTCACTATGTAAACAAAATCACTCAATCAGTGTCTGCAATGGATTATAATCAAGAATGATACCAAGATATCTAAAATAAGACACAAGATCTGAAACATAAATTTTAAAAATATTGTGTTGGATGCTTAATTTGGCGTAAAATCTGGGAAAATGGGTGGAAATTATTTCAGGTATTCTAAAATGGGTGTTGTAAACCAGAAACAACTAATTAAGAAATAAAAAATCTATAATTGGTATATTGGGTGGGGAAAACTCTAATTAAATATCTATATTCAGATAAAAGCAAAAATTAAAATTAGGGAGTAGCTTAATTAAAATTTATTTAATATTTTATTAAATTTTAAAATGGAAAAAACACAGCAACAGAGTACCATTGCACCTGTTGTGCGCTGCAGTTGTGGTTGCCCCCGCGGGTCAAAGAATAGAGTTAGTGCAACCCAAGTGCCTACTCAAGGAGGAGATGGGAGAGGAGAGTTCCATAGTGACGCTGCACTGACACAGCTGGTTCAAGGAGCACAAGCTGCTAGGGTGCAGAGCATCAACCCTTGGGTCCCCAAGCTGACCCAAAAGCCCACCAAGGTTACCACAACAAAAACGGTTAGAAACAAGGAGGTAGAACTTACTTTGTATGTGTTCAACATTGTGTACCAGCAAGAGTTGGTCCCGTCAGCCATGCTAGAGAAGGTGAAGCCTGTACTTGATACTAGCTACAAGCCCTATGTCAGTGATGGCAACCAGGAAGAGGACAAGGATCCTGAGTTTTACCAAACTGATGGGGGACAGTTAGTGCTCAAAAAAGGTTGCAGCCTTCTACAACAAGGTACCCATGCCCTGTGTTGTGCCCAATGCCAACAAGCCAATCCCCACCGTTAAAAAGCCCACCCAGAAGCGCATCCCTGACATCAAACACATCATCCTGCTTAAGCTAATGCTTGAATTAGGCAATTACAAGGCGGCTACGGCCCTTGTTGGAGTGGATCCCAAGTACGCCAGCAAGACCTTCAACAAGTTCATCAACACAGGTTGAGTCCTTGCCGCAGAGAAATCCTTGTGCATTTCTATCATGCTCACTAAGGAGCACAAATGGGCAATCCACCAGTGGATTACCAGGGACTACCATCTTGAACTGGCAAATATACAGGCCATGATTAAATCTACTTTTGGGGTTGAGGCCTCAATTTTCTTTTACTACCATCTGCTCAAGGGAATGCGCTTTTTCTGGAAAAAGCTCAGGGTATCCCCCTACAATCAGAATAGCCCAGCCAACATTGACGTCTGGAAAAAATACACAGAGGTGTACACTGCCCTCAAAGCCAAGGGGACGGTCAAATTCTATTACATTAACAAATCAGCATTTGCCTTGTCAATGCGCAATGGGTATGAATATGTCCAAAAAAGGCTCCAATGACGGGATGGCTTGGCATGCTGCAATCCGCGCCACAGCCTATTTGATGGTGGCTCTTCTCGGTCCAAAGGGGGTTGAGCTGTACCAAATGATATTGGGATCTCACAATAGCTGGACCTTTCTATCATTTCTCTGATTGGTCCAGGAGCACCTGAGGCACACGAGCCTGGGCTTCACCAAAGTAATTGTGCTGGACAACATTGGTCTCCATAAGGTGGCTGATATTCTTGAGGAATTTCCAATGATTGAAACTGTCAGGGATCCAACCTGCGGGGGGTTCCCAAGAACTTGCGGGCGGACGGCCCACAGGCCCTGCAGGGAGAGCCCACCACAGGATTGGGGCTAACTTTACAATATAAGATAACAATTTTCCAAGTAATGCCCAAGGTCCAGTTGTAGGCACCATGGAATCAATCAACCCAGTGAGGGTGATATACATCACCCCAAATATTTGGGTGGAGGTAGATTCATCAGTGGCAACAGAATCTTGCAGGCGGTTGGGCCGCGGGGTATGGGGCGGCGTCATTGGAACTAAATAGGTGGGCAGGAAATTATACTTGTCTTGGAATAACAGAGGGGGCCGGATGATTTTGATACCCTCTCTGTAAAGGACTTCAGTCTCTCTGGTTCTAGCTTCAGGGTCGTGGATAAGGATTTCCTCCAGAGTAAACTCCAAATACACCGGGTTGGGTGGGTACTCAGTAAAATGTACTGGGCCAAAGGGAGCTCCTGGTGGACAGTAAAGTTTGGGCGGCTGGTCCGCAGTTTCTTGGGTTATGTGGACACAGGGGACGGGGCCGCGAGGAGTAGACTGAAGATGAAATAAAACTAATAACAAGTATGGTATGATCTGGTTGAACCAAAGGTTCATGTCACTTTATTGCAAGGATGGTGATGGGCATCTTCCTGGCGGCCCAGGGTATAAGTATGCCCATCTGTCATGGCAAAACTTTCAAAGATTTTCATGGCCCGGGTTTTCCCCTCTACTAGGTCCTCACAGCCCTTGGGGGCAACAATTGTGGGGGTTATTTCATTGGCTGACTTGCAACTAGGGCACTCCAATTCTTCAACCAGGTCATGGGACAGGTCATCTCTGGGTGGCCCGTTTCTTATGGAAGGTACCTTTCTTTCTTCTTCTGATGTGGCCTGGGTTATTCTGGGGTCTGTGGCTAACCCGGCCTGTTGATTGGTTGGGTTAACAGGAACTCCTAGTGCCGGGGGCATCATTGTAGGCAAACTTGGTCCATCAAACTTCAGGAGATTCTCCAAAGTCAAATCTGATCCTGATTCAATCCCCAAAAACTGCAGGCTGGCGGCCCGCGAGATACCAGGGTTTGACTCCCATAGTTGAGGTCTTTTGATTATCATAATTGACAGGAGTTTGTCACTCATGACAGACACCAGCATTGCAGTGGGCCCCCAGCAATTGGCCACAGCAAATTTGCACCTTCTCTTCCTTCCCACCTATTTGCCCTTCCTAAATCCCATTGAGGAAGTCTTTGGGTGGCTCAAGAGAGTTGTCAAACGAGGAACCCCAACTGGGACCAAGGACCTATTTAATTTGCTACAGGCCAGGATTCACACCCTCCCAGCTGAGACTGAGGCCAAATTCTATGGCCACACTGATTTGTTCATCCCCACATGCCTTGCCAAACAGCCAATCAATTAAAGGCTTAGCTTGTCCAACTTTTTTATATTCTCTAATTTACTATTTAAGATTTATTAATTATCATTTTGTATTTAGAAGCTTCCAAGCCTGCAATCACATTCAGCAGGACCATCAATGAAGGTTAGTAATTTATTTATAATCATTTTTTATTATGGCATCTAAGGGTATCCCAAATGCTTGATACTGGATTACGCAAATATATTTATATCACTTTTGTCAAATAAATATAAAAATCAAATTAAAAAAGTTAAATGTAAAGTGTACAAATTAGAAGTAGATTTTATTGACATATATTATTATGCTTTTATTAAGACCTTCTATGGGATATATTTTGCAAATCTTGTTTGTTAAAATAAGAATTAGAAAATTTTATTATAATAAAAATAATCTAGAGTATATAAGATGTTTATTGATATATAGAAAAAATTAAGAGTGCCTATGATGGGTTTGGCAGTATGTACCCACCCCACAATGGAGGTGGCGCACAACCTCCACCGACACACTGTGGATAGTAGATACACTCTTATTAAAATACTCCTGCCTGCTGGTGAAAGGCAGTATGGTCAGGTGGGAGTGAAGCAGCAGCTTCTCAGGCGGGGCCGCAAACCCGTATATCCCATCCAGGACCAGGGCGTCCTGGATAACATGGTCCATTGAGTTGTATCTGGGGGGTACCTTCTTCCCATCCAGGGAGAGCCTGGCCTCATTGATCCCAAGGAGACCCTGTCCAGGTCCTCTACAGACGCAGCCATCCCAAAGTAAAAGAGAAACCCCAGATAAACTACCAGATGAAGCCTTTGACCAGCAAAGGCTTCAGTAAACTCACATAATTTATTAAAAACAGCACTAATCTTCCTGTTGTGCTTTGTCTTGGCAAACATGAGCTCCATTGCTTGCAGTACCCCCATCTTGTTGGCACTCCAGGCCAGCCCAAAGTCTGCCAGGAGGATTTTTGTCTTCTTTATGGCTGTTGCGTCTGCAACAGCCAGTTTTGCCACTGCACACCCAAAGTTGTCCAAGAGGTAAGAGATGGTATGCTCTACCAGGAAGCAGAAGCAAGCAGCCGCATGGGCCCGTCCCATCTCTGGTACATTCTTGAATGGGAGCATCTCCAGGACGTCCCAAACAAGCTCAATGGAGTTTACACAGTAAACTTCACTGAGAATCACCGGGTCCAGGCAGACCAGTTGGGCATCCTTGTAGGCAGTAACTGCCCACTTAGATGCCCCCTTGGCATGCGTCAACCTGGCTAGCGTGTCCCTTGTCATCAGAAAGATACCATGGACCCTGTCTTTGAGCTCCTGCAAGGCAGGGGGGACAGAAACAGCTGCCTAGCCACATGATTGGCGTAGTTGGCATAAAACATGGGGAAAAAAGGGGACCAGGACCCAGAAGATTTCACTGTCTATGTTTTCTAAAAAAGGTAAGTATTTTGGAATTTTTATTAATTATAATTTTTTATGTACCTTCACGGGTTTCCTCCTTGCCGGCGGCTTTAGCAGGCTTAGCCATTTTTGGCGCAAGCAGTTGGGTGGGCAATTCTGTATCCTCAGTTCTTGCTCACTTGGCTGGCTTGGGATGTGCATACATCTCAGGATTGTTGCCCCAGACAGACAGCTTGGAGAGAGCAAATGACTTGAACTGGAGGCCCTCAATTACAGTTTTTGAGCGTTAAGAAGACACTCAATTGTTATTTTGGGGGTGTCTGGCATCTTGGCCATGAGTGACTTGGTGGAAACCTTTTCAATTTTGTCCCCTTTAAGAACAGCAGCCTTGACTTTTGCCTTGACCTTGCGGTCAATGTATTTGATTTTTGTAATTGCCAAGTTGAGATCCTTCAAAAGCTTTTCCAATTCTCTCATATGATTTTTTTACTAACCTTTCCATATGTTTTTATAGCTGTTGCCCCAATAAAATCTGTATTATTCTGATACTGTTGCCTCTTTGTTTATTCCTGTTTTTTTCCCATTTGCTACACTATCCCATCTTTTTACCCATTGTGTACATGTTTTACGCTCATCTCAATATGTGTTATTTGCTTTGTGTTGACATTGTTTCCTTAATTGCCATGTTATTTTTGGCTCTTTGCACAGCCCCTTGTGAAAACATTAACAAAAATTTGGTGATCAGCTAAATTTAAATTAGAAAATTGTAAGTTTATTGTGTTTAGATAAAGTTGCTTCTGATCCAAATTCAAAACCTTAAGGATAAACTTAAAGCCAATCAGGAGACAAGTGATAAGGTGATTGTTGTGTCATAAAGGGTCATTTAATAATTATTTGATGCATGTACACTAATTAATCTGATTGGCTGGATGTTTTACCATTGTACACTATTGCTGCTGTGGCAAGTTGTTGGTGGACTAGTGCTAACACAGCAGCTGATTGGGCACTAGTCCACCAACAACTTGCCACAGCAACAATGGCGCACAATAGCAAAAGATCCAGCAATCATATTAATTAGTGCACATGCATCAAAGAATTATCAAATGTCCCTTTATGTCACAACAATCACTTTATCACTCAGCTCCTGATTGGCTTAAAGTTTATCATTAAGGTTTTTAATTTGGATCAGTAACAACTTTATCTAAAAAAAGTTAAACTATAATTTTCCAATTCAAATTTAGCTAATCACAAAATTGTTGTTAATATTTTCACAAGGGGCTGTGTTTGGGTGTAAAAAATAACTGTGTTATGAATCTAGATACACAGCATAGTAAATATATGATTTTATAGAAATAAGCTGAACATAAAGAATAAAACCAACTATAAACAAGGAGAACATGAACAATTGAAATTCAAAATAAAGATGATATAAATAGAAAATATTTGGCAACAGGGGGTTTATTGGGGAGGGACAAGTGATGCCTAGTAGGCAGAATAGCACAGTGTCAGGAAGCCAGTTGTAGGTAGAGACCTTGGGTAGGCTTGGGGTGAGGTACGGCCAAGCCGGAGGGTAGGGCCCACCATAGAATGGGTGCTAACTTGATAATATAAGATACAGATTGCCCGAGTAAGGACCAGGGTCCGGAGTTGGGGACCACAGAATCTACCAAACCTGTCAAAGTAATGTAGAGTACTCCAAACAGTTGGGTAGAGGTGGTCTTGGCTGCGGCAGTAGGTTCCAGCAGGCAGTCTGGTTGTGGGGTTAAAGGAGGAGTCATAGGAACAAAGTAGGCAGGCAGATAATTGTACTTGTCTTTGAACAGTAAGGACAGGATCTCAACCCTCTTTCCTTTGCGTCCTATGTACTTGATACTTCTAGTCCTTGCCAAAGGGTCAGAAATGAGGATGGTTTCCAAGCCGTACTCTGAATAGGCTGGGTTGGGGGGTATTCAGTAAAATGCACAGGTCCAAAGGGGGCTCCTGGGGGACGGTATAATTACTGGGGCAATTTGGCAGGTGGGTCTCTGGAGGGGGCAGCAGCCTGGTGGTCTACTTGACTGGAATTAAGATGTAAGATCACTAAGACTAGATAGGGTAAGATTTGTTTGAACCAAAGGTTCATAAAACTTTATTATCAAAAATGACAATGTGGTCTTCACCATACTGCCGGGGTTTTTATACCATGGCTTTTGCTCCTTCAATTTTTGCAGGGTTTGGGTTTGCGGACAAGGTACTGGTGGGGCATGGATCTTGGCTTAGAGTCTCAGGGCGGGAGATCCAGGTAGTGCCTTCTCTGGTGAATAGAAGTGGCAATGCTTTGTTCTGCTGCCACTGTTCACTATGTCACCTGAGTAGTTCAATTGTACTACCCTCTCTGGGCGGCATGCTGGCAGGTCATTGGCAGAGTTGAGAATAGGATTTGGTTTAACCTCCTTAAGGCAAGCTGTAACCTCTGCGTAGGTTCAGGTCTTTGGTGGCTCAAGGTTAGCATCAATCTGATGACTATTTGGGGAATTGTCCTTGGGAGACTGGCGGGTCTCAGAGTAACTTGTTAACTTGAGTATGTAATTCAGCAATTTGGCGGTCCCCTGTCCACTTTGTGTGACTTGAGTTGTTTTTGGAGAGTCCTTTGTAGTAGGCTGGCGGAACGCAGAGTAATTCACCAATTCAAGCCTGCCTCTTAACAGATTGGCGGGCCCTGGACTAGTCTGGAGGGTTGGATCCGCCTTCTGGGAACCAGGGTTTAACTCTTGGGTTTTCAATACAAGTATTGAAATGTCATTCATGGCATCATCCCCTTCCTTCCTGGTATTCTTCTCAAGGTATTATTGGATTGCTAGTTGGGCATTGGGTAGGTTGCTTAATGGTTCCCAGGTGCTTTCCTTGGGTGGGTATCCCTTCCACTTGACGTAGTACTGGAGGGTTTTATAGTGGATACGGTCCCCATGAACATATTCAACTTCATATTCTTCAGAGCGTCCTACTTGGATGGGAGGGGGGTCGGTCTTGAGTTTCTGGTGGGGGAGGGAGTTTCCCTCTTTCTTGAATAGAAGCGTGCGGTGGAAGACATTATGTATTTTCCACAAGGGGGGTAATTCTAGTTCAAATGCTACTTCATCTACTAGTTTGATGATCTTGTAGGGGCCACTTCTTCTGTGGGCTAACTTCCAACAGGGAACAGTCAGAAGCACGTTTTGAGAGTCCAGATAGACTTTGTCCCCTACCTTCAATGGTTTCCCAGGAATCCTCTTTTTGTCAGCAAAAGCCTTATAAGTCTGGACAGCGCAGGTCAGGTTCTTAAGACAGGTTTGTTGGGTGTTGTGTATCTGTTCAATCCAGGTTTGTCCTGACGGGTTTATTTCCTTACTACCAATACTGGGATCCCAAGATGGGTCAAACCCATAATTGGCTTTGAAGGGGGAAATTCCCGTGGAGGCGTGGTCTTTGCTGTTGTAGGTATACTGTGCCATGGGTAGCATCTCGGCCCAGTTATCTTGGTTGGCGTTGGCGTAGCATCATAGGTATTGTTCAAGTATTTGGTTCACTCCTTCAGTTTGGCTGTTGGTCTGTGGGTGGTAGGAGGTTGATACACAGCACTTTACCCCCAAGTCCTTCATCACCTGAGTCCAGTATTTGGAGGTGAATTGGGGTCCTCTATCAGTGATGATTTCCGCTGGAGTGCTGTGTTGAGTTAGGATGCAGTTGTGGAAATGTCTAGCTGTCTCTGCAGCGGTGCAGTGGGTGGTGGTAGGGACAAAATAGGACATCTTAGTAAACCTATCTACTATGACCAGGATGGCATTAAATGCATTGGAGGGGGGAAGTTCTACAATATAATCCATTGAAACGGACTGCCAGGGCCCTGTGGGTATGTCTAGTGGTCTTAGCAGGCCTTCAGGTTTGGATCTACGGGTTTTGGTTCTTCCACATGTCTCACAGCCTTCAATGTAAGTGGCCACATCTTTGTCCAGTTGGGGCCAAGCGTAATTCTTCTTGATTCCTCGGAGTGTCTTGAGTCTTCCAGGGTGGCTGGCCATCTCTGAGTTGTGATAGTCAATGAGTACTTTGGTCCTTGTTTCACCTTCTGGTACATAGATACAGTTGTGTAATAGCAGGGTGGATTCTTTCAGCAAGAATCCTTTCTTGTGGTGGCGGCTCTCTGGGTCTGAGGTCAAGTCAGCAACAAGGTCTGCTGAGTATTTGTCTTGTTTCTGTGCCTCAATTACGTCAGATTTGCGGGCCATGATCTTCATGTACATCAGTTGAATGCCTAGGCTGGCTGGGTCAAGGAGTACATGTGTGTTGTGATCCTTGGTTTCTGTAGAGGAAGGAATCAGATCAGCTCTTCTACTCAGGGCGTCAGGTGCCACATTCACCTTCCCAGGCTTTTAGTTGACGGTCAAGGTATATTAAGCCAGCTCCAAGGCCCATCTGGCCTGTTTCTGGTTTAGCTGTCTGGGTTTAAAGAAGTAAACCAAGTTCTTGTGGTTGGTTAGGACTTTTACTGGAAATTTGGCACCACATAGCTAACGGCGCCAATGTTTCAGGGTCTTCATTATTGCAAGTATCTCCTTGTTGTAGATTGGGTAGTTAACTTTGACAGGCAGCATATTCTTGGAGTAATATGCTACAGGATGTAGCATACTATCCCCTTCTTCCTGAAGAAGGACCCTGCCCACTGCAAAGTTGGACGCGTTGGTTTCCAGTACAAATGGCTTGGATGAGTCAGGCATGGCCAGGACAGGGGCAGAGGTGAAAGCAAGTTTCAAGGCCTCAAATGCTGATGTGCACTTGTCAGACCAAGTAAAGGTAACCTTGTCAGAGCAAAGGCGGGTCAGGGGCAAGGTAATCAGAGAATTTTTTTGGATGAAATCCCTGCAATAATTTTCCAGGCCCAAAAAACTTCTCACATCTTTCCTGCATTTGGGCACCAGCCAAGATGTTACTGATTCTACTTTGTCCTGTGCCATGGCAAACCTGCCAGTCTTCACTACGTATCCCAGGAACTCAACTTCAGACTGGAAGAATTCACACTTCTTAAGCTTAGCATGTAAGTTTGCGTGGGAGAGTTTTTCTAGTATAAGGTCCAGGTGGCACAGGTGTTCCTCTTGGGTCTTGCTGTAGATGAGGATCTTGTCAAGATAGTTCACACAGAACTGGTCAAGGTATTCACCCAATACTGTGTTTATCATGCGCTGGAAGGTGCTGGGGGCGTTGCATAGTCCAAATGGCATCACCAGGTATTTGTAGAGTCCATACCTGGTCTTGAACGCCATTTTGTATTTGTCACCCTCTTTGATTCAGATTTGGTTGAACACATCTCTTTGGTCAATTTTCAAGTACACCTGGGCTCCAGTTAGTACGTTGCAAAGGTTGTTGGCGTTAGGGATGGGATAGCAGTTCTTCACAGTGATATCATTCAGCTTCTGGTAGTTCACGCAGGGACACATTCCACCGTCCTTCTTCCCTACAAACAGCATTGGTGACAAGCATGGGGCCTTCAATACTTGGATGAAATCCTTTTTTGTCATATCCTCCAAGTAAGCTTTCAAGGCCACTTGTTCTTGGTGGTTGCAACTATAGATGGGGCCATGGTGTGGTTGGGTACCTGGTAGTAGGTCTATAGCGTGGTTGTAGATTGAGTGGCTGGGTAGTTTTGTGGCCTCTTCTTTGCTAAATACATGGTCCCACTTTTGCAGGGGAATAGGTAGTGTCCCAACGCTGGATTCCATCTTTATGGTTAAGAGTCTGTTGATTGGGGTTCTGCTGGGACTCATACAGAACAGAACGGTGTCACAAGATTCAGGTCGTCCCAAGGTGGCAGTCTGCTCACAATAATTTAGAATCAGACCATGTCTGCCGGACCATGAGTCCACCAGTACTAGAGGATGGGGCAATCCTAGCAAGAGGATCAAGGGAGTTGGGTACAAGTTCTGTCCAATTGTCAAGGGAAGTTCCTGTTTGCACTTGTAGCCAGTGTCTAGGGAACTGTTTCCCATGGTTACTTGTAGGCTGCGCTCTGAAGCTGTTAGTCCTAGTTCCTTTGCCAGGTTGGTGTCAATAAAACTTTAATTGGCTCCTGTGTCAATAAAGGCCTCTATCTGACGCTTGATTCCCATACAGTCTATGGTCACTTGGATGAATTTATAAGATTGTGCAGAGGTGTTTATTTGCACAAAGGATACAGAAGGTGCATTCTTCTTAGGGCATGCTCTGGTTAGATGCCCAGCCTCATGGCAGTAGAAACATAACCCATCTCAATAGTGGCGTTGTAACTTGTCAGGGGACATTCCAGGTCAATTGGGCATCATGGCTCTGCCGGCTCAGGCAGGGTTCACGTTCTGTCCTTCTTGGTTTAGACTCAGGCCTTTGCATAGGGGCAGTAATTCCTCTAGGCTCAGTGTAGGCAGGTGGTGCTTCAACAGGTCTTTCATGGCTGAATTAACTCCCTTTCTGAAGATAATGGCAGATAATTCATCTTCAAGTTGGGTGCGCGTTTTCAGTTTAAGGAACTTGTCAATATAGGCTTGGATAGGGCGGTTTGCTTGTCAGATCTTTAACATAGAGTTCAGCATGTAGTATCTGGTGTCTTGGTCATTGCCAGTGCTCATGAGTTCAGCTTCAAATTTTTAATAGTCAAGGCAAAATTCTTCATCTTTGACGGTGGCCTTCCCAAACCAATCCAGTGTGTCTCCTGATAGTATGGCGGCCACCCCCAAGACTTTCTCAGTGTCACTGGGGTAGGTGTTGGCGTTGGTTTGGAAGTGGAGGCGGAGGACTGGCATGGCTCAGCGGGCTTCTTCTAAGGTGAGTTTGCCCATCTGGGGCATATCCACCTTGGTTGTGGTCTGATTCACTATCACATTTTGCACTTGTGATGTGGCTGGGTTCTGGGGTTCTGCACCAGGTGCAGGGTCTTTCAATTCTTTGGCGGGTTGGTTCTTCATCCATGGGAGTATCAGGGAGGTAATTGCCTTATGGGTGTAATAAGTGATTATCACAAAAAAGAGCATACAAGTTGCCCCAAGTGTTAATAACATCTTGGGGCCCAGGTTACCGTGTTTGTAAACAATTGTCATAATGTCAGGAAGCCAGTCATAGGTAGAGGCATTGGGCGGCTCAGGGTGAGGTGCAGCCAAGCCAGCGGGTAGGGCCCACCATAGAATGGGTGCTAACTTGATAATATAAGATACAGATTGCCCAAGTAAGGACCAGGGTCCAGAGTTGGGGACCACAGAATCTACCAAACCTGTCAAAGTAATGTAGAGTACTCCAAACAGTTGGGTAGAGGTGGTCTTGGCTGCGGCAGTAGGTTTCAGCGGGCAGTCTGGTTGTGGGGTTAAAGGAGGAGTCATAGGAACAAAGTAGGCAGGCAGATAATTGTACTTGTCTTTGAACAGTAAGGGCAGGATCTCAACCCTCTTTCCTTTGCGTCCTATGTACTTGGTACTTCTAGTCCTTGCCAAAGGGTCAGCAATGAGGATGGTTTCCAAGTTGTACTATGAATAGGCCGGGTTGGGGGGGGGGTATTCAGTAAAATGCACAGGTCCAAAGGGGGCTCCTGGGGGACAGTATAATTCCTGGGGCAATTTGGCAGGTTGGTCTTGGGGGAGGGCGGCAGCCTGGTGGTCTACTTGACTGGAATTAAGATGTAAGATCACTAAGACTAGATAGGGTAAGATTTGTTTGAACCAAAGGTTCATAAAACTTTATTATCAAAAATGACAATGTGATTTTCACCATACCGCTGGGGTTTTTATACCATGGCTTTTTCTCCTTCAATTTTTGCAAGGTTTGGGTTTGCGGACAAGGTACTGGTGGGGCATGGATCTTGGCTTAGAGTCTCGGGGGCGGGAGATCCAGGTAGTGCCTGCTCTGGTGAATAGAAGTGACAATGCTTTGTTCTGCTGCCACTGTTCACTATGTCACCTGAGTAGTTTAATTGTACTACCCTCTCTGGGCGGCATACTGGCAGGTCATTGGCAGAGTTGAGAATAGGGTCTGATTTAACCTCCTTAAGGCAAGCTGCAACCGCTGCGTAGGTTTGGGTCTTTGGTGGCTCAAGGTTAGCATCAATCTGATGACTATTTGGGGAATTGTCCTTGGGAGACTGGCAGGTCTTGGAGTAACTTGTTAACTCAAGTATACAATTCAGTGAGTTGGCGGTCCTCCATCCACTTTGTGTGACTCAAGTTGTCTTTGGAGGGTCCTTTGTAGTAGGCCGGCGGAACGCGGAGTAATTCACCAATTTGAGCCCGTCTCTTAAAAGATTGGCAGGTCCTGGACTGGTCTAGAGGGTTGGATCCGCCTTCTGAGAACCAGGGTTTAACTCTTGGGTTTTCAATAAAATTATTGAAATGTCATTCATGACACACAGGAAGGAAGACATAGAGGCAGTGCTGGCCTGGGGGGTCTGGGATTGGGTGGGTGGGGCTGGAAGGTGGGGGGTTGCTGGGGTAGGGGTAGGAGGATTGCATATGATGGCCGCCATATACCGCTCGTCATATTCCTTGTTTGTTATTGGCTGGATGGGCTGGTAGGTGGCAGTAGCACAGGGTGGGAGGCGCTTGTCCTTACATGATTGGTTGCCAATGTTAAGGTGGAAGACAATTTAGGCAAACAAGTCAGCCACTATTTGGTGACTAAAGAGAGAATTGTGGTCAAGGACCCCAAGATAGAGGTTGTTGAAAGCCTGAGGGCGGCTCTCCCGTAATGTGGATCCAATGTTAAAGAAGACAACATCACCTATATGGATGTCTGCATGGCCAGCTGGGTATACAGAGGCCTGGTGCCCGCGTTGCTGGATGACCTTGAGGGCAGTGGAGCTACCCTCCATCTGGTGGCTCAAGAAAACCCAGTGCTTGGAATTTGAGCCATCCCAGGAGTTGAGTAATCCACCAAGGATGTGACTGTACAAGTAGTCATTGATGAAATCTGGGTTTGTCTGATAGTAGACAAAACCCTTGGCTGAAACATCCAGAAATGCACCAATAAACAGCCCTTCTTGACCTTCTTTCTCCCTTTTTGGGTGGTAGCTCTTCCTTGTGCGCCAAAATTGTCAAAAGCTATTGATAGCTTATAGTAGAAGATAAACATGCCATCATCTTATAGTCTTGTCAAGCATTGGACCAGGGTTGATTTGATGTCAAGATCATATGGGGAATCCTCAGCGCCATCCCATGGGTTGCCGGCAAAATTGGTAAGAACTTGTATTGAAGCAACCTTCCCATACATCCAGAGCTGCACCATGCACTCAGACACCCAAATGCCATGGTGCGCAAGTTGCTTCTGGACATGGGTCAAGGGAAGCTTGGGATCCCACTGGAGGAGGTCAAGCATGATTGGGTATGCCTCAGATATTTGTGACTTGGGGGCCTTCTTTGGCTTCTTGGCTGACCCAATCAGATTCCCCTTGTTCATTAAGTTGTTGAACTCCCAAATTACAGTGGCTTGGGTAAATTGCAATTGGTCAGCAATCTGATCCCAGAACAGACCCTGTAGGTTCAGTGCCACAATTTCTTGGAGAGTTGGGCGGTGATGATTTGTTGCTTGGGGCGCTGGGCCACGGGAGCTGAAGCCTGATTGGCTGGGGGGCAGGTTGACCGGTGGCAGGAAGTTGTTCCAAATCAAGGTTGCAATCCTGATTGGTTGGTTGATGGGCAGCTTGTGCAGAGGCAGAGCTAGACACTAAGTGACTACTGAACAAGTCAAAGCCATATGGGTTGGGGGTCAGTAACAGGTCAGCTTCCTTGTTACCTGCCTCAAAGGCTTGGGTGTAAACAGGTGCTTCCATGTTCTGAGCCTTGCCTCCATTGAAGCTGGCTTGGCTGCTGGCGCTGTTGAAAATGTTGCTAGTAAAAACCATCTTGAAACAAAACCTAGGATAAACTCACTAAAAGTAGAAATTTTAAAATTTAATGGTTTATTTTTATTGTAATCTTGAGTCCACATTTGGAAGGTTCTCAAAACCATTTCATAAAAATCAGGAGCCATAAAAATGAATAAAATGTCTCTGTTCCTAAATTTGATAGCTGTTGATTGGCTGTTAAATTGATAGTTTTCCATTTTAGGCTGCTCATACTACACATCTTGTGTGACTTTATTTCATTTTGTGCTTGTGGAATCTTGCTTCTAGATTGCTCAAATTTTATTTCATTTTAGTCCTTCTGTTGGTGCCTCATATGACTCCTGATTAGATTATAATATACTCTGGAATAGCATCCACCTCACTTGTTGCGTCAGTTCATTTGGTTTGTGGTTTGAACTACACCGCTTGATGTTTGTTATAATTTTGTATAATGGGCTAGTGAAATTTTGTTTTTTGTTTGGCAGTTCATTTATTAACTGAATTTTTTTTAAATTAATTAAATCCTTAATCTTGCACAACTTGGATTTTGTTCAAATCTGAAATCATTTCATTTAAATCTGAGGTATTTTTGGTTGTTGCCATAGCTTTTAAAACTACTGTAATATCAGATCAAAGGAATGTAAATATGCAATTGTGTGCTTGCGTAATTGCCTAATTGGGCTATTGAATAAGATTTCAGTAATTGGAATCACTATTTCCCAAAATCCAGAATTAATGCTCTGGGGACACTTGCACCAGGAGGCACTCAGAAAAGTATTATTAATCATCAGAATTATTTCTAATTGGTCAAAGCCATCAGAAGTTGGGAAGTTTGACCTCCAAAAATCACCAAAACAACCACAAGGTTTGGGCCAAGTGTCATGAATACTGCTATTCACCATGTTTTGATTTTGCCTTTGGTGGGCCATTTTGAAGACAAATCTCTTGCTTTTGCTTTTGCCTCTCAAAATGAGTTGATGACTGAATCAGGAAATACAATTGTTTGGTTTCTTGACTCTGCACATCTCACTTGCCCCACTCATGCTTGTGGAGGGTGATCCTACCGTCCTGGTAGTGTTTTGTGGTATCATCAACCACTATATATTCATTTTCTTAATTCACCAATAAAATTAAGTTCTATTCACATTTTTGTCTTTGTGTCTCTACGTACTTCCGGGCCTCTCTCTAGTCACAACTAGTAGAGATTATTCTTCCAGGGCCGCAAGGTAATCACATAGCCTTCCCTGTCATCTAACCAAGACTTAGTACAAATTCAATCCTAAGGTTAGGATTTCCTGTTGTGTGTCTGTGCCATGCCTCAGAACACAACAAAAATGGTGCTCACTACAGGGGCTGTAAGCCCCTTGGTTATCCCTTTTGCATCCACGTTTTCAGGTCCTTTGCCTCTGCTTATACAAGAGCCAACTTCACCTGAAATTACCAGTCCTTCTATTGAGGACATTGTCAACCTGCCTATTTTCTCTACTGTACTGAACCTTGGGAATGGTCCCTGCCTAGTTGCTTACCCCATGGGTACCCCTGACTTAGAACAAGTCATGGCAGTAGCCCTTGGGATAGCCCATGAAGGAGCCATCCCTTGCCTTCAGCTGCAGTTCAGTTGGGCTGAATACTACAAATTAATTGTGGCTCCTCAAATTCCACAGCATCTCCTCTCAGCGGCTGGCTCTGCTGAGCACTTACTATTGTCCTTTGTGCAGCCTGCCTTGGCCCACTATCAGATGGTGTTGGGGCTCCACATCCAAGAAATCTTGTCTCTACAAGCAGCGGTTACTCATCACTGGGACCAGTTTGCTGGCTACCAACAGTGGATTCATTCCCTGTTTTTCTTGGTATCTGACAATCAATGCGACTCTGTTACCTCCCAGAACTGTTTGGTTAATTCTATCAAAAAAATGCGCCAGTTCATCCCAGAATACGTCAGGGAGTTTCTACACAAGTTTCACCAGCTAGAACAACCCTGGCAAACTCAATTCAACTCTACCTTGAACGCTTATCTCTCCAGCTTCAAATGACTTGTGCAGCAGCTCAATGCATTCAGCACGTATTTATTTGAGCAACTACAGCAGGTAGCAGACTTTGCTGCTAACAGCCTTAATGACCTCTGTACAGCATTTGGTCAAGAGAGAGCTTCCACTGCTGCTGCTATAGCTAAGCTCCAGAGTCAAGTGAATGAATTATCTACGCCCAAGCCAGATGTTCCGCCCTCTCCCCCTTCTGATGACTTGGTGGACAGAGAGCAGAAAATATGGGATGCTATTCAGGAGCTACATACAACTACTTGCAGTCAAGGGCGTCCTACTGAGACTCCTCAACCTGATCCCCAGGTGCTTGAGTTAACTACCCAAGTTGCTGAGCTGCAGAAAGAGCTTGCTGCCTTACACAGGATGATGGCAACTGCTACTAGTCCAGTTGGGGTTGTCAATGAAGATGGTTGCTGCCCTGGCTTATCTGGGGCCCCTCAAATCCAATGCACTAGTAAACTAATTGCCCTAGATAACAAGGTGGATCATTTGAAGCGGGATCATACTGAGCTGGACAGAGATGTACAAGAGATGAGTGAATTGATTGACTCTGTGAACAACAGGTTTTCCCCTTGCCTCTCAGTGGGGCCATCCCTTACCTCTTGACTGGCTGAGCTCTCCACTGGAAAGCCTCCCAAGGTCAACACCTAGATATTACTGAATGTCAGACCACTCAAGCTACCAATACGGGTAACCGCACTGTTGAGACCCTGACTACCCTTGAAGAAAGCGTTTGTCAGCTGTAGGCTAGACAGCCCCCCTCTGAATCTGAAGCAGAATTTTTCCCGCGTAAAAACGTACTCAATAGCAGCAATGGTGGCCCTACTCCCGTCTACACTTCAAGCCTACCTTTAAACAAGTCTTTGATCCCAGAATCTTGACCATTGCAGCTTTTCTAACTATCTATGAAACTGCCATGAGACGAGCATCAGATGAGGTTAATAAGGAACATATTTTGACCTGTCTACACCCAACCTGCCAGGAGGTGTTGGTACCTGAACTACCCACCATTGAGATGTGGGAAGATATGAATCAACTTCTGATTGACAAATTTGGTGGTGACCTTAGTTTGGAAGTAAAGAAGGACGCCTTCATGCACATTGCCTTCAAACCTAAGGAGATGCTAGCTGAGTTTGCAGACAGATTCTACATGAAAGGACAGCAACTGATAATGAGCAGACAATTGATCACACATGAAGCTTACATGGCTTGCGCTCAAGCCCTCAAAGTTACTCAGCTTCTGTATCTTCACTTCAAGGTCCATAAAGCTATGCTTTCATCTATGAAGAGCATAAAGACGCTGGTGCAGGACATGCACCTTACCCATTCTGGAGCAGTTGTCAGGGAAAGTTGAGATGCTTCTAACTCTGGTTCTTCTTCCTGTGGTCCTTGCATTCTTACCATGAACTCGCAAAATCCTCCTTGACGCCAAGGTTGCCACAACTGTGGTCAGATAGGCCACCATTCTTGAGTCTGTACCAACCCTTGGGTCAAAGGGGCTGATTCAAAAGAACAGGCGGGAAAAGACCAGTCAATCAAGAGGCAGAGACGCTCTCAGTTAACAATTCTTCCCAGTCTCTTTCAATCCCTCCCTCTATATCTGACTCTGAGCCAGCTGATAATGAGGCTCCTCCTATCCTTTTATTGTTCCATGATATCCCTGACAACTCTGACCTGGATGACTCTGATACAGACAACACCAATGCATATGGATACTCTGTTCTGGCTGTTCCCAAAACCATTACAGTCCCCTATAAATTGCAATCAGGAAAGACTACAACTATTGCTAAGCCTTTGACTGAAGCCAAAAAGTTGTCTCTTGCCCGTACCTCACTCAAGCTAAGAGGTCCCCTGTGCTAATGGAGTCATCAGAAAAAGCTGCCTAGGTTGCTGACGCTGTCTTCAAGAATGTATCTGTTTTTCTCCCTCTTCAAACCGTTTATAAGGAGTTCCCAGGATTAAGATGCATGATTGAGAAGTGGGATAAGGAACTAGTAGAGGCTCAAGATATCCTGGCTGTCCTTTCCCCCTTTGGTTGCACTAACACTTGAGTAGAGATATCCATTCAAAAAGTGAAGATCAAGGCTGTCTTAGACACTGACTTGTCAGTCAACATTGTCTCCTCCAAACTTGTCAAGAAGCTCAGACTTGCCCCCGACCTTAACTATCACCAGTTTTATGGCACAGCTGGACTGTCTATGACCCGCGCCATAGGGGCGTACTCCGCTCTACCCATGCGGTTTGGCAAGCTTCTCCTAGCTGTACCAGCAGTTGTTTTGGAAAACAAAAGTTACAATCTCTCAGTTGGCACTCAGTTCCTTAGGGAATATAATGGGATAATCAACTTGAAAGATGGTTACCTCTCTATTCTGGGATACAAAATCCCTCTGATTTTTGAAGAGCCGGTTAAAGTTCCCGGGAAGCACCTGAAGATGTGCAATTTGGAGTACCCCACTGGGGTTTTCAACCTCAAATATTGCATCCACTCTTCAAACATGAAATGTCCACCCATGGCTTGTCCTGCTCTGTGGGATCCCTCTCCTAGCCACGTCTGCTGTCACTATCCCCTCTGGCTCCCAGGCCATCCTAGACTCCCAGATATAATATGAACTACCTGGAAAAACCTTCTTGGAGTTGTACTCTCCCCCCTTGTTAGGGCGCAACAAACCTTATCTCTGTCCTGGAATCCTAGATGTCTCCCATAAGGACCCTGTTCAATTGTTGGTAGCCAACCTGAATGCTTTCCCCATGACTGTGTCTAGGGGGCAGGTTGTCGGATATGGCAAGTTGTTGAGTGCTCCTGATGTCCTGTCTCTTCATCCCTTTGGAACGTTCCAAGATTTTAACCTACCTGAGGATGAGCCCCAAGTCCTATCCTTGTTCACTGCGCAAGACTTTCCACAGTTGTCCCCGGTTCAACAGAAAGAGGTGCTAGACTTGCTAGACCAATTTTCAGACATCTTTGCTAAGGACAGTACCAAGTATGGGGTAGCCAAAGGCGTTATACATCAGATTGACACTGGTGACGCCCCCCTTCCATGCTAAACCATATTGTCACAACCACGTGAAGGACGCCCAGGTGTCTAAAAGAGCTCAAACAGCTGTTGGACGCTGGGCTGCTGGCACCTTCTCAAAGTCCTTGGGCATCCCCGCTACTCATCTTAAAGAAGAAAGATGAAGGAAATTGTATTGTGATTGACTACCACCAATTAAACTCTTTGACTAAGAAGGACTCATACCCCTTGCCGCGTATTGATGATGCTCTCCAACGTCTTGGAGACTCTAAGTTTTTCTCTGCAATAGATCTGGCATCTGGATACTGGCAAGTTGACCTATTGCCCAAGGATTGCCAAAAAGCCGCGCTCATTACATCTGAAGGGCTGTTTGAGCCTACTCACATGCTGCAGGGACTCTGCAATGCCCCGACCACCTTCCAAAGGGCCATGGACTCCATCCTCTGTGACTTGAAGCTGTCATGCATCCTAGTATAGTTAGATGATATAACAGTTTTCAGCCTACCTTCACCAATCACCTGGCTCACCTTAAAGAGGTGTTCATAAAGATTTGAGAAGCTGGCCTCAAACTAAAACCTTCCAAGTGCGCTTTCTTCAAAGAGCGTCTTGAATTCTTGGGCCATGAAGTAACTCAGACAGGGATTTGCCCTATGACTAAGAAGGTTGAAGCTATCAACAAAATGCTTCTGCTCACCAACCTGCAAGAGGTAAAAGTCTTTCTAGGGATGATGGGCTACTACAGACAGTTTATCCCTGACTTTGCCAATACTAGTGAACCTCTAGTCCAGCTGTTGTGTAATGTCCCTTTTGAATGGACCGCCAGTCAGCAACAAGCCTTTGAAACCCTTAAGCAAAAACTCAAAGAGGCTCCAATCCTAGTGTATCCTGACTATGATAAGGAGTTCATCCTATACACTGATGCTAGCAATCTAGCTATTGGAGCCATTCTGGCCCAACTAGACAGCAAGGGTGTAGACCATCCTGTGGCTTACACTTCCTGCGTGCTAAACAAGCACAAAAAAAATTATAGTGTCACAGAGAAGGAGTGTCTTGCTGTTTTGCATGCAGTCAAACAGTTCTGCCACTATGTGTATGGTACCCATTTCACAGTTGTCACTGACCACACTTTGCTTAAATGGTTACTGTGACGGATCCAGGAAATTCATGCTTGCTTTTTCATTATCCCGGTCTGACTCTTTTACAGTTTGACAGGGAATCCTTTATGTAAGCTTTAATGAGCTTGGATTCCGGGCAAGCAATCTTGGCGTTAAACTTGTTGTCATCTGGTGATCACTTCCACGTTTTTTGCTTCCCATAGTCTTAGCTGCAGACCATCTCTTTCATTCCATGGTATTCTTATTTCAGTTAAAATCCAAAAACACAAAGCATAAAAAGATTGAGGGGAAAGCAACCATTTTCACAATAAGCATCATTTTTTATTAATTAATTCATGTTTCCATTATATACCAATTGGGGTACATTCAGCTGAAAACCCCTCCAGTTCTGGAATCACACCTGGATATCTATCACATGGTTTATGACATAATGGCGTCATCTAATCCAGATCTTTACCAAAAAGATCTTCACACTCTTAACCTATAAGAATGTGCCACAATACATTCCAGAATCACCTGATTCTTTCCGTGGAAATGTATCTGTGAGAGAGGGGGCTAAACTAACTAAGTTTGGCTCCCATCCTGGTGAAACAAACCACCAGGATGCCATCCAGTGCAGAACTGGGATGGCTGCTTGGAGGGAGGACCACATGGAGGATACTGGGGACAACTGAGGGAAGTAGGGGTTCAAACCCATCAGTATCAGGCCAGTGAGCAACCAAGGGGTGCAAGTAGGAGCAGGAGAGGACACTTTGGAGGACCCGGGGGTACTGTATGTCTCTGGACCACATTGGGGAGGGGAGGCATGGGAGGCACTGCTTCTTCAGAAACAGGTGAAGTATGATCCACAGTGTCCAAGTCCAAATCATCACACATCAGGCTCTTGACCACAGCCTCTCCAGAAAAGAGAAGACCGCTGGGGAGGTACCAGAGACTAGCAGGGTCTCTACCTACCAGACAGGCTGACAAAGAGATTTTCCCCCACAAATCAGGGGAGGTGGACCACAGAAGCAACAAGAACAGAGCCAAGGAAAATACCACAAATTTAAGAGCTGGGAGTATCATAGGAATAATCACCACAAAATTTGGAGCAGATTGGTATGAATTTTTGATGGAAAAATAGTGTGGAAAGTGTAGACAGGGTAGTCTTTAGTAGAATATTGCCAAGAGAAGCAGAACAGGTTAGGACAGCTTCACTATGGTCTCAGGAGCCTTGGGATATAACAGCAAGCAAGAGCGGGTTCAAAATTGATGATTTTAATAAAAAATTCAAAATAATAAGAATTATAAAGAAAATCAATTGGAAATTTGAGTTTCAAACTCTGGTTTTGAAAGCAAGAACGGGAAAGACAACTACTAGATGAATCAATACTAGTATAGGGACCCAGAATAGGAGCCAGGTTTGAAACCGGCTGGCAGAAGGTAAGCTTAGAACAGAAACTAACACCACAATCTTTAGGCTGTAGAAACTCAAAAATGGGTTCCCAACAACAACAAATTTTAAAAATAAAGTGCAGATGGCTCCAAACTTTAATATTATTGGAAAATAGATAAGCAGGGGACTAGAAGTCCCCTTGCTTGCATAAAAGGGATGGGCTGCAAATAAGATGGGTCACATGACAGTGGAACTAAATCCAATTGGCTGGAGGCAAAACTTTGCTAGGCAGGGGCAGGGAGACTGGAGGGTTTCATTCCAATTTCCAAAGTCAGATCTGATTGGCTGGAAGAGGCACTGGTCATTTGGAATTCACTTGGGTTGCTTAGTGTTGATGAGGCGACCTCTGATTGGCCAGCTCTAATGGTTTTTAGAAGTGGGCAATACCAAGCTAATAAATAGTCTAAATTAACCAGTGTTTCTTCCCAGGAGGGAGCAACCAAAGGCAAAGGTTCCACAGGGTAGGCCAGCACAAACCTCTCATCTACCGTGTAAGCTAAATCATTTAAGGAATGAATGGGTTTGGCGGGTGTTTTAGAACCTTTCTTGGTACAACAAGGGAAAATTGTGTGATCCAAAGCCAGAGGTGGCAGTGAATTTACAGTATTGCTTTGACTTGAAGCATTACAGACTTCTGGCGCCAAAACCCTGTGGAATATATGTATTCCTGATCCAAGCTATCCTTGTTCCAACTGGGAACCAGCTGATCAATCCTGAATGCATAGACACCATTGTCTACATTGGGCTGTGGTTTCACAATGAGGTTGAATTGTGATGAATTTCATAGGTTGAAATTCAAAACAATAGGATTGGCCTTGGAGAGACTTTCCAGTGTAGTAATGATACCCAGGAATCAATTAGGCTGTACTAATTGAGGGCTGTAATGAATAATATGAACAATTCAGATTATGAGACTAGGTGTCTCAAACTGTCTAATTAACCAGGGAGGTTAATTAATTGATACCCTGGAATATGATTGATGAGGATTTAATCATAGGGCCAAAATGGACTTGACTATGTCAAGTAAAGACTAGGTGTCTTAAACTGATTGATTAACTGGGAAGGTTAATTAATATATATACCCTGGAATATGATTAATGGGGATTTAATCATAGGGCCAAAATAGACTTGACTGTGTCAAGTAAAGACTTGTTGTCTTCAAACAGATTAATTAACTGGGAAGGTTAATTAATATATATGCTTGGAATATAATTAATGAGGATTAACTATATTGTTTAATTGTCTTGACTGTGTCAAGAAGTTTGGTTAAGTTTAGCCAAAAGTAAACCCCTGAATTGTGGTTTAAAAGCGCCGCGTCAGCAAATTCATTGGGTTAAAAGCGCCGCCGCACCACCTAATGGATTTGCAAAGCGCCAAGGCGCTGCTATCAAATTTTTTGGCGCCGCCTGGGGAAATTGCTGGGCGCTGCGGTGGCGCCTGGTTTGAGTTTCAAAGCATTTTAATGGGTTTTTAACGCAAAAAACCATTAAATGCAAAAAACAGCTAAATATAGACAATGGTGTCTATGCATTCATGATTGATCAGCTGGTTCCCAGTTGGAACAAGGATAGCTTGGATCGGGAATAAATGTATTCCACAGGGTTTTGGCGCCGGAAGTCCAGAATGCTTCAAGTCAAAGCAATACATTTCCATGGAAAGAATCAGGTGATTCTGGAATGTATTATGGCACATTTTTATAGGTTAAGAGTGTGAAGATCTTTTTGGTAAAGATCTGGATTAGATGACACCATTATGTCATAAACCATGTGATAGATATCCAGGTGTGATTCCAGAACTAGAGGGGTTTTCAGCTGAATGTACCCCAATTGGTATATAATGGAAACATGAATTAATTAATAAAAAATGATGCTTATTGTGAAAATGATTGCTTTCCCCTCAATCTTTTTATGCTTTGTGTTTTTGGCTTTTAACTGAAATAAGAATACCATGGAATGAAAGAGATGGTCTGCAGCTAAGACTATGGGAAGCAAAAAACGTGGAAGTGATCACCAGATGGCAACAAGTTTAACACCAAGATTGCTTGCCCGGAATCCAAGCTCATTGAAGCTTACATAAAGGATTCCCCGTCAAACCGTAAAAAAGTCAGACCGGGATAATGAAAAAGCAAGCATGAATTTCCTGGATCCGTCACACAGCCCAACACGGGGGTTTTCCCATGGTTATCCTTAACCATACCTCTTGACACAGTCAAGGCAATTAACTAATATAATTAAATCCTCATTAATTATATTGGCTTGGTTTATTAATTAATCTTCCCAATTAATTAAACCGTTTTTGAGACACCTAGTCTCCAAGATTGATTTGGCCAATCTTGCCTCAATTTTTCTAGTTAGCCTAACCTAACTGATCATCCACATTCTTTTCTTAAATTAAAAATAGATATCCAGTTTCTAGGAACCTTTACCTTAAGAATTCCAACCAAACCTATCTATATGCAATAAACAGCAAAAACAGAATATCTTTATATTTTGGAGCATTTATTTGGCTAAATACTCAGTAGTGACTGTAGTACGGTCACAGTTACAACAACTTAAGGAGCCAGAAGGGCGCCTAGCTAGATGGGCGCTACGCCTGCAAGGTTACAACTTCACTGTGCTCCATTGCCCTGGGAATCAACATCAGAACGCTGATGGGCTATCCAGAATGCCCATTCTCACTTTACATCCTGCAGAGGCTGACCAATTGTACAAACTAATTGGATACCCTTCTTCTTGGGAAAGTGAGACAGAAGAGATCCAACTGGCCTTGTCCAAGCTATCCAAAGATACCCTCATATGCAACAATCAGCTCTTCAAGAAAGTGCAAGATCAGTATCTGCCTTATGTACGCCCCAGTCTTTGCCTCTTGTTGGTGTCACAAGCTCATAAGGAAACTGGGCATGGAGGCATCACCAAGACTTTTGACTGGCTTCAGAAGAACTATTTCTGGGAAAACCTTTGCCTGTTGATCCCAGATGTCATAGCTAGTTGCCATGACTGCCAACTTCAGAGGCCCCGAGCTGCTTCCCATGAGTTCAAATTAGTTCCCCCTCAACATGCTTTTCATACTGTCAGCATTGATGCAGTAGGTCCTCTACCCCACTCTTGTTCTGGGTGTTGCTTTATCCTGATTGCTGTTGATCACTTCAGCAAGTGGGTAGAGGCTTGCCCTACAAAAGTCATCACAGCTAAGACAGCTGCTGCCTTCCTGTTACAGGATGTGTTCTACTGCCAAGGCTGTCCTCAAGTGTTGATCTCAGATAATGGGACTAATTTCAACGCCAAACTGGTAACCTCTGTTGTTGAAGCTTTGGGGTTGCACCAGTATTTCTCTGCCCCCTACAACCCTTCTATCAATGGGGCAGTCAAGCGTGCAAATTCAACACTGGTCTCTATTATGAGGAAGCTCACCTACTCTGACACTGCCAACTGGGACCTATACTTACCTGATGCTCTCTTTGCATACTGCCTTAGCAAACATTGTGTCACTGGGTACTCCCCTTTTGCTATGCTGTATGGGCAAGAGGTACTACCACATTGCTCTTGGGCCCCCCTGCTTTCCTCTGATAAGGTCATGAATCCTGACAACCACATCAAGGATCTAGTCAACCACATAATTAATATACAGGTCACTGCCTACACTTCTGCATACAAAACTAAGATGCTTGAGCTTTCTCCTGATAATGCTGGACGCTCCCCCTTGCCTGAATTTGATGTTGGTGACCATGTTCTTTACTACCAACACAGAGTGGGTGGACGTGCGCATAAATTGGACTCCATATGGATCAGCCCTTTGGAAGTGACCTTTAAGCAAGGGTCTGAGTACACTGTCAAGCTCCTCTCCAGTGGTTGTCCCTTTGCTCAAGTGCATGCCAAGTTCCGCCGCAAATACCACCCCCCTAAGGCCAATCTAGGGGAGGGCAATGTTGTGAATACCACTATTCTCCATGTTTTGATTTTGCCTTTGGTGGGCCATTTTGAAGACAAATCTCTTGCTTTTGCTTTTGCCTCTTGAAATGAGTTGATGACTGAATCAGGAAATACAATTGTTTGGTTTCTTGACTCTGCACATCTCACTTGTCCCACTCATGCTTGTGGTAAGTGATCCTACTGTCCTGGTAGTGTTTTGTGGTATTCCTAACCACTATATTTTCCATTTCACATTCACCAATAAAATTAAGTTCTATTCACATTTTTGTCTTTGTGTCTTCTCTACTTCCGCGCCTCTCTCTAGCCACGCCTAGTAGAGATTATTCTTCCAGGGCCGCAAGGTAATCACATAACCTTCCCTGTCATATAACCAAGACTTAGTACAAATCCAATCCTAAGGTTATGATTCCCGTTGTGTGTCTGTGCTGTGCCTCAGAACACAACAACAAGCACCAGGGCTCAAGAATAATGTATTGCCTCCACTGAGCAACCAACCAGATGATACCAGTGCCAGAAAAACGGTAGCAGGTGACCAGCCAATCATAATACCTTATCTGGTCAAAAGCCAATTTTTCAGCAGTATATAGCTTGGAGGATTGACAATTTTCTCCTTGTTGACATTTCTAAATAAACAACTGTTAGTTAATGCAATATAACCATTTGATCTTTGCAGAAGTTTATTATATTATTACAAATATTATACTGTTATTACTGTCAACCAGTGAAGGAAATTACAGGATAGTATGAAGTAGTGTCTAAGTGGTGAGAGATAAACACCCAAATCCACATAGAGTTGATGATTAACCATCAACAGGGGTTCATATATTGTTTGGTACAATTTTCAAAAAAATTATAGGATTTAATAGAATATTAATGCTAGCCAGAGTAAACCTAAAAAGATGGCCTGAGACAAGATCAGAGAGTCTTCAGAATAAAACTTGGGAGATTAAGAGTTAACAATAGTCTCAGTTACAATTTCCATGGTAAATACATCAAAATTGAAAGGCATCAGAGTAACATTGGGAGGGCCCAAGAGAGCAGCACTAGGAACCAGACCCTATCTTTCTGTGGTAATACAATTTAGAATCAGATCATAGGGAATATATTGGAGTAGACCAACCATCAGATGCATTGGGATATATGTTAAAATCAAATAGATAAGTTTTAGGTTTATTGAGAATTTTTGTAGGACTCAACTCTTAAGAGTTGAGCAAATGAAAAATTTCAATACTGTGAATTCAGAACCTAAACGTAAAAATGCAGGATTGTCAAATCCTTGGTCCAAATTTCAAGTCACTTTTGCAGGATAGCCTTTTTTATTTAAATTGATTTTTTTGTATTTTTATTTGAATTTTTAAAAATGCAGGAACTCATAGACCCTTTGCAAATTTCAAGTCTAACTGCATATTTCCAATGGATGAAATGAATTAACTGGAGTCAGATTTGAAGCGTTCAAATTCATTGACCATTTTCATTAAGTTTACTATGTTTTTTGAAATTGCGGGATTATCAAATCCAAGAACCAAATTTCAAATCATAAATGAATGCCACTAGTAAAATCAAATAATAATTGCGGGATTTAGAATCCAAATTCAATGTACAGTAAGAAACTAGGACAAATCAGTCCAAATCAAGAAGCTCCACTCTGCATAAAATCAAACAAAAAATTAAATTTTGATAACCATGCTTAGATATGAAAAGTGATTAAACTTTAAAATTATCCAAACCCAGAAAGTGTACAATATTATACACTTCAAATCATGGGTATAGAAATTCTGTTACTATTCAAGGCTAAATCAAGAGAAAATAACTACTCACAACTAAACCAAAAATCCAAATAAATACATATTTAATCTAAAAAATATTTTTATTTTATTTTTATGGACCAACAATCACATTCCCAACCAGCTCTTGCACCAGCCCGCAGGGCAGCCTGTCCACAAGGGCATCCCAGAGGGTCCAAGAATAGACCCAGAACCCAACTTGAGGGGAGTAATGCCAACACACAGGCCTCCCAAGGCGTCAGTCCCAGCTAATTACCTCCTGCGTCACATGCCAGAACAACCAGCTTAAATCCTAGACATAAGCTGCTCTCAAGGCCTGCCACAAAAGTATCCTATACCAGGGTCACTGGGAAAACTGAGGTTACTTACACCTCCATTGTGTACCCAGTTGTCACCTGGCCCCGCACTCTTGATCCAAGAGCTGCCACTTCTTGCTCCTGTGACTTTGACACTCCTATGAGCCATTGGCCACAACTGAGGAGCTATCTGCACCTGTGATATATTACACCATTGACAATGCCACCACAAGTAAGAGTGATCCCACCTTCTACACAGAGGTCCCCATCCCCTTTGTTGAGCCTGCTAGCCAGGATTCTGTGGTACTTGCCAAGGGCTGGCGTTGGTTGATGGATAGTGAGTGTGAAGCTCTCCTCAACTGCTTAAACGGGGGAATGGCAGTTTGGGATATTGCGTCTCAATTTGGTGTCACAGCCAGATATGTTGGCAAACTCAGCACCAAATATAGCAACACCAGTCAAATTTCAAAATTCATTAAGGATAAGCGGCAGCCCAACCTACTTCAGCCCACCCATCTAGAGGCAATCAGGAAATTGGTAACCAAAGATTGCCACCTGTACACGCTTGCTGTCCAATCAGTGCTCACCACAGAGTTTGGGATTTCTATCTCCAAAACCCTTGTTTACCAAGCAATGATTGATTTGGGCTTCTTGTGGAAGGTACTGGGAGTTACTATGTACAACAGAAACAGTGAGAAGACCATTGAGGATTGACACATTTATGCTGAGACTTATCTGGCCCTAAAGGAGACTGGAAATGTCCAATTCTTCTATATTGACAAATTGTTGTTTTTCTCCTCACTTAGGTCTAGGCATGGGTGGGTTGAGAAGGGGTTCAAGGATGATATAGCACATTGTGAAGCTGTCTGTTCCCAGACATATTCAATGGTTGAGCTTCTTGGTCCTTGCAGTTTAGACCAGTATCAGATGATTAAAGGCTCACATAACAGCAGGACTTTTCTTGATTTTCTCTGAGCTGTCAAGGAGTATCTCTGGATCAATTATTGCAGTACAACCAAAATTGTTGTGTTGGATAATGTCAGGCTCCACAAGGTGGATTTGGGTATATCAGAGTTTTCACCAATAGATAAAAACAGCCACACCTCCAGCCACTGGCTTACCAATTGTTCAATGAAACTTCTCTTCCTCCCACCATATTCACTATTCCTGAATACTGTTGTATTCTGAGGCACGGCACAGACACCCAACGGGGAATCCTAACCTTAGGATTGGATTTGTACTAAGTCTCTGTTAGATGATAGGGAGGGCAATAGCGTTTAACTTACGGCCCTGGATGAATAATTCTCTACTAGACGTGGCTAGAGAGAGGCGCGGAAGTACAGAAGACACAAAGACAAAAATGTGAATAGAACTTAATTTTTATTGGTGAATGTGAAATGGAAAATATAGTGGTTAGAAATACCACAAAACACTACCAGGACAGTAGGATCACTTGCCACAAGCATGAGTGGGGCAAGTGAGTTGTGCAGAGTCAGGAAACCAAACAATCATATTTCCTGAAGCAGAAGCCAGTTCATTTTGAGAGTCAAAAGCAAAAGCAAGAGATTTGTCCTTGAAATGGCCCAACAAAGGCAAAATCAAAACATGATGAATGCCGTTATTCACAACATTGCCCCCCTCTAGATGGGCCTTTGGGGGGTGATACTTGCAGAGGAACTTGGCGTGTATGCGGGCAAAAGGGCAACCACTGGAGAGGAGCTTTACAGTGTACTCAGATCCTTGTTTGAAAGTCACCTCTAAAGGGCCGGTCCATAGGGAGTCTAATTTGTGCGCGCGCTCACCCACACAGTGTTGATAGTATAGGACATGGTCACCAACAGCAAACTCAGGCAAGGGGGAGCGCCCAGCGTTGTCAGGAGAGAGCTCAAGCATCTTAGACTTATAGGCAGAAGTGTAGGCTGTGGCCTGTATATCAATGATGCAGTTGACTAAGTCTTTGATGTGGTTGTCAGGCTTCATGGCCATATCAGAGGAGAGTAGGGGAACCCCCAAGAGCAACGGAGTGGTGGCTTCATGCCCATACAACATGGCAAAGGGGGAGTACCCTGTGATCCAATGCCTGCTCAAACAATAGGCAAAGAGTGCAGCAGGTAAGTATAGATCCCCATTGGCAGCGTCAGAGTAGGCAAGTTTTCTCATGATAGAAACCAGTGTCAAGTTGGCACGCTCAACTGCTCCATTAGTGGAAGCATTATAGGGGGCAGAGAAAGACTGGTGAGTTCCTAGAGCTTCAACAACAGAGGTTACAAGTTTGGCATTGGAGTTGGTTCTGTTGTCTGATAACAGCTCTTGAGGACAGCCATGGTGGTAGAAAACATCCTGTAACAGGAAGGCAGCAGTAGTCTTAGCAGTGATGTCTTTAGTAGGGCAAGCTTCTACCCACTTGCTGAAGTGATAAACAGCAAACAGGATAAAGCAGCATCTGGAGTGTGTGCGGGGGAGAGGACCTACAGCATCAATACTGACAGTGTGAAAAGCGTGTAGAGGGGGAACTAATTTGAACTCATGGGAAGCAGCTCGGGGCCTCTGAAGTTGGCAGTCATGGCAACTAGCTATGACATCTGGGATCAACAGGCAAAGATTCTCCCAGAAGTAATTCTTCCAAAGCCAGTCAAAGGTTTTGGCAATGCCTCCATGGCCAGTTTCTTTATGAGCTTGTGACACCAAGGAGAGGCAAAGACTGGGGCGCACATATGGCAGGTATTGACCCCGCACCTTCTTGAAGAGTTGGCTATTGCGTATGAGGGTGTCTTCAGACAATTTGGTCAGGCAAGTCAAATCTCTTCTGTCTCACTTTCTCAGGAAGAAGGGTAGCCAATTAGCTTGTACAGGCGGTCTGCCTCAGCAGGATGTAGGGCAAGGATGGGCATTTGGGACAACCCATCAGCGTTCTGATGTTGAATCCCAGGGCAATGGAGCACAGTGAAATCATAACCTTGCAGGCAGAGAGCCCATCTGGCTAAGCGTCCTTCAGGCTCCTTAAGTTGTTGTAACCATTTGAGTGAAGCGTGGTCAGTGACGACAGTGAAATGGGTACCATACACGTAGTGGCGGAATTGTTTGACTGCATGCAGCACAGCGAGGCACTCCTTCTCTGTAACGCTATAATTCTTTTCATGCTTATTCAGCACACAGGAAGTATAGGCTACAGGGTGGTCCATACCTTTATTGTCAAGCTGAGCCAAGATAGCCCAAATAGCAAGGTCACTAGCATCAGTGTACAAGATGAATTCCTTATTATAGTCGGGGTACACTAAAATGGGTGCTTCTTTGAGTTTCTGCTTTAGAGTCTTGAAGGCTTGCTGTTGGCTGGCGGTCCATTCAAAAGGGACATTACACAATAGTTGAACCAGGGGTTTGCTAGTATCAGCAAAATCAGGGATAGTTTGTCTATAATAACCCATCATGCTCATAAAGTCTTGTACTTCTTAGAGGTTGGTGGGCGGAAGCATTTTGTCAATGGCTTCAACCTTCTTGGTCATTGGATAAATTCCTGTTTGGGTTACTTCATGGCCCAGGAATTTGAGGCGCTCTTTGAAGAAGACACACTTAGAAGTATTTAAATTAAGACCAGCTTCTTGGATCTTTATGAACACCTCTTTAAGATGGGCTAGGTGATCTGTGAAAGTTGCGCTGAAGACTGTTATATCATCTAGGTAGACTAAGACACACAACAACTTCAAATCACACAGGATGGAATCCATGGCCCTCTGGAAAGTTGCTGGGGCATTACAGAGCCCTTGTGGCATGCAGGTAGGTTCAAACAATCCTTCTGATGTGATAAGTGCAGCCTTCTGACAGTCTTCAGGAGAGAGGTCAACTTGTCAGTAGCCGGACGCCAAATCCATGGCAGAGAAAAACTTAGAGCCTCCAAGGCGTCAAAGGGCGTCATCAATTCGCGGTAAGGGATAGGAATCTTTCTTGGTTAGAGAATTCAACCTTTGATAGTCCATCACAATCTGGTGTCCACCATCCTTTTTCTTTAAGACAAGCAGGGGGAAGCCCAGGGACTTTGAGAGGGAGCTAGCAGTCCAGCATCCAGTAGTTGTTTGAACTCCTTAGAAACCTGTGCATCTTCCACTTGGCTGCGGCGGTATGGCTTGGCACAAAAGGGGGGAGCATCTCCTGTGTCAATCTGATAAATCACACCTTTGACTAGACCATAATCAGTACTATCTTTAGCAAAGATGTCTGAGAACTGGTCTAGTAAATCAAATACCTCTTTCTGTTGAACCGGGGACAACTGAGGGAAGTCTTGGGCAGTGAACAGAGATAGGAATTGAGGCTTGTCTTCAGGTAGGTTAAAGTCTTGAAACGTTCCAAAAGGGTGAAGAGACAAGACTTCAGGAGCATTTAACAACTTTCCGTAACCAACAACCTGTCCTCTGGATACTGTCATAGGAAGCGCAGTAAGATCAACAACTAGTAATTGAACAGGATCCTTGTGGGAAATGTCCAGAATTCCAGGACAAAGGTAAGGCTTGTTACGCCCCAGCAAAGGAGGGGAGTACAGCTCTAAGAAAGTCCGTTCAGGTAGTTCATATGATATCTGGGAGTCTATGATAGACTGAGTGCCTGGGGGGATGGTGATAGCAGACGTGGCCATGAGAGGGATTCCCTCAGTTGCAGGACAAGCCATGGGAGGACACTTCATGTTGGTGGAATAGGTTTTGTATTTTAGGGTGAAAATTCCAGTGGGGTACTCTAGAGTACATGTCTTCAAACGTTTATCAGGAACTTTGATTGGCTCCTCAAAGATCAGAGGGACTTTGTACCCTAGGATAGAAAGATAACCATCCTTTAGGTTGATGATCCCATTATATTCCCAAAGTAACTGGGTACCAATCAAAAGGTCATAGCTCTCATTTTCTAGAACAACAGCCGGCGCAGCCAACAGGAGGTTACCAAATTGCATTGGTAAGGCAGAGTACGCACCAATGGCGCAAGTCATGGAGAAACCAGCGGTGCCATAGGATTGATGGTAGTTGAGATCAGGGGCCAGCTTAAGCTTCTTCACCAGTTTTGAAGAAACAACATTGACAGGAGAACCAGTTCCAGGACGGCTTTGATCTTGACCTTTTGGATAGATGTCTCTACTTGGGTGGTGGTGCGTCCAAAGGGTGGCAGAACAGCCAAGATATCCTGTGCCTCAGCTAGTTCCTTGTCCCATTTCTCAATCATGCATCATAGTACCGGAAACTCCTTGTATACAGTTTGGAGAGGGAGTGAGACAGATACATTCTTGAAAACAGCGTCTGCAACTATAGCGGCTTCCTCTGATGATTCCACTAATACAGGGACTGTTTTGCCTGAGTAAGATAGGGGCAGGAGACAACTGCTTTGGCCTCAGAAGAGGGCTTGGTGGTAGTTGTAGTCTTCCCAGATCATAGCTTGTAGGGAACAGCAATAGTCTCAGGGACAGCAAGAACAGAATACCTGTATGCATCATGGTCTTCAACATCAAATTCATCCACATCAGAATTGTCAGAAATGTCATGGAAAAGGAGGAGGATAGGAGGAGCTTCATCATCAACAGGCTCAGAGTTAGTAGCAGGCAGGGGTGTAGGAGGAGACTGGGAAGAATTGTCAACTAAGAGCGTCTCCACCTCTAGGTTGACTGTTCTTTTCCTAACTGATCCTTGGGATCAGCTCCTTTAACCTGCAGATTGGTGCAGACGCAAGAGTGGTGGCCTATCTGACAACAGTTGTGGCAACCTTGACGTCAAGGAGGATTTTGGGAGTTCATAGTGAGGATACAAGGGCCGCAAGAAGAGGAGCCAGAGTTGGAAGCGGCACAACTTTCCTGAATGACTTCCCCAGAATGAGTAAGATGCATATCTTGGAGCAGTGTCTTTATACTTTTCATGGAGGACAGCATAGCCTTGTGAGCCTTGAAATGAAGGCATAGGAATTGATTCACCTTGAGGGCCTAGGCGCAGGCCATATATGCTTCATGCACCGTCAATTGTCTGCTTGTTATTAATTGTTGTCCCTCCATGTAAAATCTGTTGGCAAATTCAGCTAATGTCTCCTTGGGCTTGAAGGATATGTGCATGAAAGCATCCTTTGCACCTCCAGGCTAATATCATCACCAAACTTGTCAATCAGGAGCTGTTTCATGTCCTCCCAGGTCTCAATGGAGGGCAGCTCTGGTATGACTACCTCTTGACAGGTCGGGTGTAGGCAAGTCAGAATATGTCCTTTCTTAACATTTTCTGATGCTTGTCTCATAGCAGTCTTGTAAATAGTTAATAAGGCTGCAATAGTTGAGGTTTTAGGATCAAAGACTTACTTAAAAGTAGGCTTGAAGTGTGCCTCAGGAGTTGGACCACCATTGTTGCTATCAAGTACATTTATGCGCGGGGAGAACTCAGCTTCAGATTCAGAGGGGGGCTGTCTAGCCCACAGTTTTCAAACACTTTCTTCAAGGGTCATCAAAGTCTCAGTGGTTCTGGCACCCGTAGTGTTGGCTAGAGCGGTCTGTTGTTCAGTAACATCTAGGCGTTGTCCTTGAGTAGTGACAACTGTGGAGAGCTCAGCCAGTTGCAAAGTAAGGGATGGCCCTGCTGATAGGCAAGGGGCAAATCTGTTGTTTACTGAATCAATCAAACAAACTCATCTCTTGTACGTCCCTGTCCACCTCAGTCTGGTCTTGTTTCAAATGATCCACCTCATTAGCTAGGGCAATTATCTCTCTTGCACAGTGGAATTGAGGAGCCCCCACCAAATCAGGACAACAGCCATCCTCCTTGTTAACCCCAAGTGGACTAGCAGCAGCTGTCACTACCTCACGTAAAGCAGCAACTTCTTGCTGTAGTTCAGCAATCTGAGCAGTCAGCGCAAGAACCTGGGGATCAGGTTGAGGCATTTCAGTAGGATGTCCTTGGCTACAAGTGGAAGCACGTAATTCACGGATAGCTTCCCAGATTTTCTGCTCTCTGTCCACCAGATTATCAGCAGGAGGAGAAGGAGGAACATCAGGTTTGGGAGTGGACAGCTCATTCACCTGACTCTGAAGTTTGGCAATAGCTGCGGCAGTGGTAGCTCTCTCTTAATCAAATTCCGCACTGAGCTCATTTAGACCTTGGGCTGCAAGGTCAGCTACCTGTTGCAATTGTTCAAAGGAATAGACACTGAATGCATTGAGCTGTTGCACTAGGCGCTCAAAAGTGGAGAGATAAGCGTTTAGGGTGGAGTTTACTTGAGTGTGCCAGGGTTGTTCTAACTGGTGAAACTCATGTAGTTGCTCCCAACATACTCAGGGATGGACTGGCGTACTTGCTCAATGGAATTGACTAAACGTGTTTGAGAGGTGACCAAATCACGCTGATTGTCAGATATCAGGGAGAACAGGGAATGAATCCATTGTTGGTAGGCGGCAAACTGGTCCCAATGATGGGTAACAGCTGCTTGTAGAGACAAGATTTCTTAAACGTGGAGTCCCAACACCATCTGGTGGTGGGCCAAGGCGCGCTGTACAAAGGATGACAGCAGATGATCAGCAGAGCCAGCCGCTGGGAGGTGTTGTGGAAAATGAGGGGCCACAATTAACTCATAGTATTCAGCACGGCTAAACTGTTAATGAAGGCAAGGGATGGCCCCATCCCGAGGTATCCCAAGGGCTACGGCCATGACTTGTTCTAAGTCAGGGGTACCCATAGGGTAAACAACTAAGCGGGGACCATTCCCAAGGTTCAATACAGTAGGGACAATAGGCGGGTTGGCGATGTCTTCCTCAATAAGAGGGCTGGTAATTTCAGGCAAGGTTGACTCCCAAATAGGCGGAGGCAAGGGACCTTCAAACATAGATGCAAAAGGGATAACCAAGGGGCTTACAGCCCCTGTAGTGAGCACCATTTTTGTTGTGTTCTGAGGTGCGGCACAGACACACAGCGGGGAATCCTATTCTTAGGATTGGATTTGTACTAAGTCTCAGTTAGATGACAGGGAAGGCAATAGCGTTTACCTTGCGGCCCTGGATGAATAATCTCTACTAGGCGTGGCTAGAGAGAGGCGCCGAAGTACAAAAGACACAAAGACAAAAATGTGAAGAGAACTTAATTTTTATTGGTGAATGTGAAATGGAAAATATAGTGGTTAGGAATACCAAAAAACACTACCAGGACGGTAGGATCACTTGCCACAAGCATGAGTGGGGCAAGTGAGTTGCGCAGAGTCAGGAAACCAAACAATCATATTTCCTGAAGCAGAAGCCAGTTTATTTTGAGAGTCAAAAGCAAAAGCAAGAGATTTGTCCTTGAAATGGCCCAACAAAGGCAAAATTGAAGCATGATGAATGCTGTTATTCACGACAAATACAATTAAGGAGGTCTTTGGGTGAATCAAAAGTAAGGTGAAGAAAGGCCTCCCTCAGGACACCAAGGATCTCTTCAATTTTCTTGAGATCAGCCAATTTGCAATGCCACCTGATGTGGTGACGGCTTTCTATGAGCACTCAGAATCCTTCTTCCCTAAAGCCCTTACCTCCAAGCCAATCAGATAAATGGGCGCTCTGGATTTTATTTGTTTTATTTTTATTTATTTTGTTTTTATTAGGACTCAAAAATTATTATTTATATATAATGACTTGACGTTGAATTGTATTATAGACATATAAGAATACATACAAAAGTTAAGTAAAATTAATTATACTAGATATAGAGACACATATTTTTATTATAATGCACCAAATATTGTATTGAATGTTGAGCTAACAAATAAATAGATTTAAAAAGATAGAAATAGAATAATTTTGTTTAAATAAGTGTGAACCCTTTTAGGTACTTTGGCTTTTTTAAGCCATAAATTGAACCTTGTAAGTCATCATCTGACCTGATTGATTTAGTGCCACTATAGCTGCACAACACAAAACCCAATGATTTTCATGTATCTCTTACTAATCAGTACTATGACGCAGGTTAAGCATATCAAAAATATTTATCAAATCATATTACAAGGGAAAGGTAATTTGAGTTCTAAACAATCACTTGTTTAGAATATAAGTGGAGCAGGCAGCTTGATGTGGATAAATTCAGCTCTTGTTGTTTAACTACATAATATATGAACCCGTACTTGACAAGCAACTAAATGAACACATTTTTAAATAATATCTTATTATTTCACGTGTTTGCTTACTATAACTACTGTATTATAAATATTTAGATATATTACTATTATAATTTAAATATTAAAATTTAAATATCAAAATGAAATTAAAAATTAAATAAAAATAAAAGATAAATTGCAAGGGAATATAATTTATTAGGGGGATGCAAATTGCAAAAGGGAATGTAATTATTCCGGGGTACAGTAGTTTTAAAAGCTATGGCGACAACCAAAAATACCTGATTTAAACAAAATGATTTCAGATTTGAATAAAATCCAAGTTGCGCAAGATTCAGTATTTAATTAATTTAAAAAAATTCAGTTAATAAATGAACTTCCAAAAAAAACAAAATTTCACTAGCCCATTATACAAAATTATATCAAACATCAAGCGGTGTAGTTCAAACCACAAACCAAATGAACTGACACAACAAGTGAGATGGATGCTATTATGGAGTATATTATGATCTAATCAGGAGTCATATGAGGCACCAACAGAAGGACTAAAATGAAACAAAATTTGAGCAATCTAGAAGCAAGATTCCATAAGCATGAAACAAAATGAACTCACACAAGATGTGTAGTATGAGCATCCTAAAATGGAAAACTATCAATTTAACAGCCAATCAACAGCTATCAAATTTAGGAACAGAGGCATTTTATTCATTTTTATGGCTCCTGATTTTTATGAAATGATTTTGAAAACCTTCTAAATATGGACTTGAGATTACAATAAAAATAAACCATTAAATTTTAAACTTCTACTTTTAATAATTTTATCCTAGGTTTTTTACAATGGTTTTTACTAGCAACATTTTTGACAGCACCAGCAATCAAGCCAGAAGCAGCCAAGTCAGCTTCAATGGAGGCAAGGTTCAGAACATGGAAGCGTCTGCTTACACCCAAGCCTTTGAGGCGGTTAACAAGGAAGCTGACTTATACCTGACCCCCAACTCATACGGCTTTGACTTGTTCAGTAGTCACTTAGTGTCTAGCTCTGCCCCTGCTCCCATACCCACCCTTGCACACGCTGCCCGTCAACCAACTAATCAGGATGGCAGTCTTGATTTGGAATAACTTCTTGCCACAAGCCGACCTGCCCCCCTATAGCCAATCAGGCTTCAGCTCCCCCGGCCCAGCACCCCAAACACAGAATCATTACTGCCCATATTCTTCAGGAAATTGTGGCACTGAACCTGCAGGGTCTGTCCTGGGATCAGATAGCCAGCCAATTACAATTCACCTGGGCTACCATCATGTGGGAATTCAACAACCTGATAAATAAGAGGGGTCTGATTGGGACAGCCAAGAAGCCAAAGAAGGCCCCCAAGTCCCAAATCAGTGAGGCCTACCCAATCATGCTTGATCTCTTGCAGCGGGACCCCAAGCTTCCCTTGACCCAGGTCCAGAAGCAACTTGCGCACCATGGCATTTGGGTGTCTGAGCGCATGGTGCAGCTCTGGATGTATGGGAAGGTGGCATCAGTCCGTGTGCTGACCAATGTTGCCAACAACCAATGGGATGGCACTGAGGATTCCTCATATGATCCCGCCATCAAATCCACCCTGATCCAATGCTTGACTAGTCTAACAGATGACATTGTTTTCATCTCCTACTATAAGCTATCAATAGCTTTTGATGATTTTGGAAAGCAAGGAAGAGCCGCCATCCAAAAAGGAAGGAAGAAGGTCAAGAAGGGGACATTCATTGGTGCGTTTCTGGCTGTTTCATCCAAGGGTTCTGTCTATTATTGGATGTGAAGAATTGTTGACCAGGGATTGTGTAAAGCTTAATTCATTAGATGGCCATTGGAAACCCACCAGGGCCAATCAATTACCCTTTTGAAAATTAGTGTCAACTTATCATATAATTAAATGCATGATTAGTGGACCATGACATTGTTGCCAAGGATTAATTGCGCCACGCTGCCGCAACCTTAAATAATAAGCGCCACGGCGCCAGTATTAATTTTTCTTGGTGCCAGAGCGCTGCTCTAGTTTAAATCAAGCTCCAGGACGCCAGCACAATTATTTGCAAGCGCCAGAGCGCCACAATATTTAACACTAAAGCGCCAAGGCGCCAGGGTTGATTCAAATGGCCTATTTGACTCCTTGTTAGAACTAGATATAGAAGTAATTGTATATCTTAAAAAGAATAACTGATTAATGTGCTAGCAGAGGGTGTCCTTATGCTAGGCATTGCGGGATTGTGCCCTAAAATAGAAGGATGTCCCTTTTTCTGCCAACCCAACCAAGACTCTACAGTGCGCTGGAATGTCCTAGAAGACATTGTCAGTGAATGGTGATTAGAAAATAAGAATATCCCTATATAAGCCATTGCCAGTAAACGCTAAGGGGCAGAGTTTTTTACCTACTTCTATAGGATTAATAAAAATATTCATTATAAATAAACTGGTCAAATGACCTTTGAATTGTCACATTCAAAGGCGCACAGTGAGTGTGTGCCCCTGCCTTCCAATCTTTCTGTTGAATCTGCTGGCAAACACCCATTTTCAACAAGTGGTGCTCACTACAGGAGCACCACACACTCCAACCAACCCTTGTCCTCTGAGTCTGACGCGCCTCCCTCTATCCCCAAAGACCTAACTGGATTTGGGGAACATTAATTGGTAATGGAAACCAGCAACGTCAAGAGAGACTAGCTTTTCTGTCAACAAGAGGATGTAATCAATGTAGAAGACTTATCCGTACTTTCTTCCCACCAGTACACTGAAGTTCCTGTGGTACCGCTGGCACACCTTACCCTGGTCAATTGCCAAGACCTGTCATTGGTGGCCTCTGGACTTTTCCTTGGGTATCAGCTTAGCCAGGAGCCCACCAATACCAAGTTGTATCTCTTCCACCAACATCCTGAAGCTCAACACCTCATGACTATATTTCACAGTTATCTGGCAACTGATAAAGAAAACCTCAAACGCTTTCCCACCCTCAAGAGGGCAACCAACTATCTGCAAGGATTTGTTCATCCTGCGTTACATCAGCTACTGGGAGTTTAAGCCTGACATCCCTTGGAGCTTTAAGACCTAGTTACATATGCAGAGCACCAACACCATTACCAGGACTGGCTAGTACAACAATTAGACTCCAGGTTTGAGGAAATCTGAGCTTACACTCAAGACAACAAGTACAATCAAGCCACTCTGGCCCGCCAGCTAGAGGACCTCACCCACCAGTTAAATAATTGCTTGGTCCATGTAATAGAGTTGACTCTGAAGAATTTTGGGTTGGGGCCTGCCTGGGCCCGGGACATTACCTGCAAAGCCATAGCCATCAAACAATACATAGAAGGGGCCCACGTAACCAAGAGCAACATGGATGATCTTCTTGCCAAACATGTTGCCTCCTTGGAGCAACAAGGTAGTTGTCTGTGCGACCTGGATGAGAAGGTTGCCAACAATAAAGACAATATCAATGAGATACAACACATTGCCTGGCAGGAGAATGAGGAGTCCAGCAACATTACTAATGCCGCCAAGGCCAAGGTTCTGGCACTTTGAGACAACTTCATCCAATATGACAACCATATCAAGGAAACCATTTGAGAAGAGGTCTCTCAGCTACGCCAGGAATTATCATCCAAATTCATCAAGGACTCAACCACTGAGGGCCATGGCTGCTCTGAACTTAATCAAGTACAGCAACAAGTAGAGGATATTGCAGCCACAAATAATGAGATGTTCTGGGAAATGAAGTGGGTATGTGACAAAGGAGAGCAGAGTATTGCCTCCCTCAAGGCCAAGCTTGAGGAATTACGAGATGAACTGAAGGAACATGACAAGCACTCTGTGTAAGAGAGGGGGGCTAAACTAACTGAGTTTGGCTCCTATCCTGGGGGGAGGACCCACCAGGACACCATCCAGTGCAGGACTGGTATGACTGCTCAAAGGGACGTCCATAAAGAGGATGCGGCAGATAGCAGGGAAAATAAGAGTCCAACCCCATCAGAATCATTCCGCCAAGGAGCCAGGGAGTGTGACTGGGGGAGGACTCTTGAGTGCCCAAGCCTTCTTATGAGACCAAGACAATCAGGTCCTCAAAAAGGGAGGCATAGGGCGGGGCATGTCTGGGGGAGTAGTGGGGACAGTTCCAACAACAGAGAACTCAAGATCATCACAGACAAGACTTCTCACAACGTTCTCACTGGTAGTGTAGATCTCCTGAGCGCGTGCAGGAATGTCCTCAAAGATATTTAAAAACTGGTTGGGGTTGGTACCAATGTGGAGAAAGGAATATGAGATATGCCCCCAAAGATCTGGGAAGGCAAGCCATATCATTACCAAGGCTGGTGCCAAGGTAAAAACCACAAACTTGAATAGGGGCACCAACATTCTTAGAAAACCAAAGCAAATTGTTCATCAAAGACCCAGATGATTCTATAGGATATTGTTTTTTTTCAGACTGATATGGGAGACTCTGCAGTAAGCAGAATGACTCCAAATTTCAGAAAGAGGGTTGGGAACGGCAACTGAGAGCAAACAGGTTGGAAAGTGTAGCGGAAAGCTTTACAGAGCGTATATGAAGCGTCAAAGCAAGAGAAAGCAAAGCAAAAGTGAAATCAAACTTAAAATAGGTATTTATATAGAAATTATTACTAATTTTTAAAATCAAGTTGAATTCTTTAAAGCAAAAGGGGTAAGCTTTAACCTGGACGGCAACAACGTAGATTAGACCTTCAGGAAGCTGCTGGAGGACCTAAAAGCAAGGGGATAAGGTAAGGAAGGACATAACTTCTACTAACACTTTAGAAAATTAAAAAGGACCAAGCAAAGGCCCCCAAAATCAACTAGAAAATTTAGTTTTGAAAATTCCAAACTTTATTTGTAATAATGAGCAAGCAGGGGACTGAAAGTCCCCTGTCTTGCTTTAAGGGAGGGGTTTAGAATTCAGGGTCACCTGACCCAAGGCAAAGATATGATTGGCTGCAGGAGAAATTTTGTAAGGTGAATCCAGTGAGTTGGGGGGTTTTGCAATAATTTCCAACTTTGACTCTGATTGGCTGGCATTGCTGGGGTGATGTGAATCAGCATCCAATCCAGTTGGATTGGAATTTGATGAATTAGCACTAGCGCGGCCTGATTGTTTAGACTTAATTAATTTCAAGTGTGGTTGAGCCCAAGCCAAAAAATAGTCTAAATTAATCAGAGATTCCTCCCAAGTGGGAACCAAGTTAAACACATTGGTATTTACCACCTGGGAAGATTATGCTAATACAAATCTCTCATCAATTCTATGGGCTAAATCCTCAAGGGAATTAAGGGGCTTGGCTAACTTCTGAGGAGATTTCTTGATGCAAAGTGGGAAGATTGTCCTATCCAAGGCCAAAGGGGGGAGTGACTTTACACTCTGCCTCCCAGCGTGCTGCCATAGAAGACTTTTGAAAAGGAATGGTCCAGTGTGCCAGGCTGATTGTGCATCTTTGTTCTTCACTCTGAAATGCAGAGATAGAAATGGCAAATGGTCGGGCTGAGTTGGTGGATTAAAGATGCCGCTGCACTGGCCAAGACTTGGGAGGACCTGGTCTTTCTGCCATGCCTTCTGGAGAAAGCGCCACACTACAGCCCACCTCCAGTTCAGTATACAACAACAGGGCTACCTCATTCTCTTCAGGCCGCTGAATCCTCCTGCAAGTCTTTGTGGTCCCCCCATGCCTGTTGATACCCCACAAGCACCCAGGGAGACTGGCCCAGCTGGGAGCTCTTGTACCAATTTCTTTGACCAAAGCCGCCGCAAATAGTCCCCCCTTGCTGTTGTCCTCAAGCCAAAACCCCTACACGTTTCAAGCCAATGAACTTTCCAAAGTTTGACCCTAAAGGCAATGTACACACCTTCAACTGTCTTTTTGAGATGTCTATGTATGGGGCCAACAACCAAGACAAGGCTACCACACTTACTCAACCAATTAGACACAGCCAGTAGTGATCTAATCATCCTGCACATGCCTGAACACAATTGGTTGTACACAGAGGCAAAAATGCACTGTTATACAAATTTGGTAGCATTGCTCGGGTTACCAAAAAGAAGAATGGGTTCTTGATGATTAGCTTTAGAAAAGACAGGACAATTGCTGACTTTGCCGGTCTTTTCTACCTTGAGGCACAGATCCTCACAGGCTCAGGGTTCCTGACCGTGCATGACACCCATATAGCTCTATGTGCAACAGTAAAGCCCTACAAAGCCTTGTACCAAACCCTCATGCTGGCCTTCCAAGATAACTGCACCTTGGACAGCATGGTATGTTACTTGTGTCAGTGTGGTGACACTTTTGGACCCCCCAACACTGGATTGAAGCCCTGCCCAGTCCCCAACCTTCCAGGGCGCTCAGAGGCTCCCACCACCAACAACAAGTCCCCTCCAAAACCCAATATCACTAAGGTAATCTGTCACCGCTGCAACTGGAAGGGAAATTACGCCTCTAGTTGCAACTCAAAGACAGGTATCCACGTCCTGCCCCCCTTGGAACATGAAGTACAGGGAAAAGTCAGCGTGGTGTAGAGGAGGAGCTCTCTACATCCACACAATTCACAAATGTTCCACCTGACCTACTCTTTACACCTGACACCAGGTTCTCAGGGAATGCACTTCATTGGGTTCTTGTCATTAATGTGCATATGGTACAGACCTGCTCCAAGGTTCAGGCCTCTCAAGAGGCCACTAAGGAAGTGTCCAAGCTTTATGCTTGCCAGTTTATTAGACAACACACCTGATACAGAACCCCAACACTTGGGTGATGCCACCCCCCTTAGGGGCATCAATGTGGCCATCCCCATGGAGACAATGAAGGATCACCACCCAGAACTATGTGAAAGTATTGTCAAATTCCTCTCCTCTGCTAACAATTTAGACATTCACTTAGTAAACAATATTGGTTCTTATTATGAGTGCACTCATGCTGATGTTTTTGTGAATAAACTCAAGGTGCAAGCTATCATCAACACTGGGGCCCCTATAAATATAGTGTCCTCCAAGTTAGTGCGGCAAATGAGGCTTGCTCCAGATATTGATCAAAAGAAACAGTATGATACAGCTGGACTAGACTGTACCACCGCCCAAGGAGTGTACAGCGTGCTCCCTTTACGCTTTGGCTCTCTGGCGGTCTCCACCCCAGCTATAGTGCTACCCAATGAAAACTATTATATCCTGATTAGAACCTCGTTCATGCAACAGTATGGAGTAAAGACTGACCTCAAGAATGATGTTCTCAAAATATTAGGGCAGGCAATCCCTCTGTATTACAACCGCTCAAACCCAGAGATGGGCAGCCAAATCACTCCCTATGTTAACCTCGCACATTGCAACAGTGTTGTCCCAGTCAAGTGCTGTAAATTGGGACGTCAGGTTAAACATCTTCCCACCCAAGTTGAGGAATATAAGGGTCTGCCATTGTGTGCCAACTATTCTTACACTATCCTGGCTGGCTATCAGGTGCTAATGGATATTGGACTAGATTTAAAAATCCCTCAAGGGCTTTACAGGGAAATAGAAACCCCCTGGAATTGCTCTAGGCTAGAACACCTGGTTGTGCCTGGCATTGTGCTCCCTAATCATGGGCCCATAAAGGTATTGCTTGCCAACCTCAATCACTCTCCTGTTGAGGTAAAATACCATCAATTAGTGGTGTACCTGCATCTATTACCGGTAAAAGAGGTGACAGAGATACACAATTTTGGCACCCTGGATGAGTTTGGCCTCCCTTCAGAAGAAGTAATACTGCCTGCTGTATGCACAATAATTCCATGGGAGCAACTTCAAGGACTCACTATTGTCCAACAGGACGCAGTCCTTGCCCTGTTTGAGGAATACAAGGAGATATTTGACAAGGATGACTTTGACCTGGGAAGTGCACACAAAACACTCCACCACATCAACATGGGCAAGGAACGCCCTATATGTCTTCATCTCATACAATGTTCTCGTGCTTCTGACGCCGTGGTAGATGAGGAAATCAGGAAGCTGGTCCAATTAAGTCTACTTGTTCCATCCAAGAGCCCATGGTTGTCCCCAGTACTCATATTCAAGAAGAAAGATGGGAGCAACCACATTGTCATTGACTATTGCAAGCTTAATAACATCACTAAGAAGGGCTCCTATCCTCTTCCACGTATTGATAATCTGCTTGAACGCCTGGGAGGCGCTAAGTTCTTTTCTGCAATGGATCTAATATCTGGATATTGACAGATTGAATTGTCTCCCAAGGAGCAAGAAAAATGCGTCATCATCACCAGTCAAGGTCTCTTACAACCTACCCAAATGCCACAAAGACTGTGCAATTCACCTGCCACATTCCAATTTGCCATGGATGACATGCTCCATGATCTCAAGCTGAGCTGCGTTTTAGTCTACCTGGACAACATTGATGTCTTTTCACAGACATTCTCTGATCACCTTCAACACCTTGAGGAGGTTTTATGGCACCTAGCAGCTGCTAACCTTAAGGTCAAACTCAGGAAGTGCAACTTTTTTAAGGATAAGCTTGAATACCTTGGTTTTGTGGTCAACACCAAAGGACTACAGCCTCAGCCAGCCAAAGTCAAGGCCATAGAGAAAATGAAGGTGCTGTCTCATAAACAAGATGTCCAGGTGTTCCTGGGCATGATTGGTTATTATTGGCGCTTTGTCAAAGTCTTCTCAAGGAAGAGGGAGGCCATCTCTTCCATTTGCTGAAAAGTGATGTGCAATTTGACTGGACCCCAGCCTGTCAACAAGCCTTTAGCACCCTACACTTGAGTCTTATGAACAAACCAATCCTGCAATACCCAGACTTCAGCTGCAAATTCATTAATCAAACGGATGCCTCACTGATTGCTGTGGGTAGTGTGCTTTCCCAGATGGAATCCAACGGCAACAAACACCCTTTAGCCTACTGCAGCAGAACCCTGAACGTCCATGAGCGTGACTATACTGTGACTGAACAGGAGTTCCTGGCAGTGATATACACATACAAACAGATTTGCGTATACCTACATGGCGTCCACTTCAAGGTAATCACAGATAATGCATAATTACAATGGCTCCAGAACTTGAAAGAACCTGAAGGACGTCTAGCACAATGGGAGCTAAAGCTCCAGGCCTACAACTTTGAAATATCACACAAAGCAGGTGTCAAACATCAGAATGCAGATGGACTGTCCCAGCTACCAACAGTAGCCCACCTGAATGATGTCTCCGACCTGCTTTATGATAAAATGTTGTCAGGCAACTACCAGGATGAGCCTTCAGAAGTCCAGCGCACCCTAGATAGGCTGCTGGAAGACACCAAAATCAAGAATGGGCATATATTGAAACACACTTTAGAAGGAATAAGAATAATGCCCAGACCATCAGAACAGGCTGATTTAATAGTTTGCGCTCATAAGGCAATATGGCATGGCGCCTTCTGGAAGACACTTGCACAACTAAAAACCACATACTTTTGGGAAGCCATGGCCTTTGACGTACAAGAAACACTGAGCTGCTGTAAAGAATTTCAAGGGGAAAAACCGTTCAAAAAGTCAAAAATCTACCACTTAGCTCAGCCTAACTTTGCTAGGCACACCATCTCAATTGATGTTGTAGGACCCTTGCCAGTCAGCAACTATTGCACCAAGTACATCATTGTTGCAATAGACCACTTGACCAAATGGGTGGAGGCAAAGGTAGTACACAACTTAGGTGCTAACACTACCAAAAAATTCCTACTTGAACAGATCATATTACGTCATGGTTGCCCCCAAGTTATCCTCACTGACAATAGCACCAACTTTACTTCCCACGTGGTTACCAAGCTCAATGAACTTATGGGAATCCGAGGAGTATTTTCAACACCCTACCATCCTGAGTCAAATGGAATGGTAGAGAGAGTTAATGGGACTTTAGTAAGCATAATGAAAAAATTAGCTGCTAGCTGCCCCACTGAGTGGAACACATTCCTGACGCCAGCTATCTTTGCCTACAATATTACCATTCACTCCTCTACAGGGAAATTGTCATTTCAACTATTACATGGCAGGCACCACGCGCTACCCCCATTCTATACTCCTGCGTCAGTGAAGAAGACACCCAGTCACCCCATGCGTACCAACAAAGGCTGGCCCCACATTGATTCAATTACAGTCAGAAGCCTATTCCAATGCATTGGCCAAGAAGATAAGGAGCCAGGAAAAAGATAACGTCTGACGGGCCCCTCTCCAAGAGTTCCAAGTAGGTGAATGGGTGCTCTTCCATAACACTCATGGATTTGGCAGAGCGCACAAACTGGCTACCCTATGGATAGGCCCATTTGAAATCATCTTCCGGACGTCCACAGACACCTATACTATTAAATAGATTAAGGATGACCGGTTGATCAACTGTGTACACACAAAGTTCCTGAGGAAGCTTTTAAAGAATCCCCCTTCCAAAGAATAAAGTGATACAACTACAAAGAATTAAGTATATGGGAAAGTAAAAAGAACTGATACAAACAAAACAAAAAAGAATAAAGCATAACTATAAAGATAAAATAAGGAAGCAAGGCTTTATTGCTGGATTATTCAGGAGAACAACGTCCAGAGCCAGAAGAAAGGGACCAATTGCCTGGAGCCTTGTTAGAGTACCTGTGGAAAGAACACTGTCTGCAGAAGATGGGGGATGGAATGACAACTGGGAGTGGAACAAGGGCGCTTTGATGCTGAGAGAAGAACCAGAGGAGCTACCAATTTGTATTCATCATTATCTATTTGGTTACAGACAAGCAAGAGCCACCAACATTTGACACCAAGCCAATTGAGAATTGTGGGACATACCAGTCCAACTGCACAAAGGCAAGCAAAGATTACCCTTGTTAACCAGACGTCCCCACCCACCACAAGCAGAGAAGGCATAGCCTATAGTAAGGCATTAAAGCAGTACATATTCCATGTAGGATTAGCATGCTGGCAAGGATATCTTTGACTGATAGGCTATCCCACAGAAGTGCTCAAGGAAACACCCTGCAAAACCCACAGCACCAGAAGAACACACCTTGGGAGGATACCACATGAAGTGGGCAACAGACGCAGCCAAAGAAAGATACAACTACAGGTTGTTATCTTTCACTGCTTGTAAAAACAAAAACAAGGCCAAGCAGAAATGATGGGGCGCTTTAGCCTGAAGGTCCACCCCAAGAGTGCAGGGAAGCTCAGGATTGGCAGACTGTTCCAATGCCCAGATGAGAGTGATCTCACAAACTTATTGGTTGCGCTGGGTGATGTTATAGACGTGCTGAAAAGAAAAGCCACTGGTGTCTCTGGCCATGACATTCAGACAGAGTTCAACCTCCCCAATTAGTTGCTCCATGTTGTAACTACTGTGGTAACAAGCTCCTGAGCAGATTGGTGTCTGTCTTGAATACCGCTATTCACCATGTGTTGATTTTGCCTTTGGTGGTCCATTTTGAAGACAAATCTCTTGCTTTTGCCTCTCAAAATGAGTTGATGACTGAATCAGGAAATACAATTGTTTGGTTTCTTGACTCTGCGCATCTCACTTGCCCCACTAATGCTTGTGGCAAGTGATCCTACTGTCCTGGTAGTGTTTTGTGGTATCAACATCCACTATATATTCCTTTTCCTAATTCACCAATAAAATTAAGTTATATTCACATTTTTGTCTTTGTGTCTTCCAGTACTTCCGCGCCTCTCTCTAGCCATAACTAGTAGAGATTATTCTTTCAGGGCCGCAAGGTAATCACATAGCCTTCCCTGTCATCTAACCAAGACTTAGTACAAATCCAATCCTAAGGTTAGGATTCCCCGTTGTGTGTCTGTGCCGCGCCTCAGAACACGACAAAAATGGTTCTCACTACAGGGGCTGTAAGCCCCTTGGTTATCCCTTTTGCATCCACGTTTTCAGGTCCTTTGCCTCCACCTATACAAGAGCCAACTTCACCTGAAATTACCAGTCCTTCTATTGAGGACATTGCTGACCTGCCTATTATCCCTACTGTTCTGATTCTTGGGAATGGTCCTGCCTAGTTGCTTACCCCATGGGTACCCCTGACTTAGAACAAGTCATGGCGGTAGCCCTTGGGATAGCCTGTGAAGGAGCCATCCCTTGCCTTCAGCTGCAGTTCAGTTGGGCTGAATACTACAAATTAATTGTGGCTCCTCAAATTCCACAGTATCTCCTCTCAGCAGCTGGCTCTGCTGAGCACTTACTATTGTCCTTTGTGCAGCCTGCCTTGGCCCACCATCAGATGGTGTTGGGGCTCCATGTTCAAGAAATCTTGTCTCTACAAGCAGCGGTTACTCATCACTGGGACCAGTTTGCTGCCTATCAACAGTAATTCATTCCCTGTTTTCCTTGGTATCTGACAATTAGCGCAACTCTGTTACCTCCCAGACCTGTTTGGTTAATTCTATCAAACAAATGCGCCAGTCCATCCCTGAATACGTCAGGGAGTGTCTACACAAGTTTCACCAGCTAGAACAACCCTGGAAAACTCAAGTCAATTCCACCTTGAACGCTTATCTCTCCAAATTTGAACAACTTGTGAAGCAGCTCAATGCATTCAGCACATATTCATTTGAAAAACTACAGCAGGTAGCAGACTTTGCTGCTAACAGATTTAATGATTTCTGTACAGCGTTTGGTCAAGAGAGAGCTGCCACTACCTTGCTGCTATAGCCAAACTCCAGAGTCAAGTGAATGAATTATCTACGCCCAAGCCAGATGTTCCGCCCTCTCCCCCTTCTGATGACTAGGTGGATAGAGAGCAGAAAATATGAGATGCTATTCAGGAGTTACGTACAACTACTAACAGTCAAGGATGTCCTACTGATACTCCTCAACCTGACCCCCAGGTGCTATAGTTGACTACCCAAGTTGCTGAGCTGCAGCAAGAACTTGCTGCCTTACGCGAGATGATGGCAACTGTTGCTAGTCCAGTTGGGGTTTTCAATGAAGATGGTTGCTGCCCTGGCTTATCTGGGGCCCCTCAAATCCAATGCACTAGGAAACTAATTGCCCTAGATACCAAGGTGAATCATTTGAAGCAGGATCATACTGAGCTAGATAGAGATGTACAAGAGATGAGTGAATTGATTGACTCTGTGAACAACAGGTTTGCCCCTTGCCTCTCAGTGGGGCCATCCCTTACCTCTCAACTGGCTGAGCTCTCCACTGTAGTGGCCTCCCAAGGTCAACACCTAGATGTTACTGAATGACAGACCACTCAAGCTACCAATACGGGTACCTGCACTGTTGAGACCCTGACTACTCTTGAAGAAAGCGTTTGTCAGCTGTGGGCTAGACAGCCCCCCTCTGAATCTGAAGCAGAATTTTCACCGCATATAAACGTACTCAATAGCAACAATGGTGGTCCAACTCCCAACTACACTTCAAGCCTACCTTTAAGCAAGTCTTCAATCCCAGAACCTCAACCATTGCAGCTTTCCTAACTATCTATGAAACTGCCATGAAACAAGCATCAGATGAGGTTAAGAAGGAACATATTTTGACCTATCTACACCCAGCTTGCCAGGTGGTGGTGGTACCTGAACTACCCATCATTGAGACGTGGGAAGATATGAAGCAGCTTCTGATTGACAAGTTTGGTGGTGACCTTAGTTTGGAAGTAAAGAGGGAAGCCTTCATGAACATTGCTTTCAAACCTAAGGAGACACTAGCTGAGTTTGCAGACAGATTCTACATGGAAGGACAGCAACTGATAATGAGCAGACAATTGATCACACATGAAGCTTACATGGCTTGCGCTCAAGCCCTCAAAGTTAACCAGCTTCTGTGTCTTCACTTCAAGACCCATAAAGCTATGCTTTCCTCTATGAAGAGCATAAAGACGCTGGTGCAGGACATGCACCTTACTCATTCTGGAGCAGTCATTAGGGAAAGTTGAGCTGCTTAAAACTCTGGTTTGTCTTCCTGTGGTCCTTGCATTCTTACCATGAACTTGCAAAAAACTCCTTGACGCCAAGGTTGCCACAACTGTGGTCAGATAGGCCACCATTCTTGAGTCTGTACTAACCCTTGGGTCAAAGGGGCTGATTCAAAAGAACAGGCGGGAAAAGACCAGTCAACCTAGAGGCAGAGACGCTCTTGGTTGACAATTCTTCCCAGTCTCTTTCAATCCCTCCCTCTATATATGACTCCGAGCCTGCTGATAATGAGGCTCCTCCTATCCTCCTATTGTTCCATAATATCTATGATGACTCTGACCTGGATAAATCTGATACAGAAAACAACAATGCATATGGTTACTCTGTTCTGGCTGTTCCCAAAACCATTACAGTCCCCTATAAATTGCAATCAGGAAAGACTACAGCTACCGCTAAGCTTTTGCCTGAAGCCAAAGAAGTTGTCTCTTGCCCTTACCTCACTCAAGCTAAGAGATCCCCTGTGCTAGTGGAGTTGTCAGAAGAAGCTGCCAAGGTTGCTGACGCTGTCTTCAAGAATGTATAGGTTTTGCTTCCTCTCCAAACTGTTTATAAAGAGTTCCCAGGATTGAGATGCATGATTGAGAAGTGGGATAAGGAACTAGCAGAGGCTCAAGATATATTGACTGTCCTTCCACCCTTTGGTTGCACTTTTACTTAAATAGAGATATCCATTCAAAAAGTGAAGATCAAGGCCATCTTAGACACTGGCTTGCTAGTCAACGTTGTCTCCTCAAAACTTGTGAAGAAACTCAAACTTACCCCTGACCTTAATTATCACCAGTCATATGGCACAGCTGGACTGTCTATGACCCATGCCATAGGGGCGTACTCTGCTCTACCCATGCGGTTTGGCAAGCTTCTCCTAGCTTCACCAGCAGTTGTCTTGGAAAACAAGAGTTACAATCTCTTAGTTGGCACTAAGTTCCTTAGGGAATATAATGGAATAATCAACTTGAAAGATAGTTACCTCTCTATTCTGGGATAAAAAGTCCCTCTGATCTTTGAAGAGCCAGTTAAAGTTCCCAAGAAGCGCCTGAAGATGTGCGCTTTGGAGTACTGCACTGGGGTTTTCAACCTCAAATATTGCACCCACTCTTCAAACATGAAATGTCCACCCATGGCTTGTCCTGCTCTGTGGGATCCCTCTCCTAGCCACGTCTGCTGTCATCATTCCCTCTGGCTCCCAGGCCATCCTAGACTCCCAGATATCATATGAACTACCTGAACAAACCTTCTTGGAGCTGTACTCTCCCCCCTTTTTAGGGCACAACAAACCTTATCTCTGTCCTGGAATCCTAGATGTCTCCCATAAGGACCCTGTTTGTCTTGTTCTGAGGCGCGGCACAGACACACAACGGGGAATCCTAACCTTAGGATTAGATTTGTACTAAGTCTTGGTTAGATGACAGGGAAGGCAATAGCGTTTACCTTGGGCCCTGGATGAATAATTCTCTACTAGGCGTGGCTAGAGAGAGTTGCAGAAGTACAGAAGACACAAAGACAAAAATGTGAATAGAACTTAATTTTATTGATGAATATGGAAATGGAATATATAGTGGTTGAGAATACCACAAAACACTACCAGGACGGTAGGATCACTTGCCACAAGCATAATGTGGGGCGAGTGAGTTGCGCAGAGTCAGGAAACTGAACAATTTTATTTCCTGATTCAGTCATCAACTCATTTTGAGAAGCAAAAGCAAAAGCAAGAGATTTGTCTTTGAAATGGTCCAACAAAGGCAAAATTGAAACATGGTGAATGCCGTTATTCACAACATTGCCCCCCTCTAGATTGGCCTTTGGGGGGTGATACTTGCAGAGGAACTTGGCGTGTACGCAAGCAAAAGTGTGACCACTGGAGAGGGGCTTTACAGTGTACTCAGATCCTTGCTTGAAAGTCACCTCTAATGGACCAATCCACAGGGAGTCCAGTTTGTGTTGCGCCCACCCACACAGTGTTGATAGTATAGGACATGGTCACCAACAGCAAACTCAGGCAAGGGGGAGCGCCCAGCGTTGTCAGGAGAGAGCTTGGGCATCTTAGTCTTATATGCGGAAGTGTAGGCTATGGCCTGTATATCAATGATGCAGTTGACTAAGTCTTTGATGTGGTTGTCAGGGTTCAAGGCCTTATCAGAGGAGAGTAGGGGAACCCCCAAGAGCAACAGATTTGTGGCTTCACGCCCATACAACATGGCAAAGGGGGAGTACCCTGTGACCCAATGATTACTCAGACAATAGGCAAAGAGTGCAGCAGGTAAGTATAGATCCCAATTGGCAGCGTCAGAGTAGGTGAGTTTCCTCATGATAGAGACCAGTGTCAAGTTAGCACTCTCAACTGCTCCATTAGTGGAAGGATTATAGGGGGCAAAGAAAGACTGATGAGTTCCTAGAGCTTCAACAACAGAGGTTACAAGTTTAGGTTGAAGTTGGTTCCGTTGTCTGATAACAGCACTTGGGACAGCCATGGCGGTAGAAAACATCCTGCAGCAGGAAGGCAGCAGTAGTCATAGCAGTGATGTCCTTAGTAGGGCGAGCTTCTACCCACTTGCTGAAGTGATCAACAGCAATTAGGATAAAGCGGCATCCGGAACGTGAGCAGGAGAGGACCTACAGCATCAATGCTGACAGTGTGAAAGGCATGTTGAGGGGGAACTAATTTGAACTCATGGGAAGCAGCTCGGGGCCTCTGAAGTTGGCAGTCATGGCAACTAGCTATGACATCTGGGATCAACAGGCAAAGATTCTCCCAGAAGTAATTCTTCTGAAGCCAGTCAAAGGTCTTGGCAATGCCTCCATGGCCAGTTTCTTTATGAGCTTGTGACACCAAGGAGAGGCAAAGACCGGGGCGCACATATGGCAGGTATTGACCCCGCACCTTCTTGAAGAGTTGGTTATTGCGTATGAGGGTGTCTTCAGACAATTTGGTCAGGGCAAGTCAAATCTCTTCTGTCTCACTTTCCCAGGAAGAAGGGTAGCCAATTAGCTTGTACAGGCGGTCTGCCTCAGCAGGATGTAGGGCAAGGATGGGCATTTGGGACAACCCTCCAGAGTTCTGATGTTGAATCCCGGGGCAATGGAGCACAGTGAAGTCATAACCTTGCAGGCAGAGAGCCCATCTGGCTAAGCGTCCTTCAGACTCCTTAAGTTGTTGTAACCATTTGAGCAAAGCGTGGTCAGTGACAACAGTGAAATGGGTACCATACATATAGTGGCAGAATTGTTTGACTGCATGCAGCACAGCAAGGCACTCCTTCTCTGTAACACTATAATTCATTTCATGCTTATTCAGCACACGGGAAGTTTAGGCTACAGGGCGGTCCACACCTTCATTGTCAAGCTGAGCCAAGATAGCCCCAATAGCAAGGTCACTAGCATCAGTGTACAAGATGAATTCCTAATTGTAATTGGGGTACACTAAAATGGGTGCCTCTTTGAGTTTCTGCTTTAGAGTCTCAAAGGCTTGCTGTTGGCAGGCAGTCCATTCAAAAGGGACATTACACAATAGTTGGACCAGGGGTTTGCTAGTATCAGCAAAATCAGGGATAGTTTGTCTATAATAACCCATCATGCTCATAAAGTCTTGTACTTATCAGAGGTTGATGGGCAGAAGCATTTTGTTGATGGCTTCAACCTTCTTGGTCATTTGACAAATTCCCGTTTGGGTTACTTCATGGCCCAGGAATTCAAGGCGCTCTTTGAATAAAGCACACTTAGAGGGCTTAAGCTTGATGCCAGCCTCTTGGATCTTTATGAGCACCTCTTTAAGATGGGCTAGGTGATCTGTGAAAGTTGTGCTGAAGACTGTTATATCATCTAGGTAGACTAAGACACACAATAACTTCAAGTTACACAGGATGGAGTCCATGACCCTCTGGAAAGTTGCCAGGGCATTACAGAGCCCTTGTGGCATGCGGGTAGGTTCAAACAATCCTTCTGATGTGATGAGTGAAGCCTTCTGACGGTCTTCAGGAGAGAGGTCAACTTGCCAGTATCCAGACGCCAAATCCATGGCAGAGAAAAACTTAGAACTTCTTAAGGCGTCAAAGGGCGTCCTCAATTTGCAGTAAGGGATAGGAATCTTTCTTGGTTAGGGAATTCAACCTTTGATAGTCCATCACAATCCGGTGTCCACCATCCTTTTTCTTTAAGACAAGCAGGGGGAAGCCCAGGGACTTTGAGAGGGAGCTAGCAGTCCAGCATCCAGCAGTTGTTTGAGCTCCTTAGAAACCTGCACATCTTCCACTTGGCTGCAGCGGTATGGCTTGGCACAAAAGGGGAGAGCATCTCCTGTGTCAATCTGATGAATCACACCTTTGACTAGCCCATAATTAGTACTATCTTTAGCAAAGATGTCTGAGAACTGGTCTAGTAAATCAAACACCTCTTTCTGTTGAACCGGGGACAACTGAGGGAAGTCTTGGGCAGTGAACAGAGATAGGAATTGAGGCTTGTCTTCAGGTAGGTTAAAGTCTTGAAACGTTCCAAAAGGGTGAAGAGACAAGACTTCAGGAGCATTTAACAACTTTCTGTAACCAACAACCTGTCCTCTGGATACTGTCATAGGAAGCGCAGTAAGATCAACAACTAGTAATTGAACAGGATCCTTGTGGAAAACGTCCAGAATTCCAGGACAAAGGTAAGGCTTGTTACGCCCCAGCAAAGGAGGGGAGTACAGCTCTAAGAAAGTCCGTTCAGGTAGTTCATATGATATCTGGGAGTCTATGATAGATTGAGTGCCTGGGGGGATGGTGATAGCAGACGTGGCCATGAGAGGGATTCCCTCAGTTGCAGGACAAGCCATGGGAGGACACTTCATGTTGGTGGAATAGGTTTTGTATTTTAGGGTGAAAATTCCAGTGGGGTACTCTAGAGTACATGTCTTCAAACGTTTACCAGGAACTTTGATTGGCTCCTCAAAGATCAGAGGGACTTTGTACTCTAGGATAGAAAGATAACCATCCTTAAGGTTGATGATCCCATTATATTCCCAAAGGAACTGGGTACCAAACAAAAGGTCATAGCTCTCATTTTCTAGAACAACAGCCAGCGCAGACAACATGAGTTTACCAAATTGCATTAGGAAGGCAGATTACGCGCCAATGGCGCGAGTCATGGAGAGACCAGCAGTGCCATAGGATTAATGCTAGTTGGGGTCAGGGGCCAGCTTAAGTTTCTTCACCAGTTTAGAAGTAACAACATTGATAGGAGAACCAGTGTCCAGGACACCTTTGATCTTGACCTTTTGAATAGATATCTCTACTTGGGTGGGGGTGCATCCAAAGGGTGGCAGAACAGCCAAGATATCCTGTGCCTCAGCTAGTTCCTTGTCCCATTTCTCAATCATGCATCATAGTACCGGAAACTCCTTGTATACAGTTTGGAGAGGGAGTGAGACAGATACATTCTTGAAAACAGCGTCTGCAACTATAGCGGCTTCCTCTGATGATTCCACTAATACAGGGACTGTTTTGCCTGAGTAAGATAGGGGCAAGAGACAACTGCTTTGGCCTCAGACAAGGGCTTGGTGGTAGTTGTAGTCTTCTCAGATTGTAGCTTGTAGGGAACGGCAATAGTCTCAGAAACAGCAAGAACAGAATACCTGTATGCATCATGTGCTTTAACATCAGATTCATCCACATCAAAATTGCCAGAAATGTCATGGAACAGGAGGAGGATAGGAGGAGCTTCATCATTAACAGGCTCAGAGTCAGTTGCAGGTGGGGGTGTAGGAGGAGATTGGGAAGAATTGTCAACTGAGAGAATCTCTGCCTCTAGGTTGGCTGTTCTTTTCCCAACTGATCCTTGGGATCAGCTCCCTCAACCCGCAGATTGGTGCAGACGCAAGAGTGGTGGCCTATCTGACCACAGTTGTGGCAAACTTGACGTCAAGGAGGATTTTGGGAGTTCATAGTGAGGATACAAGGGCCGCAAGAAGAGGAGCCAGAGTTGGAAGCGGCACAACTTTCCTGAATGACTGCCCCAGAATGGGTAAGATGCATATCTTGGAGCAGTGTCTTTATACTTTTCATGGAGGACAGCATAGCCTTGTGGGCCTTGAAATGGAGGCTAGGAGTTGATTCACCTTGAGGGCCTGGGTTCAGGCCATATATGCTTCATGCACTGTCAGTTGTCTGCTTGTTATTAACTGTTGTCCCTCCATGTAAAATCTGTTGGCAAATTCAGCTAATGTTTCTTTGGGCTTGAAGGATATGTGCATGAAAGCATCCTTTTTCACCTCCAGGCTAATATCACCACCAAACTCGTCAATCAGGAGCTGTTTCATGTCCTCCTAGGTCTCAATGGAGGGCAGCTCTGGTACAACTACCTCTTGACAGGTCGGGTGTAGGAAGCCAGAATATGTTCTTTCTTAACTTCATCTGATGCTTGTCTCATAGCAGTCTTGTAAATAGTTAAGAAAGCTGCAATAGTTGAGGTTTTGGGATCAAAGACTTGCTTAAAAGTAGGCTTTAAGTGTGCTTGGGAGCTGGACCACCATTGCTGCTATTGAGTACATTTTAGCGCGGGGATAACTCAGCTTCAGATTTGGAGGGGGGTTGTCTTGCCCACAGTTGTCAAACACTTTCTTCAAGGGTCAACAGAGTCTCAGTGGTTCTGGCACCTGTAGTGTTGGCTAGAGTGGTCTGTTGTTCAGTAACATCTAGGCATTGTCTTGGGTAGTGACAACAGTGGAGAGCTCAGCCAGTTGCAAAGTAAGAGATGGCCCCACTGATAGGCAAGGGGCAAATCTGTTGTTTACCAAATTGATCAACTCACTCATCTCTTGTACGTCCCTGTCCAACTCAGTATGGTCTTGTTTCAAATGATCCACCTCATTAGCTAGGGCAATCAACTCTCTGGCACAGTGGATTTGAGGAGCCCCCGCCAAATCAGGACAACAGCCATCCTCCTTGTTAAACCCAAGTGGACTAGCAGCGGCCATTACTACCTCACGTAAAGCAGCAACTTCTTGCTGTAGTTCAGCAACCTGGGCATTCAGCAAAAGAACCTGGGGATCAGGTTGGGGCATTTCAGTAGGACGTCCTTGGCTACAAGTGGAAGCACGTAATTTTCTGATGGCTTCCCAGATTTTCTGCTCTCTGTCCGCCAGATTATCAGCAGGAGGAGAAGGCGGAACATTAGGTTTGGGAGTGGACAGCTCATTCACCTGACTCTGAAGTTTGGCAATAGCTGAAGCAGTGGTAGCTCTCACTTGATCAAATTATGCACTGAGCTCATTTAGACCTTGGGCTGCAAGGTCAGCTACCTGTTGCAATTGCTCAAAGGAATAGACACTGAATGCATTGAGCTGTTGCACTAGGCACTCAAAGTTGGAGAGATAAGCGTTTAGGGTGGAGTCTACTTAAGTTTGCCAGGGTTGTTCTAACTGGTGAAACTCATGTAGTTGCTCCCTAATGTACTCAGGGATAGACTGGCACATTTGCTCAATGGAATTGACTAAACATGTTTGAGAGGTGACCAAATCACGCTGATTGTCAGATATCAGGGAGAACAGGGAATGAATCCATTATTGGTAGGCGGTGAACTGGTCCCAATGATGGGTAACAGCTGCTTGTAGAGACAAGATTTCTTGAACATGGAGTCCCAACACCATCTGGTGGTGGGCCAAGGCGAGCTGTACAAAGGATGACAGCAGATGATCAGCAGAGCCAGCTGCTGAGAGGAGATGTTGTGGAAACTGAGGGGCCACAATTAACTCATAGTATTTGGCACGGCTAAACTGTAGCTGAAGGCAAGGGATAGCCCCGTCCCGAGCTATCCCAAGGGCTACTGCCATGACTTGTTCCAAGTCAGGGGTACCCATAGGGTAAGCAACTAGGTGGGACCATTCCCAAGGTTCAGTACAGTAGGGACAATAGGCAGGTCTTTGATGTCTTCCTCAATAAGAGGGCTGGTAATTTCAGGCGAGGTCAACTCCAGAATAGGCAGAGGCAAGGGACCTGAAAACGTGGATATAAAGGAATAACCAAGGGGCTTACAGCCCCTGTAGTGAGCACCATTTTTGTTGTGTTCTGAGGCGCAGAACTTACACACAACAGGGAATCCTAACCTTAAGATTGGATTTGTACTAAGTCTTGGTTAGATGACAGGGAAGGCAATAGCGTTTACCTTGCGGCCCTGGATGAATAATTCTCTACTAGGCGTGGCTAGAGAGAGTCGCAGAAGTACAGAAGACACAAAGACAAAAATGTGAATAGAACTTAATTTTATTGATGAATATGGAAATGGAATATATAGTGGTTGAGAATACCACAAAACACTACCAGGACGGTAGGATCACTTGCCACAAGCATGAATGGGGCAAGTGTGTTGCGCAGAGTCAGGAAACCAAACAATCATATTTCCTGAAGCAAAAGCCAGTTCATTTTGAGAGTCAAAAGCAAAAGCAAGAGATTTGTCTTTGAAATGGCCCAACAAAGGCAAAATCAAAACATGGTGAATGCTGTCATTCATGACACTGTTCAATTGTTGGAGCCTCCTGACTGCTTTCCCCATGACCGTATCTAGGGGGCAGGTTGTCAGATATAGCAAGTTGTTGAGTGCTCCTGATGTCCTATCTCTTCATTCCTTTGGCACGTTCCAAGATTTTAACCTACCTGAGGATGAACCCCAAGTCCTATCCTTGTTCACTGCACAAGACTTTCCACAGCTGTCCCTGGTTCAAAAGAAAGAGGTGCTTGACTTGCTAGACCAATTTTTGACAACTTTGCTAAGGATAGTACCAACTATGGGTTAGCCAAAGGTGTTATCCATCAGATTGACACTGGCAACACCCCTCCTTCTGTGCTAAACCATATTGTCACAGCTGCGTGGAGGACACCCAGGTATCTAAAGAGCTCAAACAACTGTTGGACGCTGGGCTGCTGGCACCTTCCCAAAGTCCTTGGACATCACGCTACTCATCTTAAAGAAGAAAGATGGAGGTCATTAAATGTGTTGTTCTCCACCAATTGAACTCTTTGACCAAGAAGTACTTGTACCCCTTGCTGCGTATTAATGATGCTCTCTGACATCATGAAGACTCTAAGTTTTTCTCTGCAATGGATCTGGCATCTGGATACTGGCAAGTTGACCTATTGCCCAAGGATTGCCAAAAAGCCGCGCTCATTACATCTGAAGGGCTGTTTGAGCCTACTTGCATGCTGCAGGGACTCTGCAATGCCCTGGCCACCTTCCAAAGGGCCATGGACTCCATACTCTGCAACTTGAAGCTGCCATGCATCCTAGTTACTTAGATGATATAACGGTTTTCAGCGCCACCTTCACCAATCACCTGGCTCACCTCAAAGAGGTGTTCATAAAGATCCAAGAAGCTGGCCTCAAACTAAAACCTTCCAAGTGCACTTTCTTCAAAGAGCGTCTTGAATTCTTGGGCCATGAAGTAACCCAGACAGGGATTTGCCCTTTGACTAAGAAGGTTGAAGCCATTGACAAAATGCTTCCGCCCACCAACCTGCAAGAGATACAAGTCTTTCTAGGGATGATGGGCTACTACAGACAGTTTATCCCTGACTTTGCAATACTATTGAACCTCTAGTCCAGCTGTTACATAATGTCTCTTAAGAATGGACCACCAGTCAGCAGCAAGCCTTTGAAACCCTTAAGCAAAAACTCAAAGAGGCGCCAATCCTAGTGTATCCTGACTATGATAAGGAGTTCATCCTGTACACTGACGCTAGCAATCTTGCTATTAGGGCTATTCTGGCCCAACTAGACAATGAGGGTATAGACTATCCTGTGGCTTACACTTTCTGCGTGCTAAACAAGTATGAGAAGACTTATAGTTTCAAAGAGAAGGAGTGTCTTACTGTGTTGCATGCAGTCAAACAGTTCTGCCACTATATGTATGGTACCCATTTCACAGTTGTCACTGACCACGCTTTGCTTAAATAGTTACAACAACTTAAGGAGCCAGAAGGGTGCCTAGCTAGATGGGCTCTACGCCTGTAAGGTTACCACTTCACTGTGCTCCATTGCCCTGGGAATCAACATCAGAACACTGATGGGCTATCCAGAATACCCATTCTCACTTTACATCCTGCAGAGGCTGACCGGTTGTACAAACTAATCAGATACCCTTCTTCTTGGAAAAGTGAGACAGAAGAGGTCCAACTGCCTTGTCCAAGCTATCTAAAGGTACTCTCATACGCAATAATCAGCTCTTCAATAAAGTACAAGATCAATATCTGCCTTATGTACAACCCAGTCTTTGCCTCTTGTTGGTGTCACAAGCTCATAAAGAGACAGGGCATGGAGGCATTGCCAAATCCTTTTGACTGACTCCAGAAGAATTACTTCTGGGAAAATCACTACCTGCTGATCCCAGATGTCATAGCTAGTTGCCACAACTTCCAGCTGCAGAGGCCTTGAGCTGCTGCCCACAAATTTAAATTAGTTCCCCCTCAACATGCTTTTCACACTGTCAGCATTGACGCGGTAGGTCTTCTCCCCCGCTCACGTTCTGGGTGCTGCTTTATCCTGATTGCTGTTGATCACTTGAGTAAGTGGGTAGAGGCTCGCCCTACAAAGGACATCACGGCTAAGACAACTGCTGCCTTCCTGTTACAAGATGTTTTCTACTGCCAAGGCTGTCTTCAAGAGTTGATCTCAGATAATGGGACTAACTTCAATGCCAAGCTGGTAACCTCTGTTGTCAATGCTTTGGGGTCTCACCAGACCTTCTCTGCCCCCTACAACCCTTCTACCAATGGGGCAGTCAAGCGTGCAAATTCAACACTGGCCTCCATCATTGAGAAGCTCACCTACTCTGACGCTGCCAACTGGGACCTATAATTACCTGATGCTCTCTTTGCATATTGCCTTAGCAAACATTGTGTCACTGGGTACTCCCCTTTTGCTATGCTGTATGGGCAAGAGGTACTACCACATTGCTCTTGGGCCCCCCTGCTTTCCTCTGATAAGGTCATGAATCCTGACAACCACATCAAGGATCTAGTCAGCCACATAATTAATATACAGGCCACTGCCTACACTTCTGCATACAAAACTAAGATCCTTGAGCTTTCTCCTGATAATGCTGGACGTTCCCCCTTGCCTAAATTTGATGTTGGTGACCTTGTTCTTTACTACCAACACAGAGTGGTTGGGTGTGCACATAAATTAGACTCCCTATGGATTGGCCCTTTGGAAGTGACCTTTAAACAAGGGTCTGAATACACTGTAAAGCTCCTCTCTAGTGGTTGTCCCTTTGCTCAAGTGCATGCCAAGTTCCTCTGCAAGTACCGCCCCCCTAAGGCCAATCTAGGGAGGGCAATGTTGTGAATACCGCTATTCAATATGTGTTGATTTTGCCTTCAGTGGGCCGTTTCAAAGATGAATATCTTGCTTTTGCTTTTGCCTCTTGAAATGAGTTGATGACTGAATCAGGAAATACAATTGTTTGGTTTCTTGACTTTGCGCATCTCACTTGCCCCACTCATGCTTGTGGCAAGTGATCCTACCGTCCTGGTAGTGTTTTTTGGTATCATCAACCACTATATATTCCTTTTCTTAATTCACCAATAAAATTAAGTTCTATTCACATTTTTGTCTTTGTGTCTTCCAGTACTTCCGCGCCTCTCTCTAGCCACAACTAGTAGAGATTATTCTTCCAGGGCTGCAAGGTAATCACATAACCTTCCCTGTCATATAACCAAGACTTAGTACAAATCCAATCCTAAGGTTAGGATTCCCTGTTGTGTGTCTGTGCCGCGCCTCAGAACACAACAGCGTCACAGTGTTGTCTTAGGCAAACAACGCCTGAACATACACGTATAACGTCTATTTTGATGGCTTATACCAAATCAATTGATGATGGCAGGGTAAGCAGAGGGCAACTATTTATAGTTGCAACAAGCGCAAAGTAACGCAGAGGGCGTTGCAAGCAGGGAGGAAGCAGTTTCAAGGACAATATCATTGGACCAATCTTATAGATCCTCAAAGCCAAGGCAAGGAAGTCAGATTAGGGGCGCCTCAGTGTCCGCAAAAATAGAGTCAACCTCCTCTCCCCCTTTAACATGCGTGACAGTGCCATGCTCTGACCCCGCCACCGTGGTGTTACAGTCCTGGGCCCACAACTGACAACTGTTAGAGGGAAGTAGCTGATTCAGGAAAAGGACCCAAGAAGAGTACAGCATTTGTATAAACACTTTATAGTCTTTGTCTGTCATAATAGCCATGAGGTCTTGGTAGACTTGGCGCAAGGAAGTTTGGCTACTATTGCAGGCGCTCATGAGAAAAAGAATGAAGATTAGCCTGATCAAGTGGGGGTATATGTGAAGAATTGTTGACCAGGGATTGTGGAAAGCTTAATTCATTAGATGGCCATTGGAAACCCACCAGGGCCAATCAATTACCCTTTTGAAAATTAGTGTCAACTTATCATATAATTAAATACATGATTAGTGGACCATGACGTTGTTGCCAAGGATTAATTGTGCCACATTGCCACCACCTTAAATAATAAGCGCCACTGCACCAGTATTAATTATTCTTGGCGCCAGAGCGCCGCTCTAGTTTACATCAAATGCCGGGACGCCAGCACAATTATTTGCGAGCGCCAGAGTGCCGCAATATTTAACACTAAAGCGCCGAGGCACCAGGGTTGATTCAAATGGCCTATTTGGCTCCTTGTTAGAACTAGATATAGAAGTGATTGTATATCTTAAAAAGGATCACTAATTAATGTGCTAGCAGAGGGTGTCTGTATGCTAGGCATTGCGGGATTGTGCCCTAAAATAGAAGGATATCCCTTTTTACGCCAACCCAACCAAGACTCTACAGTGCGCTGGAATGTCCTAGAAGACATTGGCAGTTGCTGGTGATTAGTAATATGAGAATGCCCCTATATAAGGAATTGGCAGTAAATGCCAAGAGGCAGAGTTTTCCTACTTGTATAGGATTAATATAAATATTCATTATAAATCAATTGGTAAAATGTCCTTTGAATCCTCACATTCAAAGGCGTACAGTGAGTGTGTGCCCCTGCCTTCCAATCCTTCTGTTGAATCTGCTGGAAAACACCCATTTTCAACGTTGGACAAACCCAGATTTCACCAATGGCTACAAGTACAGCCAAATCCTTGATGGATTGCTCAACTCCTGGGATGGCGCAAATTCCATCCACTGGGGCTTTCTTGAGCCACCAGATGAAGGGAAGTTCCACCACCCTTGAGGCCATCCAGGGACGCAGGCATCAGGCCTCAGTCTACCCCGCTGGCCATGCAGACATCCATCTAAGTGATGTTGTCTTCTTCAACACTGGAGACACAGTACAGGAACACCACCCTCATATAAGAGAGGGGGGCTAGACTAACAAAGTCAAGCTCCCATCCTGGTGGGACAAACCACAAGGATGCCATCCAGTGCAAGACTGGGATGACTGCTTTAAGGGGCCTCCCAAAGGAGACTGGCTGAGAAAAGGGAAGAAAATAGGCATCCAGGGCCATAACCAAAGCACCAGTGAGCAACCACAGAGAGCAATCTGTGTGGGAGGAATATCTGGATGCATTGTGGGAACTTGGTGCAATGAGGGGATGGAGGGACCTGAGACTGCTGTTGGGTGAGGGTTGTGCAAGTCAGAGGAAGGAGGTTCATTAGTTCCTGATTCTGGAGATGATGAAGACCCCTCAGGATAAGGACTGGACCAAGGCAACTGGACAAGTGTAGTTAGGATGATGGGGACCTGGGAAAAATGACAGAAGGCATTGAAAAGCAGACCAGGGAAAGTTTGTTCCAAATACCTTGGCTGGTGGTCTAAATTCAATAGGAAGATGGGTACTAATGTCACCATGACTACCTTATACAAAGGAGACAACATGGTTACAGATGAGGTTTTCACCAATACTTCCGGGCAGACGGTCCTTGAGTGCTGGGGCAATGTCAAGAGCTCAAGTCAAGTTCAGATCCTCTTGGATCAAATCTCAACAAAAAAACATGGGCGGCGGCCAGCAAGGCAGGCAGGCCAGAGGAAAGCGGGAGGGAGGACAGCGGCAGGATTCAGGATAATAACCTTTTTTATTAAATAAAACTTCAAAATACAAAGAGATTTGAAAATTCAGGAGTTTTACTTGATAATTGCAATTGGTAAGCAAGGGACCTGACAGCCCATGCTTCTATTATATGCATGGGGGGGTGATAGTGCCGGAAGTTTTAAAGAGAGATTATTAGAAAGAAATCTAAAGGGGAGACAGTTAAAAGTAACTACCTAATATTACTATGGTATGGGCCCAAGATAATAGAAGAAGCCAACCCAGGTGTAAGGTACAGTCACCTGGTTGGCTAGGTGCATTCCGGGGACTCAGGGTGCACATTACCCCTAATACCTTCCTCTGACGTCCCAACTAGAGTGCTCCCAAACCTAATTACTTTGGGCCAAGGGACTCCCAGGCCAGAGGAATTGCTTGAATGAGATTCTGCTGATTGTGGAATTTTATACCCAATTTTTCTGGGCTGCAGGTTAGCCACATCTTTTACAATGTGGCCCGCATTTTTTTGGCCCTCCAATTGTTTCAAAACAGGGCAACACCAGGAAAGCAAACAATCCAGCTGGATCAAAGTCCCCTCCAAAGTTGGAGGGAACTCCAGAGAAGGGAAATGGGTTTCAGCTGTAAAGGTCAGTACAAAACGCTCATCCACTATGTGGGCCAGGTCCTCCAGGTTTTGAAGAGGTTTCTCCTGCACACAGCCCGCCTTTTTTGATGATTTGGGAAATATATCTCTGTTCAGGGCTAATGGCAGGCCACGGAACTTTACACCTCAGGCTTTTAATGATCTTTATCTTGGGGTCCTTGACCACAAGTCTCTCTTTGGTTGTCAGATGGTGGCAGGCTTGTTTGCCCAAATTGTCTTCCATATTAATATGGGCAACCAATTATGGAAGGACAAGTGTCTCCCGCCCTGTGCCACTGCCACCTACCAGCCTATCCAGCCAATGACAGACAAGGAATACAACAAGAATTATATGGTGGCCATCACGTGCAATCCTCCTACCCCTACCCCTGCCACCACTACCCCCCACATTCCAGCCCCACCCACCTAATCCCAGACCCCCCAAGCCAGCACTGCCTCTATGCCTTCCTTCCTGCAATATTCTGCCTACTAGGCATCACTCTTCCCCACCCCCAATAAACCCCCTGTTGCCAAACATTTTCTATTTATATTATCTTTATTTTGAATTTAAATTGTTTGTGTTCTCTTTATTTATAGTTGGCTTTATTCTTTATGTTAAGCTTATTTCTATAAAAACATATATTTACTATGTCATGTATCTAGATCCTGAAACAGTTATTTTGGCACTTTGCACTGCCCATTGTGAAAATATTAACAACAATTTGGTGGTTGTCAAAATTTTAATTGGAAAATTATAGGTTAATTGTGTTTAGATAAAGTTATTACTGATCCAAATTCAAAACCTTAATGATATACTTTAAGCCAATCAGGAGCTGAGTGATAAAGTGATTGCTGTGACATAAAGTGTTAGAGCAAAACGGTGAGCTGCATGATTCAAGGATAAACAATGAGAATACAGTAAACAAATTGTGAGTTGCTTGAGCAACAGGAGACCAACTCAGGAGGACAGTTTAATAATCTTGGCACCAGTAGTTGTGTAGCAGAAGATGGAGGTTGAAATTGTCAGAATGCAAATGATTTGCAGGGGTAAATTAGAGAGAGAGTCAGAGGGCGTCAGCATGTAAAGGGCAGGTCAAGGCGCGGCCATGGTATTGATGGCAGCCTTGAAGAGAATAAACACCAATCTGTCAAAGACAGGGGCAAACAGCCCCAAATGAGCCAACATTTTTTTGAAAACTTTCTTTTATTTCAGTGAAATTAAGCTATCTAGAAACAAGTTTCTAGAGGGGAAATGAGAAAGTCTTAAGGGAGTTCAGGATGGGGCAGGAGGGGATTCTGTGGCTTCTGATTGGCTGGCAAGAATATTTTCAGCAGTTGGGGGTCCTGCATTGGAATTTGAGTCAATGACGTCATAATTCAAAAAAAATAGCAACCAGCAGGTCAAGCGCTAACAACTCTAACTAGTGTATGACACATGATTTTCTTGTCATAATTATTTGGGGAAAAATGAAGCAGGTCCAGATTTTCAAGGGCTATCTGGGCAACCCCAGCTTTGACCCATTTTTTGTCTATGACAGCATTTAAGTTGTCAATTTCTTTTAGGGGTCTGGCTGCAGTTCTTTGCTGATTTTGGGTTTTGCAAGGGCGCACTATCCCTTCCATTTGATTTTCTACCATAACATAAAGAGTCATTCAATAATTCTTTGGTTCATGTGCGCTAATTAATATGATTGGCTGGTTGTTTTGCCATTGTGGGCCATTGCCGCTGTGACAAGTTGTTGATGGACTAGTGCTAAACCAGCTGCTGATTGGGCACTAGTCCATCAACAACTTGCCACAGTGGCAATAACACATAATGGCAAAACAACCAGCCAATCATATTAATTAATGCACATGCACCAAAGAATTATTGAATGACACTTTATGTCACAACAATCACTTTATCACTTGGCTCCTGATTGGCTTAAAGTTTATTATTAAGGTTTTAAATTTGGATCAGTAACAACTTTTTATAACACAATTAACCTATAACTTTCTAATTCAAATTTTGATAACCAATAAATTGTTGTTAATATTTTCACAAGGGGCAGTGTAAAGTGCCAAAAATAATATGGCAATTAAGGAAACAATGCCAACACAAAGTAAACAACGCAAATTGAGTTAAGCGTAAAACATATACACAATGGGTAAAAAAATGGGATAATGTAGTAAATGGGAAAACAAACAGGAATAAACAAAGAGGCAACAGTATCAGAATAACTCAGATTTTATTGGGGTGAAAGCTATAAAAACCTATAGAAACGTTAGTAAAAAAATCATATGGGAGAATTGGAGAAGCTTTTGAAGGATCTCAACTCAGCAATTGCCAAAATCAAAGACATTGACCACAAGGTCAAGGCAAAAGTCAAGGCTGCTGTTCTTAAAGGGGACAAAATTGACAAGTTGTCCGCCAAGGCACTTATAGCCAAGATGCCAGATACCCCCAAAACAACAATCAAACACCTTTTAAATGTCTAGAAGACTGTTGTGGAAGGCCTTCAAATCAAGTCCTTTGCTCTCTCTGTGTCATCTGTCTGGGTCAACAACCCTGAGATGTATGCACATCTCAAGCCACCCAAGCAAGCCAAAACCAAGGACACAGAATTGCCAGCGCAATTGCTTGCATCAAGAATGGCTAAGCCTGCTGAAGCCGCAGGCAAGGAGGAAACACACAGAGGTACATAAAAAAATAAAATTAATAAAAATTTGTAAATACTTACCTTTTTTTAGAAAACATAAACAGTGAAATCTGCTGGGTCCTGGTCTCCTTTTTCCCACGTTTTATGCCAACTACGCCAATCATGTGGCTAGGCAGTTGTTTCTTTCCCCCTGTCTTGCAGAAGCTTGAAGACAGAATTCCCAGGTCCTTCCCAATGACAAGGGATGCACTAGCCGGGCTGATGCATGCTGAAGGGGCATATGATTGGGCAGTTACTGCCTACAAGGATGCCTAACTGGTCCGCCTGGACCTGGTATCACTCAGTGGAGTTTACTGTGTAAACTCCATTGAGCTTTTTGGGACGTCCTGTCAACACTCCCATTCAAGAACATACCAGAGATGGGCCAGGCCCATGCGGCTGCTTGCTTCTGCTTCCTGGTGAAGCATACACTCTCTTACCTCCATGAGAACTTCAGGCACATAGTGAGGAAATTGGCTGTTGCAGAAGCAACAGCCGTAAAGAAGACAAAAATCCTCCCTGCCAACTTTGGGTTGGCCTGCAGCCCCAATGAGACAGGGATCCCTGCAGCCATGGAGCTGACCTTTGCTAAAACAAAACATGAGAAGAAGATTAGTGCCGTGTTCAATAAGCTGTGCAATTTTACTGAAGCCTTTGATGGCCAAAGGCTTCATCTGGTAGTTTACCTGGGGTTCCTCTTTTACTTCAGAATGGCTGGGTCTGTAGAGGACCTGGACAGGGTCCTCCTTGGGATTGACAAGGCCAGGCTCTCCCTGGATGGGAAGAAGGTACCCCCAGATACAACTCAGTGGACCACATAATCCAAGACACCCTGGTCCTGGCAGGAATCTATGGGTTTGCAGCCCCAACAGAGAAGCTGATGCTTCATTCCCATCTCACCATACTCTCTTTTACTAGCTGCCAAGAATGTTTTAATCAGGGTGTATCCACCATATACGAAGTGGTGGTAGAGGTTGTGTGTCACCTCCATTGTGGGGTGGGTACATACCACCAAACCCATCACAGGCACTCTTAATTTTTTCTATATATCAATAAACATCTTATATACTCTAGATTATTTTTTTTATAATAAAATTTTCTTATTTTTATTTTAGCAAACAAGTTTTGCAAAATAAATCCTGGAGAAGATCATCATATAAGCATAAATATACTTACTTTAATAAAGTTTACTTCTATTGTGTACACTTTACATTTAACTTTTTTTAATTTTATTTTTATATTTACTTTGACAAAAGTGATATAACTTATTCACGTAATCAAGTATCAAGTGTTTGGGATAGCCTCAGATGCCATTATAAAAAGTTAATATAAAATAAATTGCTAACCTTCATTGATGGTCCTGCTGAATGTGATTGCAGGCTTGGAAGCTTCTAAATATAAAATGATAATTAATAAATCTTAAATAGTAAATTAGATAATATAAAAAAGTTGGGAAAGCTAATCCTTTAATTAATTGGCTCTTTGGCAAGGCATGTGGGATGAAAAAATCAGCATGGCCATAGAATTTGGCCAAAGTCTCAGCTGGGTGGGTGTGGATCCCAGCCTGCAGCAAATCAAATAGGTCCTTGGTCCCAGTTGGGGGTCCTTGCTTGACAACTTGCTTGAGCCACCCAAAGACTTCCTTGATGGGATTTAGGAAGGGCAAATGGGCAGGGAGGAAGAGAAGGCGCAAATTTGCCATGGCCAATTGCTGGGGACCCACTGCAATGCTGGTATTAATTGATGGAAATTCCTCAAGAATATCTGCCACCTTATGGAGACCAACGTTATCCAGCACAATTACGTTGGTGAAGCCCAGGCTTATGTGCCTCAGGTTCTGGACCAATTGGAGGAATGCTAGAAAGGTATGGCTGTTGTGAGAGCCTAGTATCATTTGATAGAGCTTGTCCCCCTTTGGACCAAGGAGAGCCACCATTGAATATGCTGTGACGCGGACTGCAGCACACCAAGCTATCCCTTCATTTGAGCCTTTTGGGACATATCCATATGCATTCTGCATAGACAAGGCAAATGCTGATTTGTCAATATAATAGCATTTGACTGTCCCTTTGGCTTTGAGGGCAGTGTAGGCCTCAGTGTATTTTTTTGGGTCTTGATGTTGGTTGGGCTATTAAAATTGTACAGAGATACCCTGAGCTTTTTCCAGGAAAAGCGCATCTTCTTCAGCAGATGGTAGTAAAAGGAAATGAAAGCCTCAACCCCAAAAGTGGACTTGACCATTGCCTGTATATTTGCCAGTTCAAGATGACAGTACCAGGGGATCCACTGATAGATTGCCCATTTTTGCTCCTTAGTAAGCATGGTTGACACACACAAAGATTTCTCTGCGGCAAGGACTTGGCCAGTATTGATGAAGGTGTTGAATACCTTGCTGGTGTACTTGGGATCCACCCCAACAAGAGCTGCAGCCGCCTTGTAATCACCAGATTCCCGCATTAGCTTGAGCAGGATGATGCATTGATATCAGGGATGCGCTTCTGGGAGGGCTTTGCGGGAGTTGGTGAATCAAAATTTTTATTGGAGACTGGCTTGCAAGGAATAGGCACCTTTGTATAGAAGGCCACAACCTTCTTTAACACAAGCTGTCCCTCATCAGTTCTGTAGAACTCAGGCTCCTTTTCTCTTTCTGGTTGCCATCACTGATGTAGGGCTCATAGCTAGTGTCAATCACAGGCTTCACCTTCTCCAGCATGACTGACAGGATTGACTCTTGGCGGTACACAACATCAAACACATATGAAGTAAGTTCTACCTCCTTGTTTCTAACCGTTTTTGTTGTGGTAACCTTGGTGGGCTTCTGGGTCAGCTTGGGGACCCAAGGTTGATGCTCTTCACCCTAGCAGCTTGTGCTCCTTGAACTGGCTGTGTCAGTGCAGTGTCACTATCAAACTCTCCTCTCCCATCTCCTTCCTGAGTAGGCAATTGGTTTGCACCAACTCTGTTCTTTGACCCGCAGGGCAACTGCAACCGCGGCACACAACAGGTGCAATTTCACTCTGTTGTTGTGTTCCTTCCATTTTAAGAACTTAATAAAATACTAAATAAATTTCAATCAAGTCACTCCTTAATTTTAATTTTTGCTTTTATCTAAATATAGATATTTGGCTAATATTCCCCCATATCTCAATTATAGATTTTTTATTTCTTAATTAGTTGCTTTTGGTTTTACAACACCCATTTTAGAATACTCAAAAAAATTCACCCATTTTTCTAGATTTTACTGCCAAATTCAAACACCTAACACAATATTTTTAAAATTTATGTTTCAGATCTTGTGTCTTATTTTAGATACCTTGGTATCATTCATGATTACAATCCATTGCACACATTGTGTGAGTGATTTTGTTTACATTGTGAGTTGCTATTGTGTTTTGGTTTTGGTTTGAGGTTTGACTCACTGCGCTTGGATGTATTTTGTCACCAATTCACATAGTAAACATATGTACATCAAAAGTTAACTCACACCTTTTTGTTTATGAATCAATGTATTTTGGATTGTATTTTGAATAGTTTTGCTTTGCACGTGAGAACTTATTTGTTGTGTTGACCCATTTTGCACATTAACGCCAAAAATCCCTGCTAACAGAGTGTATATTTTAACCTGATAGTTGGATTTTGTTTAAATATGAAATCATTTCTTTTAAATATGAGGTATTTTTGGCTGTTGCCATAGCTTTTAAAACTACTGTATTATACCCAAATTTATATTATCTGCTAATGCCTCCAATTGGGACCACATACTCTTCTGTATGTGGTGGACAACTCTGGCGCCAATTGCTAAAGGGGTGGAACTCAGCACCCCAGTGGTGGCTGAGCATCTTATAAAAGGTAGTTGTGAAAGGGAATTGATGAGGAGTTGGTTCTTGGGCAGGTATTGAGTATCCATATAATGAGGCTAAAGTAAAATAGTTGTATAAGACATGCTCCACTGTTTGGTAACCCTGCAGTGTCTTCATTTTATCCAGTGCCAGCTGGCAGACGTCCATTTGAAAGGGGACATCATACAGCTTATTCAAGTTGGCCTTCATAATGCAGCATAGTACTACCCTGAGGTAAACAGCAAGATGCAGTTGCTGTGAGGTATAGATTTCCGCAAATAAGCAGAATTTCTTGTATATAATAACTAATCTGTTTGTATAGGAAGTATTTGAAAATTTGATTAAAGGAGAGTTGGGCATTTTAGAGGGATCTGCCACCCATGCCTCTGCAAAAGATATGAATAAAGGTTCATCTTATTGGCTAAAAATGAATTGCCTATTTGATTTGATATTGATTTTATTAAGTTATTGAAGATTGTGGCTTTGATATTTTCTTGTGGAACTTGAAATTGTCTTTTTTCAGGTTTATTTTATATGCGTTCATAGTTGAAAATTGAAAACGTTCAAGGCATTCATATATATATTTGTCAAAATTCATGTTGACATTTATTTTGGATATCCATCATTCTTTTGAAGTTGATACTTGCGCCTACTTCATAGGCTTCTTTGACCCAGGTTGAGCTTCCTTCTGGCGCTTTGAATTCCCTATTCATTGCGTCTTTTGTTGCATATTGATTGATGTTATTTTGAACTATTTTATTGATTTCATTTTTATTTATTTGCTTTAAAGGGGCTATCAGTGATTGGTAATCCCTGTAAACCAACTGGGCATAAAGGCCGCCACTTCAGCAACCTTGTCCCAATTCCTAGTTATAACTAAAGTAAATTATAAGTAAAACATAAAAAACTTACTGATTGTTTCCCCTGCAGCCCCCTCAGCCACAGGCGCTCCTTCAGCAAACTTCATGAGCGTTGGCTGCTCTTCATTTGATTTCCTGGGCTTGATCTTCCTTATTTTCCGTGCTACTTGTACTTCCTCTTGATCTTCATTTGATTAATTTTCATTGTATCTTGTGGTGCATCTGCTTCTTGATTGTGCTTTGTTTTCATCTGTTTCCATTTGATTAGTTTCCTCTTCATTAGTGTTAATTTCCTTTGGAATTTCAGTTCCTTCAATCAATTTGAAATTTTGAGTATTCTTTCTGTTGTTTTTTTTGAAAATCCCCACAAGTTGTAACTTTCATTGTTGAAATTTAAACGTTTGAGTCTTTCTTTTTGTAGATTTAAAACTATTTCCTTGTGTTCTTCTTTGACTATTGTTCCCAGGCTATTTTTTTGCAGTTTTGTTTTTCTGGACCAAAGTCCTTCCCTCATTTTCCAGCTGATTTACTACAATTCCCCTGATGTTATGTTTGAGCTCAACATCCTTTTGGAGGGCTGACTCTAATTTGTTGATAAGGCTGTAGATATTTGACATTTTGTTTGAATTACATCAAAAAACTGGTTTTATAGTACTACCTTCAACGCATGAATATTTTTCATCATAAATAATAAATTAAATACCACAAATGTAAATATTGCATTAGAATATTGCAATTAGACATCAACTCTTGATATTTTGATATTGTGTGCATTACTCAATGCATATTGTTTAATAAAATCCATTGTAAACTTGGTCTTTTTCATTGTAATTTATTAAAACAATTGTGTTTATATTAGAGAGCCATTAACACTTAGTATAATATTAATAATTAGTGCATTTTACAGCTTGTATATTTACCTATTGATAATAATTTTGTAAACTTTTTAGTTGGATTTTGTGAGGTAATAATAATGTAATGAGTTATTAAATTACTGTTTATGACCATTAATTGGCTGATTTTCTTTGCTGTGGCAATTGTGCATTTCTGGTACTTACGCACTGGCATCCAATTGGTTGGTTTCACATCCAATCACACAGGCAATAGGAAACATGGTTGCCACCCCAACCACATCCAGTCTTGGAGTGGCAACTTGATTTCCTATTGCCTGTGTGATTGGATGTGAAACCAACCAATTGGATACTAGTGCGTAAATATCAGAAAATGCACAATTGCCACATCAAAGAAAATAAGCCAATTAATGGTCATAAACAGTAATTTAATAACCCATTACATTATTATTACCTCACAAAATCCGACTAAAACTTTTACAGAATTATTACCAATAGGTAAATATACAGGCTGTAAAACGCACTATGTATCAATATTTGTACTAAGCATTAATGGCTCTCTAATATAAATATAGTCCAATTATATAAATTACAATGAAAAAAGCCATGTTTACAATAAATTCTATTATACAGAATACATTGAGCTATGCACATAATATCTAATTATCAGGATTTAACACATGCATACAACATTCTAATATAACATTTATATTTCTGGTTCTTAATTTATTATTGATAATGAAAAATATTTGTGCAAATAATTATGTTATTCATAAAATGTACAAAATTTTATTGATTATGAGAATGTCAATAATGTAAAAAGAATATGTTATCAATTATAAATCAAAAAATAATATCAATTATAATAAGTTGTCACAAAGAAAGATTTTATTTTACTCATAAAAAGACAAGTAGGGGGGAATGGACAGCATTTACGTTGCCATCATCTGCACCTGTGAAAGGGACGGCATCAGAGGTTATGGTAGGGAATGGGTGATGGTTTGGGAGTCAAGGTTGGAAGGCAGGTGGCTTGGTCTCAATGGAGGAGATGGGAGGCAGGGTTTGTTGACTGGGAAGAGACAGCAAGAGCTGATTGATTCAATTGTTCAAATTCTTTTCTGTCATGTATGTGGGATTGACAAACCAAATGGATGGGCATGGGGGGAGGCAGGAGCTCTTTCTGGACTTATCACTATCACTTGCATAGAATAAGACAAGATCAGATAAATCCTAGACAAATATGGAAGAGAAAAGCTCATACCCCTTCTCAATTTGGGTGCACAGTTCATTGTATGTGGCAGTCTTTAAGCACCTGAGAGCTGAACCAAAATTGTAAAGACATACATCTGCAAGATGCATGTCAGCGTGGTTGATAGGTAAGACCAACAGGTATGCCCCACAGCCCTAATTTCCTTGGTTGTCCATTCCCACTGCTCCATCTCAGCACTCAGTACAACTGTGTACACTTTTTGCTGTGTGGCCCACTACTCCAGCATGGCCTTGAGCTCTGTCTGGTAGGCATACCCATATGTGGTGTTTGATATTGCGGAGTAATGATTGACACCCAATGGGGAAACTAAAAAAACCCTGACAAAACAATACAAGATTGGGCCACGCTTTAAATGTCCAATTGGATGCGCTTTTCTCTAAAGTCTTGGATACTTGCCAAAATCTTGGCATACAACAAGAAGATGACATTATTACGCGCCCTCATTGCCCTCCCTTTAATAAAATTAATAATGATTAAATTTTATGGATTGGTATCCACCAAACTGGGGCCAGTGAGAACTTGATTGGACAAGATTCTAGCAGCAACCACAACTCTGTGCATCCACAAATTGACTGTTCTTTTATTGGTGAAAATGCCATGAAGTCCCACTTGGAGACAAACCTGGACCAGGGGCATCTGCGGGTCCTGTTCCATGATGGCCATCATAAGGAGATGGGCTTTTTTGCTATCAGTTGATGTACAGGCACCAGTTGGGGTCTTCTTGGGAGGGGGGGCCACAGTTGGCATGGGCTTGCAGGGTTGCAGCCACAGTGGACTTTGCAAAACCCATTGCAGCCGCAATTTCCCCAAGGGACATAAGCTTGCCTCGCTTTTCAACCATTTTGACAACAATCTCCGGGGTGATCAATTTTCTTCTGCGTCTTGCAGGCTGATTGGCTGGGGGAGGGATATGTCCATCTTGGGAACTGGTCAATGCCATCTGATTGGCTGTTTTGGGGTTCTGGGCTCTCTGGGTCACCACTTGGCTCAATTGGCTGGTTCTGGATGCCATTGTTGATATGTGATTTGGGTTGGCAGCTGCCTGTGTGTGATGGGCAAATAGGGCCAGGATTGAGGACGCAGGAGAAAGAACACACTCTTGGGCAGTGCTTGCAGAGGGGCTTGCGGGTTGGGAGTGGCCATAGACATAGGCTTCACCGTTAAGGGACCCAGTGTAGCCCTGAATGATTTTGTCAAGGCCAGGGAACAGCTTGTATTTGGTTGTTATTAAAAGAAGGCATAATAAAATTTATATTAAAAATTAAACTCAAAAAGAGAAGTGTATATTTTAATCAATTTTACTGTTAAGTATGTTAAGTCAGTGAATATTAGGATCTAAATTTTAGCCGTCCTAAACTGGAATAGGGTGATTTTTTAGAATGCCTATGATTCCTAAAAGAATTAGCACAAATTCACTCTAGATCCTTTAATATCCTTTTTGAGACACCCATAAATTATATTTATTTCAAATTCACCTCATTTTTGATTTAAAATTTGGATCTTGGATTTGACAATTCTGCAATTTCATTTTTGTTAATTATGACATGCTGTCTATGATTTGTTAGACATACAGGAAATCTCAAATCATACATTAGAATCCTGTTTTTCTAATAGATGTATCCCACATTTGCTTGCTTGCTGTGTTTTGTCTTTTGTTAGTTGAGTTATCTGCTCAAGAGATTCAAAATTTGCCAATTTAAATAAACTAAAAAAGTTAAATTAAATGGTTGATTTTATTAAATATTTAATTTTCACTCAGCTTAGTTGCCTGCAAAAATATTTTGAAATTTGGACCAAGGATTTCAAAATCCCACATTTTTACGTTTAGGTTCTGAATTTACAATACTCCAAACATAATTAGCTACCAAGTTAAGAACAAATTATATTGTACTTGGACAAAACATGTACATGAACAAAAAATGTTGTTCATGATACTAAGAATGGGTTGGTTTACACACTCTGAAATATATGATCTACATAAAACCTGTGAAAGTGGCTATCTTTTAATAAATGTGTACTTTGGGTTGAAATTGGCATACTGATTCAAGAACAAATCATGTTACACTCATACAAAACATGTAAATGAACAAAAATATATTTTTCATGATACCTGGAATGAGCTGATATATAAAAAATATACAGAATATTTATATAAAATGGATATTATTTCTGAAAGCTAATATTGTAACATCTTCAATTACTCCCTCTAGGGAAATTAATTCCCCGAGTGACCCTCTGAATGATTCCCTGACTAATCATTAAGTTGGTGGCACTACTATCATTCAGCCATCTATCATTTGAATCAAAAATTCAGGATCCTAAGCAGAACAGAAGTTGAACAAGCCTTATGACTTAAAAGGAAAATTACTCGGATAAGCCCCATGACTCCCATGATGTACATGGATAGTATGTGGCTTTGCATGATACTATATATTATCCTATATCCATATCCAATAAAGTATCATTATCTTCTTAAATTTCCCTTTATCTTATTTATTATACTGCTAAGAAGTATATATTCAACAGTGATAGCACAGGTAGGTTATCCACACCTACACAACTTTAAGGAAAAATTCCCCCAAAGAAACAAATCCAGCAAATGGCACTTCCTGCAGGTTGGAGAGACTATGAAGAAGGACAGGATATCCCTATGGGTTTTGTTGTCTTCAACAACATCATTGTTCCTACCAAACAGTATAATCCCCTCAACACCTGTAAACTCCTGAACCCTCCTCCAACTCCAACTTTGCAGACAACTGAGATACCCAACATTGTATTTCATTGTCTACGCTCAGCAGAGATTGGGACACTTGCAGGGCTATGTAAAGAGAACACCAACCTCTGGATTAAAAGCACCCAAAGCAAGTTTACACAAGTGGGCTACCCCTGCAGACTCTGGGCCAGTGAGATTTCCCTCCATGTCACTGAGGACACCTCACGCTTGGTAAGCAAATGGTTTGAACAATATCCCAATCACTGCAAAGACTGGGATATGTTCAAAGATGCCTTCCTTGAAAGATTTGCCATGAAAGATTCCGGCGTAGTAATCATGACTGAGCACAGAATTTTCAAAATGACTGTAACAATTGAGGAATACATTGCAGCATATGAAAACCTACATTAATGAGCTCCCAACACCATTGACTTTGACAAAGCCGAGCCACAATTGGACTTCTACAATAGCCTCCCCACACACATTAGAGGTCAGTTTGACATGACCTGCTGCAAGAACTTCCAGGATGTATTCTTGGAAGTAAAACACGCAACACAAAAGTCTGACAACCTACATGCAACAAACAAACAAAGGGAGAGTTCTAAAGCAAGAAAAGACCCTTGACCTAACAAGCAGAACAACTGAGCTAATAATAACCATCCTTGAAATGGAAATTTCACTGCTCAAGCTAACCAAGCAAGCACTGAAGACACCAACAAGGAGTGAAAAGCTCAGGGGAGTGCTTAGGCAAGCCGCCCTCCCCCACTTTACAAGACTTGTACAGGGACCAAGACGTGGACTCAATCACCATGATCCAAGCACCCTCAAGCAATCCTCTACTGTTTGCTGCCCAAACCATAAATAAACTCCTCACTTATCCTTTCTGCTTTTGCAGATATCAGGGAACAGCACTATTCAACACTGGAGCAGACCAATCCCTCATTGACAAGAGATTTGCCAACCTTATGAAACTACCCACGGTCTGAAGCAATATCAAGATAACTATCATGGCAGATAATAGGAGCACACCAGTCACCAAAGCAGCAAAACCTTTCTGCACCCAGATTGGAGACGTGAAGACTACACTCAATGGCCCTATCATACCAATCCCCAATTATGATGTTATACTTGGCCTGGACTGGATGAGAAAGACCAAACCCCATATCAACTGAGATAGAACTACCCTCACCATACAGCAAGGCAAGGTGCACCAGCATGTCTACCCAACTCATCTTGATACACTCATGAAAGACCATGTATTTGTGAAAATTATGAAAACAGAAACAGAAACTGACCCTAGCAAAATCAATTGAAACACCTGCACATATGAAGATTCCATTTTAAGAGTACAGAAACAGTACATGAAAGAGACCCAATCCAAGTACAGCTATTCATTGAATTCCCTTCTGTTTTCCAAGAAGCCTTACCAGGCTTATCATCCAACTGTGGCATACAACACAAAATTGACCTCAAGGGAAGTGTCCCCAAAGCATGTCCCATTTATTGTCTTACACCTCAGGAATACAATGCTTTAAAAGTCTAACTTGAAAAAGCCCTTGAGAAAGGCCTCATTCAACCATCCAAATCACCTTTTGGCGCAGCTGTCTTCTTTGTGGAAAAAAGGATGGAGGACTCTGCCTAGTCACAGACTACAGGGCCCTCAATGAGGTCACAATTAAGAACAGGTATCTCCTGCCCCTGATCAATGACTTTTTTGACTCCCGGGGTGTCCCAAGTCTTCACAAAAATTGACATAACAGCAGACTATCACAAAATTTGTGTGAAACCAGAAGATATACCAAAGATGGCATTCAGAACCAAATACAGGTCTTTGAATGTGTGGTTCTCAATTTTGGTATGACAAACACCACTAGTATCTTTGTGACCTTCATGAACAAGGTTTTCAAGGAACATATTGGAAAAAGAGCAATCATCTACCTAGACAACATAATTATATACAGTCTAACAGTAACACAGCACTGGGAAGATGCCTGTCTAGTTCTCTGCACCCTCAAAGAAAATCAACTTATTGCCTAGCCTTCAAAGTGCATTTTTTTGTCCAAACTCCCATTCCTGGGTCACATTATCAGCAAGGGCAAAATCAAACCAGACCCAGACAAGATACATGCCATAACTGACATGCCAGCACCACAGAACAAGAGTAACTCTAGACATTCCTAGGCATGGTAGCCTGTGTCAGAAGGTTCATCCCTGACTGGGGTGCCTTGGCCGCCCCCTTGTCCGCAATCACAGGCAAGACAACCAAATTTATATGGACCTTGCTAAGAAACTAACATTTCTGACAGCTAAAAGAGCCCATGGTCACCGCCCCTATACTCCAGTATCCAAATTGTGAGGGAGTATACAAGCTGGAAACTGACACGTCCAACTACACAATAAAAGAGTACTCTAAATTCAAACTGCAGAAAAGGACTTCCTCCCTGTAGCATATGAATCAAGATAACTGTCTGGCGGTGATCAAAGATATCCTATACATGACAAAGAACTGGTAGCTACTGTGCACTGTCTCATGAAGTGGCAATGTTACCTGGAAGGTGCACAAATATTCAAAGTGCTAACCAACAACAAGTAATTGATATTCTTCAAAATGCAACAACACCTATCAAGAAGACAAGCCAAATGGATGAGCCTTATAAAAAGGTACCCTATGACAATTGAATACAATACAGGCAAGGAAATGCTTACCGCAGATGCCCTATTAAGGCTATACAAAAAAATGTCTTTTGCACTGATAGAGACCTCAATTGGCCCATGTTAATCATGGGGAATCTCCAAGAAGGGTTTCCACCTGACACACCAATGGAAATCCAATATAAAGTCCTCAAGAACAAAAATCTGTTCAAAAACGTATATGGTACACTACACCAAATACTTCCATGTGGTGACACTGTATCCTACATCCCTTCAACGCAAAAGATTGACACAATCCTCCAATATCACAGAGATCTGGGCCACACCCATAGCAGAAACATGCATGAATACCTCAAGACGCGCTACTGGTGGCCCAATATGCTAGATGATATTAAGGAAGTACTGGAACAATGCAAAGTCTGTGAAAATTATGCCCAATAAAAGGCACCACCCAAATCAGTACTACAAGTATCAATCACACAACTCTTTAAGTTGTGGTCACTGGATATTTTGGGACCAATGCCCAGCAACAACAAAGGCAAAAAGTACATTATCACAGCTATTGACTATATAACCAGATGGCCAGTGGCACAAGCTACAAAAGAACACAAAGGTAATGATGTGAGACAATTTATTGGCAAGGAAATTATAGCTAAATTTGGGAAACCCAACCTCCTGATCACAGATTAGGGAACTGAACTTAAAGCCATTGACACCAATATTTGCCCTGCTAAAAATGGAATAAAGCACATCACCACCAGCCCCTATCACACACAAGCAAATAGAAGAGTAGAACAACTAAATGGCTCTCTAGTAGAAGCCCTAAGTAAGTTATCTGCTAAAAATCCAAAGGCCTGGGTTGACATGTTAACTACAGCACTTATGGCCTGCAGAACACAAGTCAACTGCAACATGGGCAAAAGCCTGTATGAACTTGTCTATGGGCAAAATCCCGCTCTTGTTAGTACTACTGCAGGACCATGTTTACCTCTACCCAAGAAGGTACCAAACAACAGCAATCCAGATGTGCAGCGTGCTAGAAAGGACCAAGTAGACATGGAAAATAAAAGAGCCAAGAGAGAGGCAATCCCACTATAACAAGAAAGATTCCAAGTAGGGGACAAGATTTGGGTTGTCAACCACAATCAACACAAATTGGATCCAATATTAAAAGAGCCAGGAATCATCATGGAGGTCAAGCCCAACAATACCTACCTCATCAAGGGAATTGGCGCTCAAACCAAACTAAAGCGCATGCACTGCAACTGCCTCTGCCTGTGTAAAGCAAGAACAGTTCAACAGAATTCCAGGATCCCTGTATCCAACACCAAACTGGATCAATACCAAGCCTGTATCCCTGACATTCTCAAGAAAATTCCTAAGGCTCTACCTTCCAGTACCCCAGGGTAGATGCCATAACATCTTTGATTACTCCCTCTCAGGAAATTAATTTCCCAAGTGACCCGCCAAATGATCTCCCAACTAATCATTAAGTTGGTGGCACTACTATCATTCAGCCATCTATCACGGGAATCAAACATATAGGATCCTAAGCAGAACACAACTTGAACAAGCCTTGTAACTTAAGAGGAACATTAATTGGATAAGTGTCAGGATTGACAATTCTTTCCCTCTGGAAACCCAGGCCCAAGAGTGGGATTTGAACCCTGACCCTGAATTCCTGCAGGCCGCCGGCCCTATGGACCAGGGAACTGCCTGCCTGCTTTTCTTGGGACTGAGCCTCTGCAAGCTGAAGCTCCTGCTAAGTACCAAAGTCAGAATACCAGCACAGGCTTGACCATGGTGGCAACCAGGGAGGATCTTCTCAAATTGTCTAATGAAGGCAGATAAAGTTCCTCTGTGAACTTCATGAACTTGAAGTCCTCTTGGGTAACTAATCAAATTCAATTGCCAAAGGAAAACACAGGCTTTAGGCTCAGCCCCGTGACCACAGCCCAAAATTAAGAAAATCAAGTGACCAATTTGGACATTCTGACCAATGAGAAAACACCCAGCCAAGGTGCCGTTTTGTTGCTCCTGCACCTGGGCCTCCTGGCCACCTGCCCACATTTTCCCCAATATTTTGATGAAGCCCTTATGGAAAATACTAAGTTTGGAGGCAGGATGCTATATATGCATATAGATTCCGTGCTCAACCCTTATTGCCATTTTTGAATAAAGATCATGTTATTTTGGCTTACACAGCTACTGCCTTATTTTTTATTTGCCATCTATTGATTCAGTACAAGATCTCCCAGCCCTCCTGTCCCTCTGCCTGCAGATTTCTGTCCTCCAGGTGTTCCCTTTGGCCCTGTCCACTTCACAGAATATCCATTGAAGCCTGAATATAAGGACTACACCCAGGAAAAGATACTCAAACTCAATCCCTTGGCCCGCATAAAATCTGCAGTTAGATACAATTGTCAAGGCCCGTGGATATTCTCAACACCCAACTTGTTTAGAGGAAAGTTCAACTATATTCCTGCTTAGGAGCTCCACATGGAACCACCTGTGACCCCCAAGCCTATGACCGCCTCCTCACCCAACCTCCCAACTGACCACACTGGCAAGCTGTTTGGGATTATGTACATCACTCTCACAGGGGTGATTGACAATATAATCCCGGCAGCTGGTCTGGGGTCCTGGGTGGGGAAGTCCTTCTCCTACCTTTTTAAGTTAGCTCCTCTCTTGTGGTGGGCTTTGCCCACAAAAAACCTGGCCCAAGTTACCCCTGAAAATGATGGGCTGGCCGCCCAAGACTGGATCCCTGACAAAAAGCCCCATGACGTACATGGAAAGTATGTGGCTTTACATGATACTATATATTATCCTATATCCATATCTAATAAAGTATCATTCTCTTCTTAATTTTCCCCTTTATTTTATTTATTATACTTCCCAGAAGTATATACTCAACACTAATAAAAAATTCCTAATTAAAATCAGATGTATATATTAAATCTCTATTAGATATAATAGAACAGACATATTTTATTGGTATTTTCATTGGTATAAAAGGAGTTGGGGTAAAAACAAGGAAAACATGCTGGAATTGGAGGCAATGATCAAGGAGTTGGACACGGTGGTGGCTAAAATCAAGGAGGTCAATCAATTGGTGAAGGACATGCTAAAGGAGGTGGTGTTAGAAGACAAAAAATTTGACAGACTTACCATGAAGGCTGCAAAGAAGAAGATACCCAACACTACCAAAAAACTTGCAACAAGGCTCCTAAATGTACAAAAAAAGGTTCTTGCTGACCTAAAGTTCAAGCCACAGGGGTTCATGACTGCAGATGCGTGGTCAAAGGATCCTGAGATGGTTGAGCAACTAAAAATAAAAAAGAAACAGAAGCCAAAAGAAGACCAGCAACCATCAAGTGAGAAGTCTTGTGAAGCAGCCCCTGTCAAGGAGGCAACAGGTAAAGATATAGAAGAAGGTAAAAAAATTAAATAAATAAAAGATTATACCAACTTTGTTTTAGTAATAGAAGTGAACAAAGGAGTTGTCTGCCAATACCTAAAATCTTACATATCCCAAACCTTTTAAAGCAACTACATCCCCCACATATGGTATCAGCTGGTCCTGACGCCAGCTGCCAGTTCCAAAATGATAAAAAAATTAGAAAAAATTACCCTATGAAGTCAGAAAAACTTGAAAAGCTCCAAACCACACCAGATGGCACTGAATGGTGGGTCTCAGCTTTGGCCACAGCCCCTTAACTGCACCTCAACCAGTATGTTCTGCCCTCAAAATTCTGCCAGCTCTTTGTCCTCCTTGTCTGGGACTTTGTCAAAACCATGCCATATCACAACTTACCCAAAATAGAGAGAGGACAAGAAGAAGTCTGTTTCTATTTCCTGACCAAGCACCCAATATCCCACATCCTAAAAAAGTAAAAGAAAAATAATTAACTTTACCAACAGTTTGTCTGCCGTCCTGAATGCCTTTGTGGGCGTACTCAGAGACTTCATGGCCTCCTGGTGCTCCAAAAAGATTGGAATACCACCAAAAATGAAAAAAATTTCACTACCATATTCCTTAAAAATGAAATAAGTACCCTATAAAATAAAGTTTGTGAGTTCTCAGCCCTGTTTGCAGGGCAGGAACTTCACTTAATTATTTGCCTAGGTCTTTTTGTAATGATGAGGATTGAAGCAGAAGCACAAAGCCTGTCTGATGGGCAGCAGCGCCCATGTTGACACTAAAAATGTCAACAGTGGCCATGTTGACACTTTTAATGTCAACACTATAGTAAAGTGTTGACCCGGTTTTACTTAATGTCGTTTCCTGGATGTCAACACTTTTTTAATTAACAGCACACTTTACCCTGAACATTATTAATTTAAAAATTATTTTAAAACACTTTATTATACTAAAATGACTCCAGAGAGCTCAAAAATGCAATAAAAAATATTATAAGTAATAAGAATAAGGAGATATAAGCAACTATTTTTCAGTTTACTATGTAAATTACACTCTTTATTATAAAATTATTTTTTATTCCAATAAAAATTGAATTCCAATGAACTAAAAATAAAGATATTTTATATATCATAATAACCACAAAATATAAGAAAATTCTAATTTTAATTTATTATAATTTATATAAGCATAACTGAAAATATCTCATACCTTAAAGATAAATTAACAAAATATAAGATATTTCTTACAAAACCACATTAAAACTAAACATACAGCTTACCATTTATACCTAAAAAGATTAGTACTATCCAAAAAAATTAAAAGTTTAAAAGTAAAAAATATTTAGGCAAAGCAAAGCAAGGTTTATTGGGCTAATTAAAGCCACCAGCAAGAGCAGTTGCAACGTCCTCAAGGTACTTATTTATCTCTGCCACATTGTACTTTTTATTTACTACCTTCTGCACATCCTCCTGGTAGTCCTGGTCCTTAGACTTCCTCTTCTTGGGGGCCACCCGGTTGGCCAGGTTGCGGAACTTGGAGACAGTCCGGGCCTGCCCCTCTTGTAGCTTCTGGAAGAACTTGTTGAACTTGGGGTTGGTCCCAAACTTGGTCTTCAAGTGCTTGTGCCAAACCTCAAGGCTAGAGGTGCTCTTCATCTCTCCCTTGAGGCAGGCGCCCTGGCAATTCCAAGGGGCAGTGGCCCCGCTCTTTCCTCTCCGGGAAGTCACCTTCTTGCCCACCCATTGCCGCTCAAAGTACTCCAGGCAGCCTTCAAAGATGGTGGAGTGCTTCTTGATATAAGCATCCTCCTGGAGGGCTCAAAGCCAAGCCCAGTATGCTCTTGCTGCACAAAAGCCAAGACAGCAAACTGGGTGATGGCAAAGCGGCACTTACCCTTACCAATGTTAAGATACTTGTCAAAAAGGTCCTTCTCACTCTTGAGATTCTTGACAAGGGCCTGCCTAAAATGGAAGAAGCAGCCCTGGACTTCTCCATCAAAGGTGGCCTGGAAGGCTATGAACTGAGCCTGCTCAAAGTCCATTATTATAACCTTTGGCCCAAGTGAGCGCGCATGAGCTAGCTGCTCAGCGGCTAAGGTTGCCTCATCCTTCTCAGCAGAGGAGGGATTAGCCCTTGTGGTGTGGGTGGGAGGGGGGAGCTGGTTGGTGGGAAGGGAGCTCAAAGCATCATGGACAATCTTGAAAGCTCTGGCATAGACCTCTGTCTTGGCACCAGGAAGGAGAAAGAAGACAAGGGGGATGACCTGTTTATTGAACTGCCCATGCAGGACCCAAAGCTGCTTAAAGAGAGGGGGGCAAGTAGCAAATGTGCCATTGCACAGCCAGGTGGTAGCAGTGTTCAGCTGCTCTAGGTTTTGGGTTGTGGCGTAGGCTACAATCCTATCCTCCACTTTCTGCCCATTGTCATGGAGCAGGAACATCTCATCATCCTCCGTCTTCTTGAGGGCATTGGTGAGGACCAGGTCCTTGATGTTGGTGGCACTCTTGGCCAGGGGGTTTGAGGCTTGACGCCTATCACTCACAAACTTGACCAACTAATTGTGGGTTGACACCCTCTTCAAGTTGGTAGGGGTCAGGTACTTGCAAGCAAGCACAGCCAGCTGGGTGGCAGAAAGGTCTTTGGAAGTGGGCATAATCTGCACCAGATACCACTTCAGGAGGCGGGAGATGGTTATGTTGGGCTTCACACAAGTGTGCTCACCCTTTATGGTTTGGACCAGGTCCCAGCGCTCAGTGTTGAGCCGCACTGGACAGGAGCAGTCCTCAGAGTAATGCCGGCTCTTAAAGCCCCAGTTGGCATTGTTGCATGAGAAGATGTATCCATTGGCCACCATGGCCGGCCCACCTTTAACACTCATGATGGGGAAAAACTTGGGCAGGGTGGAAGGAACCTTGAACTTGCCATCAACATTGCAGATGTTGTGGGCCACAAGAGGGTCCCAAGGGCCAGCAGGAGCATGGCGGAAGCCAGGGAAGTAATTGGGTTGGGGCTTTGTATCATCCCCAGATGAGCTTGAAGGGGAAGAGTTTGGTGGGGGTGGGGAAGCAGAAGGAGGCTTGTTGTGGTGCTCCTCATGTGCAGGAGACTTATCCTTGGGTGGGGACTTTTGGGCTGAGCGCTTCTTCTTGGTTGGCTCCTTGTCAGAAGCCAAGTTGTAAAAACTGTGCTCTGTAAGAGAGCCATCAGTTTCCTCTCCCCCAGTGGAATGGGCAGGGCTCTTCTCAGGAGAGGGCTCAGGGGAGGGCTTGGGGGATGGTTTGGGGATGGTCTTCTTTGACAAGACAGGCTTCTTCTTGGTGGCTTTGGTGGGCTTGAAGAGACGCTTGGTACCCTTTGGCTGCTTAGAGGTGTTCTTGTCCCAAAATAATAAGTAAAATGGTTTAAAATAAAGCAAAGTATGTAAAAAACAAACAAAACAACTTAAAAAGCATAATATATAAAAGTAAATCTTAGATGGTTTTTATTGGCATTTAAATGTAAAAAATTATTTGTATAGTTTTTATTTTATTAAAGTTATAAATAACAAGATAAAAGTTGATAGAAATATGTGAAAGTATTATATTTAGATATAGATTTTATTTTAAAAATTAAAAAATATGAAATAGCAAAGTCAAAAATACAACATATCAAAAAATGAGAAGTTTTTATTATATAAAACATAAAGTTTTATATGTGAGAAGTGAAAAGTGTTGACATTATAATTGACAATTAGTAAAAAAAAGCTAAATTCTCACTGTCAATTACAAAAATTGTATACATTATTTTTGACAACATTCTTACTGTTGACATTATTTTGAAAATTTACTATGTTTTTTCATAGTACGCTTAATTAAATTTACGCGGGCTAGCAAAAAATTAACTGTTTCCTGTGTATTTTTGTTCACATATAAAATTTAAAAAAACATATAAAAATAAGTTAAAAAAGTATCAAGGTTCTTTATTTCTTTATTAAAAATTATATTTGGGTAGTGAGAATATGATATTTTACCATTGCGCTTAATTAAAGTTGTTAAGAAGTTGTATTCAAGTATTGAAAAAGGTAAAGTGTTGACAACATCACTTACAACATTCTTTATATGAGGTGGCATATTAATCTAGGGTTAACTGCGCCACTCTAATTTGCTTAACTCCACCCCGGGGGGGGGTGATCACAAGCAAATAAACAACATTTACGAGTGTCGACATTATTTTTAATAATAAGTTCTATAATAACTTACATAGTAAGTTGCGCTTAAATTATTGGATCACTGTTAGCCTCCAATCTACTTAATATATTAAAGCCAGAATAAGTGCCAAATATATATTTATAACATGAATATTCCAACAATCAAATATATGTGCGCTGTGTTTTCAATATAATAATTCAATAAAAAAATATTTTTAAATGCACACTTGTTTTTTTTACTGTAGATGCTTCAGTTTTGTTATTAAAAATAAGTTATGCTTAAAAAGTGTTCACATTAACACTTTTACGTTGTGAAATCAAATAAAAAATAAACTAATTTTTATTAGTAAACATAAAGGAAAAATCAGGTTAAATTGAGTTTTAAATTAAGCTTGATATTAAATTGTGTCAAGATGGCCACAATTTTGTTGTATTTTCTGGGTTTGCACCCTTGAATTCTTTAAAAAAAGAATTAAGCTAGCGCAACTAGCAAAAAACATATGAGATTTAGAGTTTTGAGTTGACAGTGGCCATGTCAACAAAGTGTCAACATGGCCACTGTTGACATTTTTAGTGTCAACATGGGCGCTGTTGCTGTCTGATGTAATAATAAAGCTGGATGAAATTAGACATTTACTAGACAGAAAAAATTGCCCCTGGGTACAGCTCAATCAAGCACATTATTCATGATGCAGTTATTATTACCGCCACATATGAAATGGCAGCTCCATCAGAAAAAATCCTCCTGGCCAATTGGATCACAGTGCTTCTGTTCTCAAGCCGCCACAATCTATATAGTACAGGAGCAATGTCAGCATACGCTTTAGCAATAAAAAATGCTAGTTTATTTCAATGTCAAGTCCTAGAATTCTGCCGCTCACACCCCCAATAAAGCTCTAAACCCAAATTATTTTTAAATTATATATAATTTCTTTACAATCTACTCTAATCAAACCAGTTATATTAAACCAATATATATATAATAAAAAATAAATATTTCTTTATTTTAATTCATTCATCCTTCTTTGCTTTATGTAATTTTTATACATGACAGTATACAATTGGAATCATATACAGTAGTTTTCAAAGCTATGGCACTAAGCAAAAATAACTCAGATGAAAACAAAATCAACTCAGATACAAACAGAACAGAAGTGAACCCAAATCTACTGTTAAACATTAAAAATTTATTGGTTTTTATTTTTTTATATCTGAATTAGTTTTGCTTACAGATGAGATCTTTTTTCTTAGCACCATAGCTGTGAAAACTACTGTAAAGAACACCAATATAAACTAAACTAAATAAAACTAAATATAAAATAATTGCTTTTGTGTGTTATTCATTCATTCAATTATGCATTCATTTGGCTTTGCTTTGTTAATTTTTATTATACCTGATGGTATACAATTGGGCTTGTATAAAGAACTCTAATATAAACTAAACTAAATAAAAAACAAACATTAAAAATAAAATGCAAAAAAATTCAGAATAGCTAAGCCTTTAATTGATTGGCTTCTTGGAGAGGCACACAGGGAGAAACAAATCAGTGTGGCCATAGAATTTAGCCATGGTCTCAGCTGGGAGGGTATGGACACTGACCTGCAGCAAATTGAACAAATCATTGGGCCCAGGTGGCGCCCCTTTCTTGACTACTTGCTTGAGCCAGCCAAATTCCTCCTCAATTGGGTTGAGGAATGGTGAATAAGCAGGGAGGAATAACAGGCGCAAATTAGATGTGGCCAATTGTTGGGAGCCAATTTCTACACCAGGCTCAATCACCTGGAATTCATTGAGAATATCTGCTACCTTGTGAAGCCCAACATTATCCAATACAATAAAATTGGTGAAGCCTGAACTGGTTACTTGGAGGTGCTCCTGAACCAACCAGAGAAATTCCAGAAAGGTCCCACTATTATGGGAATCCTTGATTATCTGGTATAGTTCAATACCAATGAGACCAATAAGAGCTACTATAGAGTACACAATAGAATGCACAGCCGCACACCAGGACATACTGTTCTTTTTGCCTTTGGGGATGTAGCCATACTTGTTTCTCATAGAGGACACAAAAGAGGACTCATCAATGTAGTAGAATTTGAGGGTCCCCTTCTCCTTAAGAGCAGTGAACATCTTGGCGTATTTTTTGACAATAGGCAATGTTGCCTGGGCTGTTCCAATTGTACAGAGAAAACCCAAGCATTTTCCAGGAGAATCTCAAACTCTTCACAGCGCAATAGCATGTGGAAATTGAGGCCTCAACCCCAAAAGTGGACTCAACCATTGACTGAATATTTTCCAGTTCAAGATGGCAGTTTTGATTGATCCACTGTCAGATTGCCTACAGGTGTTCCTTGAACAATAGGATTGATTGGCGCTTGTATTTCTCCACAAGGAGGACAACACCCATTTTCAGGTAGGTTTTACAGAGCCTATGGGCAGATTTTTCCAAGATCCCAGTGGTAGCCGCGGCCTTCCTGTAGTCAGTTGTTTCTTTCATGAGTCTCTTTGTTGTAAACTTTGGCTATCTAAACTAGCTAAATCTATGAACTAAAATTTATCTAAAGTAATTTATAGATAAAATATACTAATAATCCCAAGGCTATATAAAGATTACTAAAAACCAGCTTCAACTGCTAAATTGTAAGGGTTAAATGACAGGCTGTAAGATGGAATAAAAAATGATGTGGATAAAATAAACAAATTTTCAGTTGCTTCAACAACACTAAACCAAATTAATGTGAGGTGGTTACTAATTTTATGCCTTTTTGAGTGTAGCAAATAGCAGACATTAGGACCAAAATCAAGAACATTAACTGAAGAGGTAAATTGGAGGACAAAGTCAGAGGAATTGAAAGGTACAAAGCGGGCCAAGGCGCAGTCAAGGAGTTGGCAGCAATCTGAAAGAGAGCAGCCAACATACTGTCAACCACTGGGGCCAAGAGGCCAAGATGCTCTAACATGAGGTTTTTAGAGACTTGTTTTGTTTTATTCTTCAGGGAAATATAGCTATCTAGAAACAAGTTTCTAGAGGGGAATGGGGAAGTCTCAAGGGAGTTCAGGATGAGGGAGGAGGGGGTTCTGTGGCATCTGATTGGCTGGTGAGAATATTTTCAGCAGTTGGGGGTCCTGCATTGGAATTCAAGTCAATGACGTCATAATTCAAAAATTAGCAACCAGCAGGTCAAGCACTGCCATCCCCAAATATTGTATAATGCGTAATTTTCTTGTCATAATTATTTGGGGAAAAATAAGGCAGGTCCAGATTTTCCAGGGCTATTTGGGCAACCCCAGCTTTGACCCATTTTTTGTCTATGAAGGCATTTAAGTTGTCTATTTCTTTCAAGGGTTTGGCTGCGGTTCTTTGCTGGTTTCTGGTTTTACAAGGACACACTATTCCTTCCATTTGATTTTCTACCGTAGCATAAAAAAAGGCAATACCAAAGTACAAGTGTTAAGTGTAAGGTTAAAAGCTGTGTTTATTAAACTCATTTGGGTTGATAATAAGCCTGAATAATTCAGCTCAATAATTTAATAGCAATTGGATAGTGTAAATTGACTTTGGGAGCCTATTGTCAAATCATATCAATGAGTGAATCCCATTGACTCAAAAGCAAATAAAGCAGAGCTTCAATTTTGCGACACTTTTAAAAGTCTCACAGGTGGCATCATAGATGACATGGTACTTTGGCTTTTTGGCGTTAGGAAGCAACTTCACGGGCTCAGCCACAACACAGGGCATAGTCACATTGTTGTAAAACACGCAACCTTTTTAAGCACCTGCTGCCCATCAGTGGTTTGGAAATACTGTGGCTGCTTGTTGTCATCTTGCCCTTTGTTATAACTCACATAAGGCTTATATGTGGTGTCAAGAACTGGCTTCACCTTCTCTATGATAGTAGCCAGAACACCATTGTGGCAGTATACAGGGTTGTACACATAGGAAATCCTCTCAGTGGTGATGTCATTTAATTTTCTGGTTGTGGTGACCTTTGTGTATTTTTGGGTCAGCTTCTGGACCCGTGGGTTGATGCTCTGCCCCCTTGCACATTGTGCTCCTTGAACCAGCTGTGTCAGTGCAGCATCACTATTGAACTCTTCTCTCCTGTCTACTTCCTGAGTAGGCACTTGGGTTGCACTAACTCTGTTCTTTGACCCGCGGGGGCAACTGTGACCACGGTGCACAACAGGCCCATTGTTACTCTGTTGCTGGGATGCATCCATTTTGATATAAAAATAAAATAAAAACAGTTTATTTACATAATTCTTTATTCTAATTTTTATCTCTTCATATATAGTAGCATGAAAGCTTGTAGTCACTACTGTTTATTTCAAATTAGGTTTTTGATTTTGTCAAGATTTTGTGGTCTTGAGGAAAGATCTTTATTGTTCATTATAGTAGGGATGTTGATATAGATTGTATGAAGACATACTGTGCTACCAATTGAACCTTAGGTGAGGCTACAACCTGGCGGTATTCCAAGTCTGTAGGAGAAAACACACGGGTCTGCAAGTAAACAGTGTCACGTTTTACTTGGATACTTTTGACTACTAGGCGTCAGCTAGTAGTGATACAACAATAGAGATTCTTTAATCTCTATCTTCAAGGGTGAATATTCTGCCTGATCTCTAATCAGGAGAGCACTTTATATAGTGTGGATAAGCCCTCTTACCAGATTGTAATCTGACGCATCTAAATCTTACTAGTCAGTCTATCTGTTCCCCAGACTGCTAGTTTCAGCCCCCAGAGCTAGGCAGCCATGTCAATCTGACATGGGACTTCAATAGATTACCAGTCCTCAGCTTACCTCATTGGCGTATTGGCAGCATCCTATCTACAGTTTATGTATGTGCAAGTTTGGTTACCCTGTCTACTGGGTTTTTGCATCATGCATTATTATTCTAAACAACCTTCTATATTGGTCATAGAATTCAAGGTGTCTTCAAGTGCAAATGTTTGGCGTCAACCATCTTGCATTAATATTCCTGGGTATTCTGTCTTATTGGCTGCACAATGTTCTGTGATTATGGCCTGGGTCATCAAGCCTGTTTGCTCATATTCAGTCCAATGAGCAGACCATTCTCAGATCAGGATCAATCTTTGGGGTAATCATCAATTCAAAGATTAGCCAAGTCTAAGAGCGGGATAAGTTGATGCTTCTACTAGCTTGTCAGCTGCATGGCAATTGGCCGTCTACCCAATTAACCAATGGTGAATAATAGTCAAGTCTATTACATTATTCTGGAGGCTTGACAGATTTCTATATTAATTATTTATGGTTGTAAATGTGCACTGTTACTTTTATGTTTGGATAAATTTGATATTTTATTTTAATTTTATTCCCAAAACAGACACTCAAAATATTGGCAACAGTGGCAAAATCAACTGTAGGGATGTAAAAGTGAGAATTCAAAGGTGAGAATCTAAAAGTGGCCATTTCAACACTTTTAAAATTTTAAAATTAAATTAAAACAGCTCATCTGAAATTAAATTTTATTATGGTCATATAAAATACTTTTTATTCATTCTCTCAACTAAAAAAGTCAAGAAAAAGTAATTACTTTATTATAAAAAGCCATTTTGAAAATTTAAAAAGTGTTGACATGGCCACTTTTAGATTCTCACTTTTGAATTCTCACTTTTACATCCCTATAGTTGATTTTGCCACTGTTGCCAAAATATTTAGTTCCTTTTTGTATTATAGATTGTATTCTTAATTAAGACAAGCTGATAACAGTATTATAGATTCATTGATTTGTTTTAATATTGGATATTTTTGTTGTCAGTTTCAGTTGCTATTAAGGCTTGTTGTTGGATCAAGTTTGTAACTTTTGTGACTGAGTTCCATGTGTTCATAAAAACATAGTAAATATAGTAGATGTGTTCTTTGAGTGACCCTCATGTGCTCTAGTGTTTGGTACACTTGTTGTTGAATCACTATACATTTGTCCCCAGTTTGAGTAGGCTGTTGTATGACTGGACATTTTTGCCAAATGGTGCACATTTTCCATGAAATTATCTTCTATTTAGATCTAAAAAGTTGAAATATGTTTTATGACTGAACTAATATGTTCTAAACTGACTAATATTTGTTTATCTTAAAAGTTTTGAAACTAATGCAAGGTAAGTTTAATAGTTAAATGGCATGTAGCACTATTCAGTAAAAATCAATGGGGGTAAATTAAATAAACCATTAACTGCTTGAGCAGCAAGACCCAACTTGGGTGGAGGGGCCCACTAATTTTTTGAGCCTTTGGAGGTATAACAGAAGGCAGCAACCAAAATCAAAAATGAGAAAAGTATTTTGAGGGGAAATTCAGAGATAGAAGATGAGAGAGAAAACAGGTACAGGGCTGTACAAGGGACAGCAAAGGACTCAGCCACAAGATGTAATAAAACTGAAGATATGTTATCAACAACAGAGTCCAAAAAGCCAAGGTATTCCAACATAGGGTTCAAATTCTCTATTGTATTTTTGCCAGGAATATTAGGCTATCTATAAACAAGTTTATAGAGGGGAACAGGGAAAGTTTTAAGGGAGTTTAGGATGGGAATGAGGCTTTCACAACAGCTGATTGGCAGAAAAGAATATTTTCAGCAGTTTGAGAACCTGCTTCAGAATTTGACCCAATGTTGGCATAATTCAGAAAAATTTGGCAACCAGCAGGTTGAGCGCCTTCAATGCTAATTAATGAGTAACAGGTAATTAGTTTCTCAAAATTAATAGGCAGAAATGGCAGGAGATCTAAGCTTTCTGAAGATAAATGAATGACTCCAGCTCTAACCCATTCTCTGTCAACAACAGCATTTAAGACATGTATTTTTTTCAAGGGTTTGGCAGTATTCTTTGCTGGGTTTGAGTTCTGCGTGGATGTAATATTCCCTCATTTTTATTTTCTACCACAGCAATACCCAAGGTAGCACTAAGAAACTTCATCACAATCAATTGTGCCTCTGCTGTGTCATACCTGCTCAGAAGTGTTTTTTAAAAAACTTTTCAAATCTTCTGCAGACCCTGATCCTGGTTCTGGTTAACAAACAGGGGGCAAGGTGGGGTGTTGCAACTGAGATTGACTCCCTGCCTGCCAACATATTGTCACAGATAATGCCATCTTAACAATAATCATCCGCCCTGGAAGAAAGCGCTCAAGCAGCTAACCCCAAAAAATCCATGAAGATTCTTGTGAGAGAGGGGGGCTAAACTAACTAAGTTTGGCTCCCATCCTGGCAAGATGAACCACCAGGATGCCGCCCAGTGGAGAGCTGGTATGACTGCTTGGAGGGGGGACCAAAGAGAGGACGCGGGGGACAGCTGAGGAAAGTATGCATTCAACCCCATCAACACTAACCCAGCAAGCAACCAGGGTGTGCAAGTGGGAGCAGGAGGCAACCTCACAGGAGCTTGAAGGGGTACTGGATTGTCTTTGTCCAAGCTAAGGATGGTAGACACCGGCACCACCTCTAATGTGGGGGCTGGCACAGTGTAATCTGCAGCAGAAAAGTCTAAGTTTTCACAAGTCAGGCTCTTAACAATTGTCTCTTCTGAAATGAGAAGCTTGCCAGGGAGACACAAGAGACTAGAGGGATTGTCTCCCACAAGGCAAGCAGAAGTAGAGAATCATGACCATAGATTGGAGGCAGTCATCCAGAGAAGAATTATAAAAGGGGGCCAAAGTGAACACCACAAATTTTACAACAGGGAGAATCATAATTGCAAAGACCGCAAAATTTGGAATTTTTAGGTGCAATTTTTAAATCTCCAAGTTATAAAGAAATATGAGAGTGGGGCAGCCACAGGAAAAAATTAGTTAGGAGGCAGTAAACAACACTTAGAGGCCTTGGCAACAGATTTTTGGTAGCTTGGGCGGGCGTAAATAAGAGAGGGGGCTTGAAATCAATAAAATCAATAAGAAACTCAAAATAAAAGTAGGATTTATAAAGAATTTTAAATTGAATCTAGGATTCAAACAGTGTTTTCAAAAGTGTAAACTACAGGCATAACAATTAAGTGAAAGGCCTAAAATACAGGGCTTCAAAAAGATGACCGGGTTTGAGCGGACAGTGTAAAGGTAAGGTTTGTGACAAAAAATGACTAACACTTTGTTTAATATCAAGAAAGACTCCAATAGATAGTCAACTACTTTAAAATTGATAAATTGAAATATAACAGTTTTCAGGGTTTTAATAATTTGAAAATTGACAAGCAGGGGACACAAAGTCCCCTGGAATTGTTAAAAGGGGTGAGTTGTTAAGAAATGATCACATAAATATTTTGGCTTGCATCTGATTGGCTGGAAGATAAATTTTGCTGGCAAGACCAGGGGCACTGGAAGGTTTCAAGTTAATTTCTGCAGCTCCACCTGATTGGCTAGAGACCATCCCAGGCATTTGGGATTCACTTGACTTTCTGATTGTTAATGTGGCATCACTTGATTGGGTGTTTCTGATAATTTTTAAGAGAGGACAACACCATAACAACAAACAATCCAAATTGATCAGTGTTTCTTCCCAGGACGGGACTGTAAAGTTCCGTGGTCCACCTTTGGCCCTAGATCAGGATGTATTTCTCAGACCATTAAAAAAGGTGGCCCGCGTGCAGGCAAAACCCCTCCAAAACCTGGAGGACTTGGCTCACACAGTAGACAAACGCTTTGTGTTGGCCTTTCTGGCCAAAGTTCTCATTTACCCTTTGGAGTCCCCTCCAACTGCGGAAGAGACATTGATTTGGTTGGATTGCTTGTTGTCCTGGTGTTGCCTGGTCCTGAAACAATTAGCAAACCAACAAAAAAATGTGGGCCACATGAAGTTGGAAAGGTCAAATCTGCGGCCCAGGGAAATTGGGTACCAAAACCCGCAACCAGAGGTGTCCCAGGTAACTAATTCCTCTGGTCCGGGAGTCCCCCGGCCAGAAACAATTGGGTTCTGGAGCTCTCCGTTGGAGACGTCAGAGGAAGGCATTAGGGGAAATGTGCACCCTGAGTCCTTGGAAGGTTCCTAGCCAATAAAGGGGTTGAGCCTTACATCTGGCCCCGCGGCCCCTATTTTCTGGGTCTCAAACCAAGATAAGATTGGCTAGTACTCTTTAATAGGCTCCCCTTTAGATTGCACTCTGATAGCCCCTTTAATAAACCCTCCCGTCCTATCACCCCCCCTCTTTGCATAAAATGGAAGCATGGGCTGTCAGGTCCCTTGCTTACCAATTTCAATTGTTGAATAAACTCCTGACTTTGCAAATCTTTTGTATTTTTAAAGTTTGTTTAACAATAAAGGTATTTATCCCAACTCCTGCTGTTGTTCCTGCCTCCCGCTTTCTCTGGCCCGCCTGCCCATCTGCCTGTCCGCCTGTTGTTTTTTGTTGGGAATTGTTCCAAGAACAATAACTTGGACCATTTCCTGTTATTTACCCAAGCACTTAATTGTCCCCACCAACCGCCTTCCCTGGCCCACCTGCCCAACTGCCCGCCTGTTGTTTTTTTGTTGGGATTTGTTCCAAGTACTGGTCTGTCCACCCAGTAGTCTTAGCAAAAGAAGGGTACCTGCTGGAATCATGTTGTCACCTTGGTACAAGATGGCTATGTGGATACTGGTGCCCATTTTCCTCTTGTTCTGGTCCTCAAACCCAGTCTTTTGGAGCAAACTTTCCTTGATTTCTCAATCTTTTGAGTTTATTACTAGTCATTTTACAAATGTAATTGAGCATCTCACCCAGATTCCCTTCAAACCGGGATCCTATGGGTTGTTTTCTTGGTTTTCTTCTCATCTTGAAGAGTTGTTGCCACCTATGGAATCTGTGACTACTGAAACTCTTTCTTCTGACTTGTTCAATCCTTCCCCCTTGCGCCAAATCCCTGAGTCAAATACAGAGGCCCCTTTCACTTGGGATTGCTCTCTATGGTTACTTACTGGAGCCATGGTCATGGCTTTGGATGCATACTTCCCTCCCCTTTCACATCCAGTCTCCTTTGAGAAGTCCCTTCAAGAGGCTATCCCAGTCTTGCACTGGATGGCATCCTGGTGGTTGGTCCCACTAGGATGGGAGCCAGACTTTATTAGTCTAGCCCCCTCTCTTACAGGGACAACCAGAGCCAAGGGTTCTGAAGGGTAAGAAGGAAAAAATCTCTCATCAACAGTATGAGCTAAATCTTCTAGAGAATTAAGTGGCTTGGCTGTTATTTTTGGCCCTTTTTTGGTGAGGCAGGTAAAAATGGTTCAATCCAAGGCCAAGGGTGGCAGTGGATTTACAATTCTGGCTTATCTAAACCAAGCCATTGACAATAAATGAGTTGTGGCAAAGCATATGCCGTAACTGTGCTGTTTTAGCAGAGTTATAAGGGAAAAAATATTTAGAAACTAGATGATAATCTTTATTGAGAGATAGTGATTATATAGTTATTGTGAATCAAGGATAACAGGAACATGATTGTGTTGATCACACAGTTGGATGGTGAAAGGGAGTGGCTTGATCCTTGTAATGAGTCAAGCGCCAAAACAAGTTACCCACCGGGAAGGATCAACTTCTGTTCATGTTATTGTATTTGGTAATTTGAGTTGTCTTCCTAACTTGACTTCAGGTGAATGAGTAATTTGGTTGCGGGTCACAAACCCGCTTACTCGGAACCTTGCTGGCGGGCCAAGCCTGCTGTTTTGACACCTCCCCTGGCTGAGGGTCAGCCTCCTCTGGGGGAAGGTTATCAGGGAGGTTGTTGGGAGCCCGGGCGCCATACTGGACTAACTGTTGTTTGGTGGCGGGTAACACAGTCTCTTGTTGCTTTTGTCTTGCCTTGCAGGGTCCGAGGTGATCATGGTGGAGGACCTTGTCCTGTTTTTGTTTTCCAAGCCCTTGCACAAGGTAAGTGTTGTTTTTTTACCTTTAAGATGATGGCAGGGCCAAATTTTTCTGGTTGCAGTTTACTCTTGTTGATATTCATAACCCAGACCTCATTGCCAACCTTGTGTCTGTCGTTGATGGGGGCAAAGGTCTTTTGTAGACGCTTTTCTTCCTTTTCTGCTTGGTTGCTATTGACCTGTATGACCTGGGGATCTGAGCGGGGTAAAACCTTATCTGGCATCTCCAGCTTAGGTCCCAAAGCACCTGGATGATATTTGGTTGTGTTCCATAAACTAACTAAAAGGGGCTTTTGCCAATGGATCTGTTCACACGGGTCCAGCATACAAGCAATGCAGTTGGTAGCTGCTTGTACCAGTCCTCAGGTCTCCCAGTGGTGAGTTTGGCCAAGGCTTGCACAAGGCTTCCATTCAGCCCCTCCACACGTCCATTGGCCTGAGGGTGGTAAGGTGTTATCACCATGTGCTGGACCCCATTCTTGGTGAGGTATACATTGGTATCTTCAGAGGTCAATTATTTGCCTCCGTTGGTTATCAGGAGTTCTGGCTTTCTGAACTTTCTGATGATTTCTTTTCCTATGAAGCGTTGTACGTCATTGCCAGTATGTGTTTTGACTACTTGTGCTACTGGCCACCGCGTGGCAAAGTTGATGACGGTAATAATGTACTTTTTGTCATTATGTTTTCCAGGCATAGGCCCCACAATATCCAGAGCCCACACTTTAAATGGTAGTTGTGTGCAGATGGGTAGTACTGATTTAGGCAGGGTCTCACTCCTTGCAAATTTTTCACATACTTTGCACTGGTCCAAGACTTCCTGAACGTCTTGATATAAGGTCGGCCACCAGGCCTGGTGTTTTAGAAATTTGTAAAGGTTACAACTTTTTGTGTGGCCCAGGTCTCTGTGGTAGCGCAAGATGGTATTGACTTGCTGATGTGTGGGAATGTATGGGATGGCTGTCCCGTCAGACATCTTTTGGTATAGGGTTCCATAGACATTGGCAAATAGGTGCTTGTTTTTAATGACGGTCTCTCTTGTTATATCTGTAGTACCGGGGGAATCCTTTGTCTTTTGTATGCAACACCAGGAGAGACCAGTCTGGTCAAGCCAATTCTTGCCCCTTGTGGCTCTGACGTATAGTTGTGTGTCAGGCACCCACCCACTAGGGAGTAATCTTCCTAGGTGGTGAATGATGGCATAAGGATTTAATCCAGTTATCAAGGGAACTACAGGCAAGGACACCATTCCAAGGTGGAATAATTCTCCAAATAAATGATACTTGCCTAACAGGGGATTGAAACTTCCTAAGAAGTAGTACGTCCCCAAGTAGCACAGGAGGAAGGCAGACACCAAAGGACGGAAGACTTGGGGTTCAGGAACCGGGTAGGCAGACTGGTAGTCCTTGGTTTCTTTACAACAAGGTGGGTTATACAACAAGGGGGTGGCAGTATACCAAACTCCTGGTATCACCTGGCGCCAGGAGCTGTCTAAGAATTGTGCCTTGGTTGAGGTACCAGAATCTGCACAAGAGCCTATCAAAATGCTGGCTAGTACAGCCTGCATCAAGACCATCCAGTACACCCATTTATACCCAAGAGACTCCATAATAGAAGTCTTGGGTAATCTCATGGTTTATAATTTAAGGCTTAAGTCAAGTTAACAAATAGGCAAAATTATTCACTTGGGTGAATGTAGACTTTATTGATTGAACAAATAAAAAGATCATAGTCTACCAGCTTATATAGCATTGTAGTAAAAGATAAATTGGTGGTAAAATAAAGGAGATCATCCCCCATGGGGGTGAAGTTGGAGAAATTTGGAGATCCTGGAGTATTGGAGTTAAAAGTAGAATTATTTGACTTTCTGAAGCCATTGTAATGACCTCAGTAGGTTAAAAATAATAATATTTGGGTTTAACTGAGCCAAAATGTCAAGTGAAAACAGGAGATGCCCAGCTATCCCCCAGATAAAACTGAGGAAGGAGGGCAGGGACTGGTAGCAGAATCAGTAGTCAACGGAACAGCAATATCAAAAACAAGGTCAAAACCAATGTCAACATCACCAGAGCGCTCAAAAAAACCCTTGTAATTGATTTTCACAAGGTCTGATTGGCTGTGGTTAATTTTCAAAGGTAATGATTGGCCCTGGTCTATCATACTAACAATTTCTTCAAGCAATTGACTGTCACTGTGGACAGAAGAAGACCCAGGTTTGAACCCTGTTGTTGAAATCCCAGCATCCAGAATCATATTGGAGCAATTATAATCAGGTAAAAATGAACATTTACTACTAACTAACCCAATAATTTTAAGAAATCTAGTAGAATCAACAGGGAGAACCTTTTCTTTTCCTAAACCTAGGAATAGATTGTTGTCAGGATTTACTGAAAGGACATTCCTGAGATTGTGACAGCGCATCAGCCATGACCAGCTCTGGGCTTGGCTTATACTGTATGAGCATGCTGAACCTTTCCAGAAACTCCATTTATCAGGATTGTCTGCGGGATAGGTTTTCTTGGGTTTTGAAGTAGATGATTGATTTGTGGTCTGTCAAGGCTGTGAACTCTTCTTGTAGTTCTAGGTAGCAACACCATTTGACTAGGCAGTGCACAATTGCCAACAGTTCCTTGTCATGTATGGGATACCAGCACTTGCCATCTGTCAACTTGTGTGATTCATAGGCCATGAGTAGGAAGTCACCATCATTGTTTTTGATTTGTAGTGCTCCTCTAATGGATGTTTCAGAGACGTCTGTCTCCATTTGATATTCCCCATCACGTTTGGGGTATTGAAGGATGGGTGCCGTTATGAGTTTCTTTTTAAGGTGTCTGAAACAAAGGTCTTGTTGAGGGGTCCATACAAACTTGGATTTGGCGCCAGTAATGGCAGAAAGCGGTGCAGTTAGGACGCCACAGTTGGATATGAATTGTTGTACATAGGTAACCATCCCCAGGAATTTGCAGAGTTCTGACTTGTACTTTGGCGGTGAAATTTTTCAAACAGCCTGGATCTTTTGACTGTCAGGTTTAATGCTGTCTTTCAAAACTATGTGTCCCAAGAAGGGTAGTTTTTTGCAGAAGAACTGGTACTTGGAGGGCTTAGTTAGCAGCTTATGTTGCGCTAGGGTGGCAAAGATTGCCTCTAGGTCCTTGTGATGCTGTTCCACTGAGGGGCTGTAGACAATGATGTTGTCCAGGTATACCAGGGCATGCTTGCCAATGTGGGGAGCAAACACCCCGTTCATGAAGGTTACAAAGGTAGACGGGGTGTTTGTCATACCAAAGTTGAGTACCACACACTTGTAAGAGCCGTATTTAGTGCAGAAGGCTGTTTTGGGAATGTCTTCTTCCTTGATACAGATCTGGTTATAGCCTGCAGTCAGATCAATCTTGGAGAAGACCGTAGCGCCACCCAAGGCATCAAAGAGGTTATCAATGAGTGGTAGTGGATAACAATTCTTGATGGTAACTTTTTTTAGGGCTCAGTAGTCTGTGACTAAGCATAGGGTACCATCTTTCTTTTCTACAAAGAATACAGCAGCACCAAAAGGGGATTTTGAGGGGCGGATGAGTCCTTTCTCCAATACCTCTTTGAGGTAAGCACACAGGGTGCCTTCCTTGTTTGGGGTGAGGCAATAATTGGGTTGCGCCTTAGGCACCGCTCCTTTGAGTTGGATGGAGTGTTGGATGTGTTTCTCTGGTGGCAACCTGGGTAGAGCCTCCTTGAAGATTTCTGGGTGTCAAGCTACAATTTCACAATCCTGAGGTGTGGTGGTGTCCTGGTGATCTTTGAAATGGATAATCTTGTACTGGCAAGAGTCCCAGTTGATTGCCTTGAGGTTCTTCTGTTTGTCCAAGGTCTCTGTGATATGTACAAAGACATGGTTGCGCAGGAGTTGTTCTACTGAGTCAGTGTAGATCTGGTGGTTGACATCTTCACGTTTGATGGTCAATACAGAGGGCGCCCAGTCTACATGGGGGTTGTTCTTTTGCAGCCAGTCCAGTCCAAGTACAATGTCAAACTTGGGGAAGTCAATGATGGGATCTTGAATGGTGGAAAGTAGGTTCTCTAGCATGACAGAGAAGGGGGCAGTTTCCCGTGTCACAGCAATGTGATGTTCATCAGCTAAAACCACGTTTTTAATCCGCAAAGGATTAGTGGCTAGATTGAACTTATCCACAAAGCTGCTGTTGACTAGGGTATGATCTGCACCCAAGTCCAGGAGTGCTGAGCCTGTGTAACTGCAAAAACAAAAAGGATAGCACATCAGTTTATTGGGATGTCTGGTAATGGTGTACAGTACCAGGTCCTCTGAGGGTACTTGGATCATTGGAAATTGATCCACGTCCTTGGGTTGGTACTCATCATTGGGCAAGTCAGGAGCTGTGCAGGGAGAGCTTGGCTTGCTTAATGCTCTTCCCGGGCTTTTCCCTTGTCTTGATTGTCTTGAGTGGCAGTGACACAGAAATGGGTCTGGTTTGATTGGCTGTTGTTCCCATTCCTGTTCCTGTGCCCATTTGAGCCTGCAGGTTTGTGGTTTGCACTGCTGTTGTTGTTCCCGGGGATGGTCTGTTGGAACGCCTGTCTGGGTGAGAATCCTTGGGTTGCTCTCTTTTTCCTGTTTGTGCCTTGTGGAGGGTGTTGGACGTTTGTTTTGCTTTCTTTGCCTTGCGGTATAGGCTTTGCAAGTTAGTTACTTGGTCCAGGTTCACGTGTCTCATTATGTGCAATTTGAGCGTGTCGTAGTACATGAGGTGGGTGATTGGAGTGTCAAAAGCCATGCTGGAGGGGGCGCGTAGTTGGAGTTCCTTGTAAGCGCGGGTGAGCTCCTTTACGGTGCCAGTCTGGGTTAAGTTCTTCAATTGGCGGATGATCATGATTGCAGTGTCCTTCAGCACAAATCTTGCCAAGAAGTCTTGATTGAAGGTGTTCTAATTTTTCTTGTATGTTCTTCATGCCATTTGTTGCATCAGGTGCCAGCGTTGTGAGTCAATCAAATAGAGATTTCTGCAATCCAGAATCTCTGTGGACATTCCATCTGAGCTAGCTTACTTGGGAAGATTGGATCCATGCCGCGGTGTTATTGTTGTTGGCTCCTGTGAAAGGTTCCAGGGCAGCGCTTCAAAGTCTTTGGGCTACGTAGGCTGGCATGGTATTCTCATCAGTTGGACAAGGCATAGCAGGGGTATCCTGGAAGAACCCTTGTGCAGATATGGCATTGAAGGCAGAGAGCAGGATCACCGTGTTTTGATACAGGACAAAGCCATTGGGTAATTCTGTACCAGGTGTGTACAGAGTCCAGTCTAGAGGGAGGCCAGACATGATTCTATCAAGGATTAGTTGACAGCGGCAGGTACAGGTAATAGGCAGAAAGTTGCAAGATAAGGTAGGATGGGGAACCTACCTGTGCTACCAATGTCGTAACTGTGCTGTTTTAGCAGAGTTACAAGGGGGAAAATATTTAGAAACTAGATAATAATCTCTATTAGAGAGATAATGATTATATAGTTGTTGTGAATTGTGGATAGCAGGAACATGATTGTGTTGATCACACAATGTGATGGGGAAGGGGGTGGCTTGATCCTTGTAATGAGTCAAGCGCCAAAACAAGTTACCCACCGGGAAGGATCAGCTTCTGTTCATGTTATTATATTTGGGAATCCAAGTTGTCTTCCAAACTTGGCTTTAGGTGAATGGATAATTGGGTTAAAGGTCACAAACCCGCTTACTTAGAACCTTGCTGGCGGGTTAAGCCTGCTGTTTTGACACATACACGGTTTTTGATAATTTTTTTGAATGAGTCAAAAAAGGCTTGGAAACCCTGAAAACATGTAATTTGGTGCTTTTTGGTACCAAAATCAATTTATGACATCACCAAATTTTCTGCCCCTTCTGGAGACTTGGCAACAAAAATTGAGGCCTGCCACATCATCACCAAATCTGAATCCCCATATTGACTTACAATTCCCTAGAACTACTTTAGTAGTTCAACAAACGCTATAAAGCTAAAACCAATATCAAGTGTTAAAGTTTGCAGATCATTATCCCCCAAAGATGAAGTTTCTTCTTGCTTATGTCCCTGTGTGATATCTTGCAGCTTTTGGTTTTGATTTCAAGGTTTCTGCGGCCTCTGCGCTGATTTCAGATCCCCAATTTGAAACTGAAGAAATCATGGAACCAATTTGTGAGATGGTGTACTTACAAAATCCAGCCATGGTTTCCCAATCAATCTTATTTTTCTTCTCTGCACTAGTTTTCTTTTGCTGCATTATTCCTCTGCCTCTGCCTGGATATTTCTGTCTGCAGATTTCAACTGACAACTTTTGTTAATTTTCAATTCTTTGATGATTTGGTATTGTGTTCTCCATTTTGTGAATTTTTCAGAATTTTAATGAGACTTCACCATGGCACATATCTTACAATACACTGAGGTCACTCATAAAGGAACCCCATAATGTACATAACAACACCAGGCATTCCACTGCCAATGTTAAAGTATGGACAATAACTCCTAATTAGATTTGCAACCAATTCCAAGCACCAATGTTACAGTAGAAAACCAAATGAAAGGAATAGTACGCTCCTGAAGAACCAGAAACCAACAGAGAACTGCTGCCAAGCCCCTGAGAAAAATAGATGACTTAAACACTGTCATTGATAAAAAATGGGTCAAAGCTGAAGTCACCCAAATAGCTCTGGGAAATCTGGACTTGCCTTATTTTTCCCTGATTAATTATGACAAGAAAATCATGTGTCATACACTAGTTAGAGTTGTTAGCGCTTGACCTGCTGGTTGCTAATTTTTGAATTATGATGTCATCAAGTTGAATTCCAACAATGTATCCTCGAAGGTTGAAAGTATTCTTGTCAACCAATTAGAAGTTGCAAAAGTGACATCCCTCAACTCAAATTTCTTTAAACCTCTCCCAACCCCCACACTAGAAACTTGTTTCTAGATAGCTTATTATCACTGAGAAAATAAATCATTGAACTTCCTAAAACTCCTTTATGTTTGAATACTTAGGCCTTCTTGCTCCAGTTGTTGATAGCCTAATTACCTTCTTACTGACCTTGGCCTCTGAATATCTGGTGGTGCAGTGGCCAGCTCTGTACCAAAATACCCTGTTGGCCTATTTCTCTGATTTACCTCTCAGAGCACTGTTTCTCATTTTTGTACTCATATCAGCTTTCCATTATACTGACTTTGGCGCAAACCTCATTAGTCTCTCCTCTCAATTCAGCTTGGTGCTTTAAAACAGGGAGAATTTACTTGATTTATCCTCATCACTTGTCTTTAAATAGTTCATCATGCCACTTTATTCTTACAGCTGATCCCTAGATTAGATATTTGCCACTTACACCATACTTGGATCCTTCCACAATGCCACCCCCTGATGGATTAGTGGCTTTCCTTTCTGGTATATAACTGCTGTCTCCCAAATAAAGCTACATAATATTCCTATCTTTGGTACTTTCTACTTGGATTGCTGTCTTCCCCAATATCAAATACTCAACTATGATTATTAAAGTTGCAACAGTAGGCAGATTCCTCAGGCAGTTCCAGCACCAAAATAAAGCTTGTGAGATTAAGCTGATTGACCAAAAATGATCAGGTTAATCATTGCACACAGATCTTAATCAGTCACACGCTGTATTATCACTGATCATCATTATATTAATAGATATGGCAGTTATATGCCATGTAATTGCTAGTTTATTATAATAGATGTAACAATTATACACTGTATTATCATTTGGTTATCACTTAATCAAGTGTAGTTATTATACACCGTGTAATTGTTAGTTTATTATAATAGATGTTACAATTATACGCCGTATTATCACTGATTATCATCCCAATGTGATGTGGTTATACGCTGTATATTGCTTGCTTTATTATAATTGATGTAACTATTATACGCCATATAAATGTTAGCCAATATAGTGAATATCACTGATTACACGGTGTGCAATCACTAAATCATCAATTGTATATCACCTATTCTACCCTACTGGATGTTGTATCAACTCAGCCCCACACAGCCTGATGGACGTATATGTTCATATCAAACAAGTGATATACAAATGGCTAAGAAATACCAAGTTTGGATTAGTATTACACGGTGTATAACCGGGTTCCTTATTGGTTTGGGTCAGTATTACACGGCGGATAATCTATGAGTTGCTATTGGATTGAGTCTGCTATTATATGGCGTATAATCCCTAATTTGACTTGTTGTGTTAATAAGCAGAAGGTTTGTCAACCAGAAAAGGATCACTGATTAAGCCCTGCAAATGGAATACCAGAATTCTACCTTCCAATGTAGGAGGGCTGAACAGGGACAATTTCTAAGCATCAACTAAATACAGCGTAGTTTCCCAGCGCATTAATAGGTGTTTAAGATACAGTCAATTGATAAATGACAGTAGGCTAGCTCAAGAAGAGCGTAGGCTGTAGCTGAAGTGCCATGTACGCCTGCTAAGGCCAGTAGCATATTACGTGCCAAGGATAGCCAATCAGGATAGGCATATCTAGCAAAGATGGACCTATTGCAAAGGTAGCCACTGAGAACTGTCTGAAAGGACAAGAGCAAGGGTTGTTGCAGTATATATTGATATAAACACCTGAAAGGATAACAACAAGTTCATAGCTACACCTGGATAGATTGCAGCCACTGGCTAGATTGTACTCCAGTATCAATAAACACAATTATCTTCAAAGTTCTATTCTATTGTAGTCTGTAGTGCTCTTGCATAGGATTAGGTAGAGTACATTGGCAAGGCTAACATCTATCTGTAGCTTTGAACATACCAGCAATAATACAAGTTTCTCAACATTGGTGCTCACTTGAAATCAAGCCTCTGCCAATGCCTCAGGCAACTGCCCCTGCCCGCCAAGGATTGTCCTTGGCCCTGCCTCTGCCCAGCTTTATCAACAAGCATGGGTACAAGATGGAATTGTCTGACAGTGAGTGTGCTCCTGTCTTTTCTGTGAGCAAGCCTGTGGTTGTTCATCCTCCCGCAAATGTCCCCTTGGTTGTGGCCCCATTGCCCTCTGTTCCTGAGGGTCCCTCCTTGGTTGGTTCATATGATTGCACACAGATTGTTGAGCTGGCCGAGACTTTACTTTGTGGATTCTGCCTCTGTCCCTCTGATTGCCCTGATCAGAATCTGAGCATATTCTTCCACTACTGGGACCAGGAATCTTGCTGGCAACTTTACTGGCTCTATTGTAACGCTTTGTTCCAAGCTCTCCAGGAACGCCTTGCTAGTGGTGATCACGCTGTAGAGTACCTTGCTGGCTTTTTCCAGCCTTCTGTAAAACAACTCCAACTTGTTGCCGCCTGCCAGAACCTAACTTCCATCCCTTGGTGACACCCTCCTCTCCTGCTGCCGCAACTGGGCTGAGCAATGGGCCACAGCCAACTCCTCCTTTTTGGAGATGTGTGCTGTGGTCCTGGCTAATCAGTCCATGGGGGGAATAAACATGCTTGGATTGATGAACTGATTGACATATTGAACACAAAGTTCAGAGTTATGGTCCATGAAGCAATGGATGCACATGGAGCCTCTCTAGCATGACTGCAGGACGTCCACAAGTTCTGTGCCAAGTCAGACAAATTCAGCGTAAGAATGGCAGACAACATAACCACTTTGGATCAAAACGTTATTGCCCTAGACAAAGAAGTAGAGCAGTTGGGCTCACAACTTCAACAATTTGAAAAGTACGTTCTGGACAACTTCCAGAGACTGGAAGCTAGAGTTGACAACCAAGCAAAGGCGTCCTGCTCATCTACACCAAAGCCGCTACCTTGCCCATACAGTGCAAAGATTTTTACACTTGAGACCAGAATAGCAACATTGGAGAGCACAATCCAAGGATACAAAGAGGAGTTCACCAGAGCACATGAGACTATCATGGCACTACAAACAGAACAGCTGACACTGAGAGACGCCATTTCATGCCTTTCCAAAACAATCACAACCGTAGAGTCTGAGCTCCGTCAGAAAAGCCAGCAGATGGACAATGACAATGTTCACAATTGCCTGGCTAGGATGGAAGCCCAGATGCAGCTACTGGCAACAAAAGGCTGCAACTGCATCTTGAGCAGCCGTTGGACTTCATCTTCAATGTGTATGGACTAATATAAAGACGCCGCTGACACCTCTGAGGAGGAAGGGGAATCACCAAACAGGGGGATTCCCAAGGTTTTCACAACCCTTCCTTCTAGAGAACCCTTCATGCCAAAGGCAACACCTAGGGCTAGGCGTAGCTATACGGCGGATAGACAGTTTACCTCCTCCCCTTGCCAGCCCACCAAACCTACAGCCGTGAACAAACGGTTCAAACCCTTGAACCTTCCAAAATTTGACAAACAAGGTAACGTGCATTCCTTTCTGAGACTATTCAAGATGGTCATGAGAGGCGCCAGCAACCACCAAAAGGCAACCACACTCATCACCACACTGGACGCAACCAGCGTTAATCTAGTAATGCCACGCCTACCCACAACTGACTGGACGTATCAAGAGGCTAGGCAGGCAGTGCTGGAAGAGTTCAGTGGTGAGGATATCCTCTTCACCAGGAATTCTGAGTTCAGTGCAATAAAGTTCTCTCCTAGCAAAACCCTACAGGAATTTGCAGAACAATTCTATCATGATGCACTGGTGCTCCTTGGCTCCAGTATAGTCTCCACCTTTGATATCTGCGCTGCAATGAAGCAGGCCACCCACCCGTACAAAGAGCTCCACAGAGCAATGGCCCCTGCCTACGCCAAAGGCAAAGACATGCCAGAAATTGTAGACTGCCTTTGAAGTCATGCCAAGACGTTTGGTCCTCCCAACCACCCCAAGTCCAAACAGCCTAAGCCAGCCTACAAGAAACCACACTTTTAAAAGGAGGACTCTGCTAAGCCCTCCACACATCCTCCTGACGTGAAGGGCCCCTACTGCATCGCCTGCAACACTGCCAGGCACTGGAAATCAAAGTGCCCATCCAACGCCAAGAAGGTGCACGTGGTACAAGCCCACCCCGCTGGCACAACTGAGGGAAAAGCAAAGGCGGAGTAGAAGAGGGAAATTCTACCTCCGCCAAATCCCTCAACATTCCCATCAAACCTGGCCCTGAAGACCAATATTCCAAAAGGCTGCATGAAGACGCAATCCACATGGTTGTAGCCAACAACCTCTATGCTGTGACAACACGGTCCCAAAGTAAAGTCAAGAAAGAAGAGGCCGCCCTGGCTGAAGTCTCAAAGCCATATGCAGCCCAGCTACAGGATGCCAGGGAAAAACGTTGCTCACCATGTTCCAATGACACCCCAAACCTAAAGTCAATCCAAGTAGCTTTCCCGCTGGAAGAGCTTAAGTCCACATACCCCGATGTCTGTGAGAGTTTGCTCTGAACCTTGGAGAGTGACAAGGAGAATGGGATACACACATTAAAAAGCCTTGATGACTCTTATATTGATTGTACCTACATTGACATATTGGTTAACAAACATTGCATTTGAGCCATAGTGGATAGTGGTGCTCCATTTAACATCATCTCCACTAAGATGGTGAAGAAATTGGGTATAGCCCCAGATGTTGACTACAGATCACCCTTTGGTTCAGCTGGCAAGGAACCCACGTACTCTGTGAGAGCATACAGTGCACTACCTATGTGATTTGGCTCTATTGCGGTATCTACTCCAGCAGTTGTACTGCCAAACAACACCTATGATTTTCTCATAGGCACCTCCTTCCTGGTAAAATATGGATCCATGACACACTGGGGTCTTGCCACCTTCAAAATCCTTGGGCAGACCCTACCCTTGTTCTTCAGTAAGGAAGGTCAAGACACCACGCCCAAACCCTGCAAATTTGTCAACCTGGCCTACGCCAACGGAATTGTCCCTGTAGAATAAAAACTTGTCAGGAAACATAGGCATAAACCTCCTACACAGATTCTGGAACATAAGGGTGTTCTGCTGAGGACCAGGTCCGCTTTTACCCTGGAGCCTGGACACCAGAAGATTGCAGAGACTGGGTTGTCTGTGGTTGTCCCTGAAGGGCTATATGGAGAAGTTGTTGAACCCTGAGGCCGTCCTTGCTTTGAACTGTGCATTGCGCCAGGCATTGTTACCCCTGGCCAGCAGGAGATACATGTCCTCTTGGCCAACCTCACAAAGAATACACTTTTTATCAAGAAAGACCAAGTAGTAGGCTTCTTACACTTCTACCCTGCGGAGGAACTATCTGAGGTTAAGGGATTTGGTACATTTGAGGAAATGGGTATACCAGACGAGCCTGGACCAGCAGTCCACCTGACTACCCCCTAGCTGGTCTTTCCTCCCTTGGCCCTGAGGAGCAAGCCCAGGCATCTTTGCTGTTTGAGAAGTACCGCTCAATCTTTGCAGAAAGCAATCACAATCCGGGTTGTGCTGAAGGAGTAACCCACCACATCAATACAGGAACCAGTCCTCCAATCCGCATGCGCCCTATACAACAATCCAAAGCAAACAAAGAAGTTGTCTTGGAAGAGGTCAGTGAACTGCTGAAACGGGGCATGCTGATTCCGTCCAAAAGTCCTTGGACATCTCCCATTCTGATTGTCAAGAAGAAAGATGGCTCCAACCAAGTTGTAATCAATTATCAATGCCTCAACAAGGTCACCAAGAAGGACTCATATCCCTTACCTTTCATAGACAACACATTGGACCGTCTTGGGGGTGCCAAGTACTTCTCTGCCATGGACCTCATATTGGGCTATTGGCAGATTGAACTACCTCCCAAAGAAAAAGAAAAATGCGCCATCATAACCTCACAGGGATTATTTCAACCGACAAGGATGCCGCAAGAGCTGTGCAATGCCCCTGCAGCCTTCCAGCAAGCAATGGACACCATCCTAGGTGACCTTAAACTCTCCTGTGTTCTAGTGTACTTGGACAACATCAATGTCTTCTCTAGGACTTTCACGGAACATCTAGCTCATTTGGAGGAGGTCTTCAAGAGGCTAGCTGCTGCCAATCTTAAGATAAAGCTGCGCAAATGCCAGTTCTTCAAAGATCAGCTGGAATACCTGGGCTTTGTTATAGACAGTCACGGTCTATGGCCCCAGCCTGCAAAAACCAAAGCCATATCTAAGATGAAGCGCCCTGAGTCAAAGCATGACATACAGGTATTCTTGGGTATGGTTGGTTATTATTGACGGTTCATCCCCTGCTTTACAGCCATTGGAGAACCTCTCTTCCACCTGCTGAAATTGGGAGTTGACTTTTTATGGAGTAAATAATGCCAAGGAGCCTTTGACAAGCTACACTTGGCCTTGTCAAGCAACCCTGTTCTGATGTACCCAGACTTTGACAGACCATTTGTGATCCATACCAACGCCTTGCTTACCGCAGTTGGGGCTGTACTATCCCAACTTGACAACAAGGGACTCAAACACCCTGTAGCCTATGCCAGTAGGACACTAAACGTCCACAAATGCAACTATACAGTGACAGAGCGCAAATGCCTGGCAGTCATCTACGTATGCAAACAGTTTTGGGTCTACATCCATGGCGTACAGTTCACAGTGGTCACAGATCACGCGTCCCTAGCTTGGCTCCAGAGCCTCAAGGAACCAGAAGGCCAACTGGCTTGATGGGCATTGAAACTACAGGCCCTGGACTAAAAGATCCTTCACTGCCCTGGTAGCAAGCACCAGAACGCAGACTGCCTTTCCCGCTTACCCACCGTGGCCCTGGTGAGCTCATTAGCGGATCATCTGTACCAGAAGATGATGACTGGGAAGTTTAGCAAAAAACCTGAGAAAGTACAGCATATTCTACAGGACCTTCAGAAGGATAAAGCACTATGCAATGGCATACTGTACAAGCTAGTGGATGGTAAGAAACACATATTCCCTCCTCCCTCCAAAAGGACTAGCATTGTTACAGCCGCTCATAAAGAAACAGGTCATGGCGCCTTTTGGAAGACCAAAGAGATCCTGTCTTGCACCTACTTTTGGGAGGCAATGAATTTCGACATTCAGGAGACAATTGACTGCTCCATTGAGTGCCAAGGGAATAAGCCACTACGTAAAAGCACAACCTACCAAATGGTGCAACCCCATTTTGCCTGGCATACTGTATCAATGGACGTAGTGGGACCACTCCCACGTAGTAGCCCTGGCTTTTGTTATGTGATAGTGGCTATAGATCACCTAACTAAGTGGGTAGAAGCCCGGCCTCTAAGGAAAGTAGACACCCCTTTCACTACAAAATTTGTCTTGGATGCCATTATACTTTGCCATGGCTGCCCCCAGTTCCTACTCTCAGATAACGGGACCAATTTTACGGCCTCTGTAATATTGAGGGTGAACTATCTCATGGGAGTCCGCAGAGTACTCTCCACTCCCTACCACCCTGAAATCAATGGGATGGTGGAACGTGTCAATGGTACCCTAACCCAGATCCTCCGGAAATTGGCTTCAACACATACATCCTCTTGGGAAACATACTTAGGAGCAGCAGTGTTTGCGTACAACATTTTGTTGCATTCCACCACAGGTGTGTCCCCTTTTCAGCTGATGTATGGTTGACATCCTGCCATTCTGCCTGTCCTATACTCAGCCACAGGCAATCCTGGTCAGCTTTCCTACAATCAGTACCTAGGACAACTGGCCGACACCCTCATCAAATTGCAGGCATCTGCTTTTAGCAACACAGCTATCAAGACCCAAGCCAAATTTGAAAGAGACTCCGCTAGTAGGTCCCCATTGCCCTCTTTTGAGGTAGGGGAGGGGGTTGCATACTGCAACACTAGAGGAGCGGGTAGATCCCACAAACTAGACAAACTATGGGTAGGTCCTTTTGAGATCATAGAGAAGACCTCACCTGACGCCTACACCATCAAGGATAAGGATAGTGGATGCATATTCAACTGCGTACATGCAAAGTTCCTTTGCCCATTCCGCACCTCAAAGGAAGGGCCTAATTAAACACTATCTGAACTCTCCATAAAAAATAACATAAGTAATATAGGCACTTCATATGATTCATGATAGGAAAAATACAAAGAGATATAATAATATAAAAAGATATAAAATATAAAAATAAAATATAAAAAGTGCACTATATAGAAAAAGGACTTAGTCCTATGAATGTTTATTGGTGAGCATCCTCCTCAGGCTCTTCAGGGACATCATGAGTGGTGGCCTCCACATAGTCACCAAAAGCGTGGGTGGCCACCACCTGGTAGAGGACAACAATGTTTTGGAGCCACATATGCTGCGCCTTGGGAGAGAGCCGCTCCCAGCGCATAATGGGCACTGACAGGGCCAGCTCCCCATTGGCTAGGCCACAATCAATGGGAAAGCACGCCCCCAACACCAGGCACTCCACTATAAACCCCTCTGAGGGGTAATCAGCCGGAAGACCCCATTGGCGGTGCAGCACTTTGCATCGGTAAAACTCCAAGATGACCTGCATCTGGGCCAAGGAACCTCGAGGAAGCAAAGGCTTTGGCACTAAGAAAAGATTCCCCAGAAAAGCCATATAAGGGAGATAATGGGCGGGATCCCCAGTCTCCAGCTTTTCCAAGGTTAAGTTGATGACTGCCGCCAGCCAATTGTGCTGATTATCTGTACACCAAAGACCCCACTGGCGAGTAGAGTTGGGACAGAGCCCCCAAGCATGGGACCAGACCCGCACCACCGCACGGTTGAAGTCAATTACCCGCGCGTACTTGGCATACAAAGCCATGTTAGAGCACAACGGCTCTACCAAGACCCCCTCTAGAGGCCAAGCCAGCTCCCAGAGGGCAACAGGACAAACGGCAGGAGGGTGATACTGCTCCGCATGGCAAAGACAGGAGTGAACATCCACCCCTTGATATAGGGACAGGAGGACAAAGAGGAACTCACTTAGGAACTTGTACCCCTGGAAGAGGCTGTTGACCTCAAAGTCCGCGTGGTCTGGGTTGTAAGAGAGGACCACACTACCCAAAAGAGTAGGGTCAGGAGCATATGGTACAACAGGTAACCGAGGTACTACAGCCTGGGCCTGCCAAACAGCTGGGTCCACTGAAGAAGCCCCCACCACCAAAGGAGGATGACTCTCTGGAACAACTTCCTGCTCCAGGATGGGGCTGTGGGGACACTGAAAAGGATTGGTCACCACGGTGGTGGCCAAGGACAACTCTGAGTGAGTTTCATTCTTGTGTGCTCGTAACAAACACCAACTGTAGAACTGGAGACGGTGTGCCTCCTTACTCTGGCAATTGAACTCCTGACAACACTCTGCAGACATGGTCGCCAGGAACTCCTGGTACTCCTCCTTGGTGCTAAGACAAGAAGATGCTGTTGAGAAAGCCATATGCCTGATTCTCCTCTTATTCTCCCTATTTATGATCAAGAGGGGGGAAATGTGAGATTAGGCTGATTGACCACAAATGATCAGGTTAATCATTGCACGCAGATCTTAATCAGTCACACGCTGTATTATCACTGGTCATCATTATATTAATAGATATGGCAGTTATATGCCATGTAATTGCTAGTTTATCATTATAGATGTAACAATTATACACTGTATTATCATTTGGTTATCACTTAATCAAGTGTAGTTATTATACACCGTGTAATTGTTAGTTTATTATAATAGATGTTACAATTATAAGCCGTATTATCACTGATTATCATCCCAATGTGATGTGATTATACGCTGTATATTGCTTGTTTTATTATAATTGATGTAACTATTATACGTCATATAAATGTTAGCCAATATAGTGAATATCACTGATTACACGGTGTGCAATCACTAAATCATCAATTGTATATCACCTATTCTACCCTACTGGATGTTGTATCAACTCAGCCCCACACAGCCTGATGGACGTATATGTTCATATCAAACAAGTGATATACAAATGGCTAAGAAATACCAAGTTTGGATTAGTATTACACGGTGTATAACCGGGTTCCTTATTGGTTTGGGTCAGTATTACACGGCGGATAATCTATGAGTTGCTATTGGATTGAGTCTGCTATTATATGGCGTATAATCCCTAATTTGACTTGTTGTGTTAATAAGCAGAAGGTTTGTCAACCAGAAAAGGATCACTGATTAAGCCCTGCAAATGGAATACCAGAATTCTACCTTCCAATGTAGGAGGGCTGAACAGGGACAATTTCTAAGCATCAACTAAATACAGCGTAGTTTCCCAGCGCATTAATAGGTGTTTAAGATACAGTCAATTGATAAATGACAGTAGGCTAGCTCAAGAAGAGTGTAGGCTGTAGCTGAAGTGCCATGTACGCCTGCTAAGGCCAGTAGCATATTACGTGCCAAGGATAGCCAATCAGGATAGGCATATCTAGCAAAGATGGACCTATTGCAAAGGTAGCCACTGAGAACTGTCTGAAAGGACAAGAGCAAGGGTTGTTGCAGTATATATTGATATAAACACCTGAAAGGATAACAACAAGTTCATAGCTACACCTGGATAGATTGCAGCCACTGGCTAGATTGTACTCCAGTATCAATAAACACAATTATCTTCAAAGTTCTATTCTATTGTAGTCTGTAGTGCTCTTGCATAGGATTAGGTAGAGTACATTGGCAAGGCTAACATCTATCTGTAGCTTTGAACATACCAGCAATAACACAAGTTGCTCAACAAAGCTGATTTGCAATTTATCTATGAGATAATCCTATATTCTTTGCTATTTTAGCTTGGTTAAATATACTCAAGGATTTCTCTTGTTTTTCCATCTTTTTTGTGCAAAAGATTCACCAGCCTAATTCTAATATCTAGGTAAGTTTGGAAAATAGGCTCTGTTTCATAAGTATTTTATGGGAATAACTCTTATATAGACTAAAAAGTTATAAACATGTTTATTTTCAATTCTATTTATCTATGCATCTTTTCATGCTGTGCTTTGCACACTTTTTATTTTTAAACTGTGTATTATCTTAAATAATGCTGATGACCGTTACTTGAGGAGGGTGCTAGAGATCATGTGGTTTGGAAAACGAGGATCCCTCTGGAAAATTAGAGGGCTGGTGTTAGATTAACCTCTGGATTAAATCTTAATTTTTTTAAAGGGAACAAAATTTTATTTGAGTTCAAAGACGGCGTTCTGGATTAAATCTTAAAGCCACCTCCTACTCGCTGGTCAAGTCATATATTGGAGAGGTGATTTCCCGAGAGGGAGTAATCAAAGATGTTACGACATTTGCAACATTTAGATAGCTTTATGTTTTTGAGCGCTATAAATTAGCTAAGCTTTTGAAGCGGGCAACAAGCTGTTTCTATACATTTATTATTTTGGTATGCATAGTAAAGCTCCAACCTTATGGATGCGTAAAGTTATAAAGGATTGGGTTGGTAAATTTGGTCCCAACTTGGTAAATTACCGTCACGGCCAAAGGCCTGATGGTACAGTTTAAAGGCCATGTCAGTTGGAGCTCATAGGTTTGTTTTAATTGATTCAAAAAAGTATTTGGTTTAGTTTTTATATCTGAAAGGTGAAGGTTGAGGGCCAAAGTACCAGTAGACAGGATGGTCTCAACTCAATTTAAGACGAAATTCGATAGGTGTGCTTGGCTTAAGAAGCTAATACTTTAAGTAATATAATATTTTTGATGATGTAAATTAATCATCAAACGGGTAGGTTCGATATTTATATGCATTTAATTTTCTATTTCGTTCTGTTATCTTGGTTAGATTTGGCTGTACTACATGAAAGTCTTAAAGTAGAATTTGTTATTCTTAATGTGAGTAAGGGGAATATATTAATTAAATAATCTACTTCAAATTTAATGCTTGGGTGAATTGTTTCAGGTGTGCCAAGGGTTGTGGTTACTTTTGTGCATGAATTGTAAGCAGGGCTATTATTGCAGCATTGATAGTGCAGCAAATCCAGCTGAATTTCAAACAAGACTTCTTTATTCACTGCGGGATGGAAATGGCTATTCCACCGAGGGGCAGGGGATTAATGTGCCGAGAGGAATAAACATTTCACCCCTGACATCAACTTTTGAGAAGCAGTTGGATCTAAGCATTTTAAGGATTAAATCCTTTCCTTTTGCAGAGACTTAGCTTGTTGGTCAAAGTGGCGCCTCGGCTGTGACGTCAATATCCGATTTACTTCGCTCTGCTTGGCTGGCAGAACTAAACTGTTGCTCAGATATTTATTGCATGCCTATGGGGTAATCGCTTTGAGCTAGTCACACTTCCTGGCGGTTACGCCCCCGATTTTGTTCCAAGTTGGGTCCACCCAAATCTCGCCCCAAGGTTCCACGGGATGGGAAGTGGTTGTCCACGAAACTTCTCGGCTAATTGGCGATATGGCCAAGCCGATTGGCCATACATATCAGGAAATCGTTGTCCCCCACCTTTCATAAAGCAACTCAAGCCCTAGATTTCTCCACTCAAGACCAGTGCGCCAAATAAGGCTTATGCATCCCCACTGAAACCTCCCCATTCTCGTTAACTCACAACACGGCTGTCGACTATATCTGCATCTGCAAAAGTACAAGTTTTTATAATGGAGGCCCTCAAGATCAAGATGCGCAAGTGGGTCGCCAAGGTTCGCTTCTCTAGGTTGGTACACCATACCAACCGCAACCCTTCCCCCTTTGAGGATAGCACTGAATACGTCAAGGCCACCTTTACACTGCTACAAATTTCTCGCAAAGGTAAATATCAGCAATTCCCTTGCCTTACCTTGTAGGGCAAAATTTTGTTGAGATAGTTCTGCTTGCAATCGAGCTTCTTTCGATCCAGGATCCTTCCACTCCAGGCTGCTTATATCATTTCATTGGTAAATTGATTTAAAACCCCATCTAATAATTTCAAGATGCAACTGCTCTTCCCAAAGCAGCTGCACTACTTCAGCTTAACTCCCGGATGATAAAAATTTGTCAAAAACCCCATAAAAGTGAAGCCCATGAAGGCAGAAGAGCAATGTGTGCTCTGGTTTGGAGTATTTTGGCTTCCAAATTGGCCGGAAAAGCCAGCTCTCAATTGCTTACCGATCACGTCGTAGACATACTGTTTGATGGTATAAAGTGCCATCACTCCATGTCTATTCAAATTTTTTTCACTGATCGCCATTCAAAGCTTCATCACAACTCGTAAGTTCACCGGCAGCAGTAAAAGAGGGATTTCAGCTAACTCAAGGTTAGGTGAAAACAAAGAAAAAAATGATAAACTCAGGGCTACCGGCTGTATTGTTATCTCTATTCAATTCCCCAGAGGAAGCCTTCGAATTTTCTTACAAGAAATCTGTCAAGAATGACCAACGGCGCCTAGCCTTCCTTCGTAAGGTCATCAGTAGGAGAATTAATGGTAATTTTGTTTGGCTCACTTTTCAAATACTAAATACTTTTTGTCTTTTTCCTATTCGTGGATATAGTCCTTCAAGTAAGTTCATTATTGGCATACTCTGTATTCAAAACTCCAGCTAACTTTATACTACAGCCACTTCAAAAAGAGAGTTTGGATGGTTTAAATTGCACTCTTGACTGGCGCTTGACAGATTATAATTTGGATTTTTCTGGTGACTTTTTAGAAGTGAGTTTTAAACTGAAATTTTTGCTGCTTTGGTTTTAATCTAACTTTGCTTTTAGGTTAGAAATAATCTGAGCTGTTTTACAACAGTTGTCGGTACACACTGTGTCAGAAAAAGTAAATGGTATTATGAAGTGGAGCTTCTTACGGCGGGTACTATACAAATCGGGTGGGCCACCAATTCTAGTGTATTTAGCACTCACAATGGGGTGGGGGTTGGCGATGAGCCCCATTCATTTTCTTTTGATGGTTCGCGCATGGTATGCTGGTTTTTTCAAGAAACATTTTCTCATGGCTGTGCAAAATGGGTCCCAGGTAGGTCTACTAGCATTTAGTTGCTAAACTCAATAGGCGATATTGTGGGCTGTTACCTTAATCTTTCTAACTGGTCGGCCATATTCTACATCAATGGGCGAGCGATTTCAGCGCCTATCCAACTTCCCCCAGATGACATGGATAGGTTTATCAACCAGGAAGGTGGGTTCAGACCTGCCATCTCTTTGACTGTTTACGAGCACGTAAAAGTTAACTTTGGAGGTCGACCGTTTAAGTAAGTTTTCTCTTGATTTTTTTTGTCCAGAGAGCTAAATCTTTAACAGATTTTCACCTCCCGAGGGTTACTACCGTGATATGAATCAGTATGGTTCTCTTGATGAAAAATTCCGAGCTGGGCCCCGCAGCCAGCTAACAGGGCCAGGAACTGTGTTTGGAGAAACTGCCCTCTCTGCCGAAGAAGAAGACAGCATGTGTCAACTATGTTGCACGAATGAAAAGAATATTGTCATTTTGCCTTGTCAACACGATGGAATCTGTGGGGAATGCGTCTCTAAGCTTAATACGTGTCCATTTTGCCGAGAAGCTGTTCGAAGTTGGTATAAGAGCTGCAACAGAGAGGCAGCTAATGGTATAACCATGCGTGATGCTATTCCCACTGCCGCTTCATCTGTGGCTTCATTATCATCATACCACGATGCGCTCTCTACTCCAACAGCCTTGGCACCATCTGCCTGCTAATCGTTGCCTGCGATTAGTTCTGTAAATACATCAAAAGCCTTTAAGTTATTCGCTGCATTTCAAAGCAAGTTTTCGTTTCAATAAATAATATTAAAATAAAAGCATCACGAATTCTTGGTAGGAAACACTATCTCAAATCACGCCACTTTGAAATACACTATTTAAAAAGTAATATTAATACAACATCTCAATTTATGATATTGCAAATAGCAAAAATAATATCTCAGCAGGTGTTTCCTTTTGATGCTCATGTTGAGTATAAACTTCTGGGAAGTATAATAAATGAGAGAAAGGGGAAAATTAAGAAGAGAATGATAATTTATTGGATATGGATATAGGATAATATATAGTATCATGGAAAGCTACATATTGCCCATGTACGTCATGGGGCTTATCTGAGTAATGTTCCTCTTAAGTCACAAGTCTTGTTCAAGTTATGTTCCGTTTAGGATTTGGAATGTTTGATTCCCGTGATAGATGGTTAACTGATAGTAGTGCCACCAACTTAATGATTAGTCGGGGAATCATTTGGCAAGTCACTCGGGGAATTAATTTCCTGAGAGGGAGTAATCAGAGATGTTACAACATCTTCTCATGGGGTACTGGAAGGTGGAACCTTGGGAATTTTCTTGAGAGTGTCAGGGATACAGGCTTGGTACTGATCTAGTTTGGCATTAGTACAGGGAGCTTGGAATTCAGTTGAGCTGTTCTTGCCTTACACAGGCAGAGGCGGTCGTGATGCATGCACTTTAGTTTGGTTTGAGCGCCAATTCCCTTGATGAGGTAGGTATTGTTGCAACCAAGTTTCCAGCCTCACCTGCTAATGTATCTTACAATACACAGGGGGCGCTCAATGAGCCGCCCCTTGACGTATCTAATGTTATGGATTAATCTGATGGCAAAATTGAATGGCGGGTACTTTATCCTAATTAGGAGCGCTACCAATTTGACTTGCTGATTCCCGCACGAGTTATTCCTCGGCTTTGAACCTTACATGGAACTTCCCACTATGCCACCCCATTGTGGCATTCCCCATATAGAATATTAATCACAATATTCTACAATAAACAATACCTTATTCTTATTATTCTGTCCTTTCTATTGGACTGTTGTCTTCCCCAATTCCAAGTACTGAACTCTCATTGGTTCAGTTGCAACAGTATTGTTGGGCTTGACCTCTGTGCCAATGCCTGGCCCACGTAACCATGGATCCAACTTGTGCTGATTGTGGTTGACAACCCAAATCTCATCCCTGACTTGGAATCTTTCCTGTTGTAGTGAGATTGCCACTCTCTCAACTCCTTTCTTTTTCATGTCTTCTTGGTCCTTTCTAGTGCGCTGTACATCAGGATCACTGTCATCTGGTACCTTCTTAGGTAGAGGTAAATGTTGTCCTGCGGTAGTACTAACAAGGGCGGGCTTTTGCTGGCAACAGCGCCCCTGTTGACTCAAAACTCTAAATCTCCTATGTTTTTTGCTAGTTGCACTAGCTTAATTCTTTTTTAAGCATTTAGGGGTGCAAACCCAGAAAACACGACAAAATTGTGGCCATCTTGACACAATTTAATATTAACTTGATAAAAAACTTGATATAACAAGATTTTTCCTTTACTTTTTACTAATTAAAATTAGTTTTTTTTATTTGTTTTCACAACGTAAAAGTGTCAATATTGACACTATTTAAGCCAAACTTATTTTTAATAACAAAACTGAAACATCTACAGTAAAAAAAATAAGTGTGCATTTAAAAATATTTTTTTATTGAATTATTATATTGAAAACACAGCGCACATATATTTGATTGTTGGAATATTCATGTTATAAATATATATTTGGCACTTATTCCGGCTTTAATATATTAAGTAGATTGGAGGCTAACAGTGATCCAATAATTTAAGCGCAACTTACTATGTAAGTTACTATAGAATTTATTATTAAAAATAATGTTGACACTCGTAAATGTCATTTGTTTGCTTGGGATCATCCGTCGGGGTGGATTTAAGCAAATTAGAGTGGCGTGATTAAGCCTAGATTAATATGTCACCTCATATACTGTAAATTCAGAACCTGAACATAAAAATGCGGGATTGTCAAATCCTTGGTCCAAATTTCAAATCACTTTTGCGGGCAACTCAGCTGAGTGAAAAATAAAATATTTAATAAAATCCACCATTTAATTCGACTTTTTTTGGTTTATTTAAATTGGCAAATTTTGAATCTCTTGAGCAGATAACTCAACTAACAAAAGACAAAACTCAGCAAACAAATGCGGGATACATGAGTCAGGAATGCGGGATTCTAATGTACAATTTGTGATTTCCTGTATTTCAAAAAAATCATAGACATCATGTAAAAATTAACGAATCTGAAATTGTAGGATTGTCAAATCCAAGAACCAAGTTTCAAATCATAATTGCGAGGAATTTGAAATAAATATAATTTATGGGTGTCTCAAAAAGGATGTTAAAGGATCTAGAGTGGATTTGTGCTAATTCTTTTAGGAAGCACAGGCATTCTCAAAATTCACCCTATTCCATTTTAGGACGGCTAAAATTTAGAGCGTAATATTCACAAAATTGACATATTTAACAATAAAATTGACTAAAATATACATTCCTCTTCTTGAGTTTAAAATTTTAACAAATTTTTATTATGTTTTCTTCCAACACCAACCAAGTCAATGAGCTGTTCCCTGGCCTTGACAAAATCATGCAGGGCTACGATGGGTCTCTTAACGGTGAAGCCTCTGTCTATGGCCACTCCCAACCCGCAGGCCCCTCTGCAAGCACTACCCAGGGGTGTGTTCTTTCTCCTGCGTCCTCAAGCATGGCCCTGTTTGCCCATCATGCACAGGCAGCTGCTAACCAACATCCCTTATCAGTGATGGCATCTGGAACCAGCCATTTGAGCCATGGGGTCACTCAGAGAGCCCAGAACCCCAAAACAGCCAATCAGATGGCATTGTTAGTTCCCAAGATAGACACATCCCTCTCCCAGCCAATCAGCCTGCAAGACGCAGAAGAAAATTGATCACTCCAGACATTGTTCTCAAAATGGTTGAAAAGCAAGAGAAGCTTATGTCCCTTGGGGAAATTGCGGCCGCAATGGGGTTTGCAAAGTTCACTGTGGCTGCAACCCTGCGAGCCCATGCCAACTGTGCCCCTCGCCAAGAAGACCCCAACTGGTGCTTGTACCTCAACCAAAGGTGAAAAAGCCCACCCTCTCATGATGGCCATTATGGAACGTGACCCGCGGATGCCCCTGGTCCAGGTACGTCTCCAGTTGGGACTCCACGGCATCTTCACCAACAAAAGAATGGTGAATTCATGGATGCACAGAGTTGTGGTTGCTGCTAGAATCTTGTTCAATCAAGTTCTCAGTGGCCCCATTTTGGTGGATACCAACCCCTACAATTCAACAATTATTAATTTTATCAAAGGAAGGGCAATGAGGGCCCGTAATGACATCATCTTCCTATCATACGCCAAGATCTTGGCCAGTATCTAAGACTTTGGAGAGAAGCGCATCCAATCTGATGTGTACAAGCGCAGCCCAATCTTGTATCGGTTTTTTGGTGTTTTATTGGCAGTTTCTCCATTGGGCGTCAATTATTACTCGGCAATATCAAACACCGCAGATGGGTATGCCTACCAGACAGAGCTCAAGGACATGCTGGAGGAGTGGGCCACCCAAAACGCTGTGCACACAGTTGTACTGAGTGCAGAGATGGAGCAGCAGGAATGGGCTACCCAAGAAATCAGGGCTGCGGGGCATACCTACTGGTCCTACCCCATCAACTACGCCAACATGCACCTTGCAGATGTATGTCTCTACAATTTTGGTTCCGCTCTCAGGCGCTTAAAGCCTGCCACCTACAATGAACTATGCACCCAAATTGATATGGGTTATGAGCTTTTCCCTTCCGCGTCTGTCCAGGACTTATTTGATCTCATCATCTTCTATGCAAGTGATAGTGATAAGTCCAGAAAGGACCCCCGCCTCCCCCCACGCCACTCCATCCGTTTTTTCAAGCCCACATATGTGACAGAAGAAGAATTTGAGCAATTGAAGCAAACTGCTCTTGCTGCTCCTTCCCAGTCAACAGACCCTGCCTCCCCAACCCCCCATCAAGCCACCTGCCTTCCAACCCTGACTCCCAAGCCACCACCCATTCCCTCCCCACTATCTCTGATGCCGCCCTTTTCACAGGCGCAGATGAAGATGACATCCATTCCGCCCATTCCCTCCCCTTTCCGACCTTTGATTAGTGAATAAATCTTTTCTTTGTGACAACTTATTAAAATTGATATCTCTCTTTCAATTCATACTTAATAATATTTTCTTTTTACATTATCAACACTTCCCATAATTAATACAATGTTGTACATTTGATGTGGTAGCATATACTTATTTCCGAGGATATTTTCATCATCATCATTAATAAATTGAAGACAATAAACGTAAATATTGCATTAGAATATTGCAATTAGACGTCAACTATTGATATTTTGATATTATGTGCATAACTTAATGCATTTTATTTAATAAAATTCATTGTAAACAAGGCCTTTTTATTTTAATTTATTTAAATTGACTGTGTTTATATTACAGAGCCATTAACGCTTAGTACAAATATTAATAATTAGTGTATTTTACAGCCTGTATATTTACCTATTGGTAATAATTCTGTAAACTTTTCAGTCGGATTTTGTGAGGTAATAATAATGTAATGTGTTAATAGAATACTGTTTATTGTCATTAATTGGCTGATTTTCTTTGATGTGGCAATTGTGCATTTTTTGATGTTTACCCACTAGTATCTAATTGGTTGGCTTCACATCCAATTGCACAGGCAATAGGAAAACAAGCCACCACCCCGGGACTGGATGTGGTTGGAGTGGCGGCTTGTTTTCCTATTGCATGTGCAATTGGATTTGAAGCCAACCAATTGGATACTAGTGGGTAAACATCAAAAAATGCACAATCGCCACATCAAAGAAAATCAGTCAATTAATGACAATAAGAAGTATTCTATTAACACATTACATTATTATTACCTTGCAAAATCCGATTGAAAAGTTTACAGAATTATTACCAATAGGTAAATATACAGGCTGTAAAATACACTAATTATTAATATTTGTACTAAGCGTTAATGGCTCTGTAATATAAACACAGTCAATTTAAATAAATTAAAATGAAAAGGCCTCATTTACAATGAATTTTATTAAATAAAATGCATTGAGTTATGCACATAATATCAAAATATCAATAGTTGACGTCTAATTGCAATATTCTAATGCAATATTTATGTTTATTGTCTTCAATTTATTAATGATGATGCCAAAAATATATATGCGTCAAAGATAGTACTATAAAAGCCAGTTTTTTGATGGAATTCAAAAAAATGTCATCAATCTATAACTTAATCAACAAATTAGAAGCTCACCTGCAAAAGGTTGTTGAAATTGAGAAAAACATCAGAGAAATAGTGACAGGAAAGCTAGGGGACAAGGGCCAGCCACTGATCCAACCAAAAGAAGATGCCCTGAACAAATTGGAAAACATTATAGATGAAAGAAAGAAAAATTACTTAATCTACAGGGAACTATTTTATCAAGTCTAAAGTTCAACAACACAGGATACAATTTGTGGGAGTTCTGGCAGGGGGCCAAAGAAAACAATGAGAAGATCAGACTAATAGAAGGAATAGAAATTCAAAAGGAAATCAACATCAATGAAGAGGAAACCGACCAAATGGAAACAAATGAAAATGAAACACAAGAAAGAAGCAGAAGCGCATCAAGAAATACAGAAGCTTTATCAAATGAAAATCAAGAGGAAGCACAAGTTGCAAGAAGAATAAGAAAGATTAAGACTAAGAAAATTAATGAAGAGCATCCAACGCTCATGAAGTTTGCCAATATGGCGCCTGTGGCTGAGGGGGCCACAGGGGAAACAATCAGTAAGTCTTTTTATGTTTAACTTATATTTATTTTTAGTCATCACCAGGAATGGGGATGAGGTCGCGGAAGTGGCGGCTTTTATGCCAAGTTGGTTTTACGGGGCTACCAGTCACTGGTGGCCCCTTTAAAACAAACAAATAAAAATAAAATAAATAAAAAAGTTCAGCAGAATATGAATATGTTTTTTAATAGTGAAGCTCAAATCAGGGAATATCAACCACCCGCGGGGTGCTTGCCATGGATAAGAGAAGCCTACAAATTAGGATCAACAATCAAAATAAAAGTAATGAATGAAATTCACGGGGATTTGAAACTGAACTTCGATAAATACATATATGAAAGCGTTCAAAGGTTCCCATTCTCAAATATCAACAAATACAAAAAAAATTGAATAAAAACCAATTTTCAAATAGGAAATGAATATCTGAAATCAGCAATTTTTAATGAAATTTTTAAGGCTCTATCAAATAAAGTCGGTGATGCAATCCTAGTAAATAGTTTTAAACCTTTAATGATATTGTTTGCTGAGGCCTGGGGGGCAGATTCAAGTCAGGCGCCCCCGGTACCCTCTTCAAGTTCAACCAAACGTCCTATATCAATAGGTTAATACAAACATTCAAAAAATTATGCATGTTCTTGGAGAAATATACCTTGCAAAGGATCCATGTCGCGGTGTACCTGGGAATCCTGTTCCATTGCATACTGAAAGCCAACATGAAAAAATTAGAAGATGTACCTATACAGATTGACATATGCCGCGTAGCCCTTGACAGACAGAAAACACCACAGGGATACAGGACAGTCAAGCACGTCCTCTATGATTCATTTGCATTGGCAACACTATACGGGTACTACATGCCCCCCCAAAAAACCTGCTAATTGATTCCCTCACCTGTCTGCCTTTTATAAGACGTTTGGCCACCACTGGGGTGCTGAGCGCCACTCCCCTAGCAATTGGCGCCAGAGTCATCCACCACATACAGGAGAGTATGTGGTCCCAATTAGATGCATTAGCTGAAAATTTAATTTTGGGGTATAATTCCCCGGAATAAGCACATTCCCCTTGCAATTTGCATTCCCCTAATAAATCATTTTCCCTTGCAAAAAAACTTTTTTATTTTTTATTTATTTTTAAATATTAAAATTTAAATATTAATATTTTAATACTAAATACTTCACTATTTTAAAATTTTATTTGTAAAATTTTAATAGTAAAATATTTAATATAAAAATATTTAATATTAAAATATTTACTGTTAAAATTTTAATACTAAAATATTTAATAGTAAACATTTAATATTAATATTATATAATATTAAAATATTTAAAAGTAAAATATTTTAATATTAAATATTTTACTATTGAAAATATTTAATATTTTAATATTGAATAAATCACAATTAAATAAAAAATTGGTGTATTTTGAATATTTAACCTTTACTATTAAACTATTAAACTTTTAAGATTTTTAATTATATTTTTATTTTAAAATTTTATTTTTTATTTTAATTTTTAGTAGGCAAATTATAGTATTAATATATCTAAATATATTACAAGATAATTTTTAAAGTTGCAACCACGTCAAATATTTAAAAATAAGTTAAAAATGTTTTTATTTATTATTTATTATCTTGTCAAGGTTGGGCCCATTTATCACAAAGATAAACATGGAGAATTGAATTTATCTGCATAATGCGACCCACTCCACCTATGTTCCAAACACGTAATTGTTTAGGACTTGAATTACCTTTCCCTTGTAATATGATTTGGTAAACATATTTGATATACTTGAACTGTGTCCTAAGTACAAATTAGTAAGGAATACATAAAAATCATTGGTTGCCGTGTCGTGTAGCTACAGTGGCACTGAAATACCAAGGAGCAGATGATGACATGCAAGGTCCAATTTGTGGCTTAGAAAAGCTAAAGTACTATCAACAATTGACAATTATTTAAATAAAAATTCTATTTCTATCTTTTTTAATTTATTCATTTATTAGTTCAACACTCAATACAATATTTAGTGCATTATAATAAAAATATATTCTTCATACCTAGTATAGTTAATTTTACTTACCTTTTCTATGTATTCTTATATGTCTATAATACAATCACATGTCACATTATTATATATAAATAATAATTTGAGTCCTAATAAAAACAAAATAAATAAAAATAAAAACAAATAAAAACGGGGCGCCCATTTATCTGAGTGGCTTGGAGGCCAGGGCTTTGGGGAGAAAGGATTCTGAGTGCTTGTAAAAAGCTGCCACCACATTGGGTGGCATTGCAAATTGGCTGACCTCAAGAATATTGAATAGGTCCTCAGTGTCCTGAGGAAGGCCTTGTTTCACCTTATTCTTGATCCACCCAAAGACCTCCTCAATTGGGTTAATAAATGGGGAATATGGGGGGAGGAAGAGGAGTCTCATTGGGTAGTCTGCAAGGCAGTGGCTGGCAGAATGGCTATTTTTATCAATTGGCGGGAACTAAGACACAACCAGATCCACTTTGTGGAGCCCAACATTATCAAGCACAACAACGTTGGTTGTGCTGCTGTAATTTATCCAAAGGTACTCCTTGACGGCTTGGAGAAAATTGAGAAAGGTCCTGCTGTTATGGGAGCCTTTAATCATCTGATACTGGTCCAACCCGCGAGGACCAAGAAGCACAACCATTGAATAGGTCTGGAAACAGACAGCTGCACAATGAGCTACACTGTCCTTGGGCCCCTTCTTGACCCACCCATGCCTAGACCTGAGTGAGGAGGAAAACGACAATTTGTCAATATAGAAGAACTGGACATTCCCAGTCTCCTTTAGTGCCAGATATGTCTCGGCATAAATGTGTCAATCCTTGATGGTCTTTTCACTGTTCCTATTGTATGGAGAAACTCCAAGCACCTTCCACAAGAAGCCCAAATCAACCATTGTTTTGTATACAAGGGTTTTAGAAACAGAAAGCCCAAACTCTGTGGCAAGCATTGATTGGACAGCAAGTGTGTCCAGGTGGCAATCCCTGGCTACCCATTGCTTAATTGTGTTGATTTGTACGGGCTTGAGGAGTTTTGGCTGTCTTTTTGCCTTGGTGGATTTGGCAATTCGCCCGGTGTTGCCATACTTGGTGTTGATGTCAGCAATGTACCTGGCCGTGACACCAAATCAGGACGCAATATCCTGAACCGCCATCCCCCCGTTTAAGCAGTTGAGGAGAGCTTCACGCTCACTATCCGTCAACTGACGCCGGCCCTTGGCAGGTACCACGGCATCCTGGCTACCAGGCTCAGCACAGGGGATGGGGACCTTTGTGTAGAAGGTGGGATCACACTTGGTTGGCTGGCGCCGTCAATGGTGGCATACAATACAGGCACAGATGGCTCTTCAGTGGTGGCCAATGGCTCATAGGAGGTATCAAAGACGCGGGGGCAGGAAGTGGCAACTCTTGGGTCAAGAGTGCGGGGCCGGGTGACGACTGGGTACACAGTGGAGGTGTAAGTAACCTCAGTGTTCCTGGTGACCCTGGTGTAGGAGACTTTTGTGGCAGGCCTTGAGAGTGGCTTCTGCCTGGGATTCAAGCTGGTTGATTGGGCCTGGGACGCGGGAGGTGGTTGGCTGGCAATGACACCTTAGGAGGCCTGTGTATTGGCATGACTCCCTTCAAGTTGGGTTCTGGGTCTGTTCTTGGACCCTCTGGGATGCCCTTGTGGACAGGCTGCCCCGCGGGCTGGTGCAGGAGCGGGTTGGGAATGTGATTGACAGTCCATAAAAAAAATCAAAAATATATTTTAGATTAAATATGTATTTATTTGGAGTTATTGGTTTAGTTGTGGGTAGTTGTTTTCTCTTGATTTAGCCTTGAATAGTAGCAGAGTTTCTATATCCGTGATTTGAAGTGAATAATATTGTATACTTTCCGGGTTTGGATGATTTTAAAGTTTAATAACTTTTTATGTCTAATTATGGTTAATGAGATTGAATTTTTCATTTGATTTTAGTTGTGGTGGAGCTTCTTGATTTGGGTTGGTGTTTCCTAGTTTCTTACTGTACATTCAATTTGGATTCCAGTTCCTGCAATTAATATCTGAGTTTACTAGTGGCATTCAAAAGTGATTTGAAATTTGGTTCTTGGATTTGACAATCCCGCAATTTCAAAAAACATAGTAAACTTAATGAAAATGGTTGATGGATTTGAACACTTCAAATCTGATTCTAGTTAATTCATTTTGTCCATAGGAAATATGCAGCTCAACTTGAACTTTACAAAGTGTCTATGAGTTCCCGCATTTTCAAATATTCAAATAAATATCCAAAAAAAACAATTTAATTTAAAAAAGGCTATCCCGCAAAAGTGATTTAAAATTTGGACCAAGGATTTAAAAATCCCGTATTTTTACGTTCAGGTTCTGAATTTACAGTAAATAATGTCGTAAGTGACGTTGTCAACACTTTACCCTTTTCAATACTGAAGACTACTTTCTTAACAACTTCAGATATATACAATGGTAAAATATCATATTACCACTACCCAAATATTATTTTTAATAAAAGAATAACCTTGATACTTTTTTAACTTATTTTCATATTTTTTTAATTTTTATATGTGAACAAAAACACACAGAAAACGGTTAATATTTGCTAGCCCACATAAATTTAATTAAGCGTACTATAAAAAACATAGTAAATTTTTAAAAAAATGTCAACAGTGACAATGTCATCAAAAATAATGTCTACAATTTTTGTAATTGACAGTGAGAATTCAGCTTTTTTTACTAATTGTCACTCATAATGTCGGCGCTTTTCAGTTCTCACATATAAAACTTTATGTTTTACATAATAAAACTTCTCATTTTTTGATATATTGTATTTTTAAATTTTCTCTTCTATATTTTCTAATTTTTAAAAAAAAATCTATATGTAAATATACTTTCACATAAATATCTTAACTTTTAATTTTTTATTAAAAACTATAATAAATTAAAACCTATACAAGTATTTTTTACCTTTTAAATGCCAAGAAAAGCCATCTAAGATTTAATTTTTTTATATATTATGATTTTTAGGTTGTTTTATTTGTTTTTTACATAAATTTCTTTATTTTAAACCCTTTTACTTATTATTTTAGGACAAAAACACTTTCAAATAGCCCAAAGGAACCAAACGTCCTTCAAAGCCAACCAAACCCACCAAAAAGAAGCCTGTCTCATCAAAGAAGGCCACTCCAAAAACATCCCCAAAGCCCTCACCAAAGCCCTCCCATGAGCCCTCTCCTGAGAAGAGCCCTGCCCATTCCACTGGGGGAGAGGAAACTGATGGCTCTCTTACAGAGCACAGTTTTTACAACTTGGCTTCTGACAAGGAGCCAACCAAGAAGAAGCGCTTGGCCCAAAAGTCCCCACCCAAGGTTAAGTCTCCTGCACATGAGGAGCACCACAATAAGCCCCCTTCTGCTTCCCCACCACCACCAAACTCCCCCCTTCAAGCTTGTCTGGGGATGATTCAAAGCCCCACCCCAATTACTTCCCTGGCTTCTGCCATGCTCCTGCTGGCCCCTGGGACCCTCTGTTGGCCCACAATATCTGCAACGTTGACAGCAAATTTAAGGTTCCCTCTTCCTTGCCCAAATACTTCCCAATCATGAGTGTAAAGGATGGGCCGGTCATGGTGGCCAATGGGTATATTTTCTCTTGTAACAATGCTAACCAGGGCTTCAAGAGCCGCCATTACACCTGCAAGGACCGCTCCTGCTCAGTGCGGCTCAACACTGAGCGCTGGGACTTGGTTCAAACCATCAAGGGCAAGCATACTGGCATCATGCCAAATACCACCATAGCCTGCCTCCTCAAATGGTATCTTGTCCAGGTGATGCCCACCTCCAAAGATCTTTCTGCCACCCAGCTGGCCGTGCTTGCTTGCAAGTATCTCTCCCCAACCAACTTGAAGAGGATGTCAACCTACAATCAGTTGGTCAAGTTTTTAAGTGATAGGCATCAAGCCTCCAATCCCCTGGCCAAGAGCGCCACTAAAATTGAAGATTTGGTCCTCACAGATGCCCTCAAAAACACTGAGGATGGTGAGATATTCCTGCTCCATGACAATGGGCAGGAAATGGAGGATAAGATTCTAGCCTACGCCACAACCCAAAACCTGAAGCAGCTCAATACTGCTACCACCTGGCTGTGCAATGGCACATTTGCTACTTGCCCCTCTCTCTTTAAGCAGCTTTGGGTCCTGCATGGGCAGTTTGATGACCAGGTTATCCCTCTTGTGTTCTTTCTCCTTCCTGGTTCCAAGACTGAAGTCTACACTGTCACAAGTGACAAACTCCTATTGACCATGCTTACTGGAAAGCTTCAACTACAGGATTTGCACCCTGACACCCTGCAGGCCGCCAGCCTGCAGGACCAGCTGCCCGGCCGCCCACAGATTTTTGGGTTTGAACCAGAGCAGGATTTGACTTTGGAAAACCCTTTAAGACTTGATGAGTCAAAATCACCCACATTGACACTCCCCACGCTGAAGGTTCCTGTTAACTCAACCAATTAGTGGGCAGGCCTAGCCATAGACCCTGAAATAACTTGGGCCACCACGGAAGGGGAAACAAAAAAACTTCCTATAGAATGCGGGCCGCCCAGAGATGACCAATCCCATGGACCAATAAGTAAACTTGAGTATTCTCAGTTTGAATCAGCCTATGAAATAACTCCTGCAATGGATGCCACCAAGGACTGGAAAAATCTGGTAAACAGTAACACCCGGGCCAAAGAAATTGGTAAAAGTTTTCCCATGACAGATGGGCATACTTATACCCTGGACCTCACGGAAGTTGCCCATTGTCATTCTTGCAATAAAGTGACATGAATCTTTGGTTCAACCAGGCTATTACATATTTGATATTAGTTCTATTTCATTTACAGTCTACCTCCCGCAGTTCCACACCTCACACCCAACAACCCCAAGAAACCACGGACCAGCTGCCTGGCCTTTATTGTCCACCAGGAGCTCCCTACGGCCCAGTACATTTCACTGTGTACCCCCCAACCATGTGTATTTGGAGTTCACCCTAGAGGAAATCCTAATCTACAACTCCAAGGCAAGAACTAGAGAGAACAAGACTGTTTACAGGGAAGGCCACAAAATCACTATACCTCCCCTTCTATTCCGCGACAAGTACAACCATCTGCCCGCGTATTTGGTCCCAATGACTCTGCCTCTCACCCCGCGGCCTGACCGCCCGCAAGAATCTGTTGCCGCCAATAAATCCACTTCCACCCAGATATTTGGAGTGATGTACATCACTTTTACCGGCTTGATAGATTATATGATACCTGCCAGCGGACCTTGGGCTCTCCTGGGCAAATTGTTATCTTATATTGTAAAGTTAGCTCCAATCTTGTGGTGGGCCCTCCCTGCCGGGCCCAAGGGCTGTCTGCCTGTGGGTTCCCAGGAACCTCCCACAGGCTAGATCCCTGACATTATGGTGATCTACCTTAAACACAGTAACTGGGCCCCAAGATGTTGATATTTCTTGGGGCATCTTGTATGCTACTTTTATTGATCTCAGCTTACTATGCATACAAGCTAGCTACCAATCTAACTGCATCAGCAATCTGACACCAAACCAGTACATAACCAAAAGACACTTTGCTTGGCGTTGAGAAGACCAAGACCCCAAACTTGCAGGTTCAGAACATTATAGTAAACCAGACCACAACCAAGGTGGACATGCCGCAGATGGGGAAGCTCACCCTAGAAGAAGCCAGAAGAGCCATGTCATGCCAGTCCTCTGTCTTCACTTTAATGCCATCACAAACTCATATTCCAACAACACTGAGAAAGTCCTTGGAGTGGCCTCCATGCTCTCTGACAATGCCTTAGACTGGTTTGGGAAGGCCAATTCTGAGGACGTCAAGTTCTGTCTGGACTACTCCCAATTTGAGAGTGAACTGATGGCCACTGGCAACAAACAAGACACCCGCCATCACACCCTCATCAGTTTACTAGACATCTGACAAGGATCACACACTCTACAAGCCTACACCAACAGGTTCCTGAAACTGAAAGCCATAACCCAACTCAAGGACAAGCTATTAGCCATCTTGTACCACCAAAGAGCCTGCCCTGCCTTGAAGGAGCTCCTTAAGCACCACCCCCCTACGCTTGGCCTAGATGAACTACTCCTTTTGTGTAGAGGGTTGATCCTGAACCAGGAAAGCGCCCCCTCTCACACTCAGCACACAAATTGAGCCCCAACGCCCAACAGACCAGGAATGTCCCCTGATGAATTACAACACCACTACTGTGAAGGGTTGTGTTTCTACTGCCATGAACTTGGCCACCTCACTAAGGCTTGCCCCAAGAAGAGTGGTCCCACAGTTTCCTTGGAACAAATAAACACCTCCACCCAGTCTTACAAATTTATCCAAGTCAAAGCAAAAACACTCACAACATCCCAGACTGTTGAAGCTTTTATTGATACTGGAGCAGAGGAGAGCTTTATTGACGCCACCCTTGAAAAGGACCTAGGACTAAAGGCCACCACTGAAGGTGTCAAAGTAATCATGGAAAACAGCTCTTACAACTTGGGATTCAGGTGCGCTGCCAAGTTGCCATTGAAAATTGGTCAGAACACCTACCCAGCGCTCCCCATCATCCTGAAGGGACTTCCCCACCCCTTGATCCTAAGAGACTCCTGGTCCCAAAGACATGGCACTATCCTAAATTTCTGTAATCAAACAGTTGCCTTGAAGGGAGACAATTTGTGTGATGTGGTGCCATTCCAGCTGGTTCCAACCAGCAAAAGACCCAACACACTCCTGACCCCTGAAAATGGAACCCAGTGGTGGGGATCCTACCTGCCTCTTTAGAGAAGTGGAACCACGTCTTCAGCAAGAAAGCAGCAACCCATCTCCCCAACCACTCAATCTACAACCATGCCATAGACCTGTTACCAGGAATCCAACCACATCACAGCCCCATCTACAGCTGCAACCATTGTGAACAAGTAGCCCTAAAGACATAGCTAGAGGACATGACAAAAAGAGTTCATCTGGATGTCAAAGGCCCCTTGCTTGTCACCCATGCTGTTTATAGGGAAGAAAGATGGCAGAATGTGTCCCTGTGTGAACTACCAGAAACTGAACAACACTACAGTGAAGAACCGCTATTCCATTCCCAACACTGAGAACCTTTGTGACATATTGACTGGATCTCAGGTGTACTCAAAAATTGATATGAGAGACGCCTTCAACCAGATCAGAATCAAAGAAGGAGACAAATACAAGACGGCTTTCAAAACCAGATATGGGTTGTACAAATACATAGTTATGCTGTTTGGCTTGTGCAATGCCCCCAGTACTTTCCAAAGGATGATCAACTCTGTCCTAGGCAAGTACATTGACCAGTTTTGTGTTGCATATTTGGACAACATACTCATATACAGCAAGTCACATGAGGAACACCTCCAACACCTTGACTGTATACTGGAGAAACTCTCACAGGCCAACTTACACGCCAAGCTGAAGAAATGTGAATTCTTTCAGTCTGAAGTCAAATTCCTGGGATATGTGGTGAAGACTGGTGGGTTGGCTATGGCGTAGGACAAAGTGGAATCAGTGACAGCCTGGCCAGTAACCAATTGCAGAAAGGACATGAGAATTATTTTGGGCCTGGCAAATTATTGCAGGGATTTCATCCAAAAATTTTCTCAAATTATATTGCCCCTGACCTGTCTTTGCTCTGAAAAGGTCCAGTTTGTCTGGACTGAGGAGTGCACCTCTGCGTTTGAGGCCCTAAAATTTACGTTCACCTCTGTTCCTGTCCTGGCAATGCCAGAACCATCTAAACCTTTTGTGCTGGAGACAGATGTGTCTGACTTTGAGGTGAACGGGGTCCTTTTTCAGGAAGGAGGGGATGGTATGCTACATCCTGAAGCATATTGCTCCAAGAAGATGCTACCAGCTGAAGGGAACTACCCTATATACAACAAGGAGATGCTAGCTATAATTAAGACATTGAAGCAAAGGTGCAGGTACTTGTACAGTGCTAAACACCCAGTAAAGGTTCTGACAGACCACAAGAACTTGGTTTACTTCTTTAAACCACGCCAGCTGAACCAACAACAAGCAAGATATTTCTTAGAACTGATTGACTACACCTTGACCATAGACTACAAGACAGGAAAGGTGAATGTGGTATCAGACGCCTTGAGCAGGAGAGCCAACCTGATTCCCTCCTCCACAGAAATCAAGGACTGCAACACCCATACACTACTAGATCCTGTCAGCCTAGGAATACAACTGACTTACTTGAAGATTACTGCCAGCAAACCCAACATCATAAGAGCCCAGAAACAAGACACCTATTCAACCAAACTAGTCCAAGCCCTGAAAAAGGACCCAGATTGCCATCACTCAAAGAAAGGATACTCCCTGAAAGGCACTACCCTGCTGCTCCACAACAGAATCTACGTACCCAAAGGCCCAACCCAAACAAACATATTGATTGACCACCACAATTCAGAGATGGCTGGCCACCCTGGTAGACACAAATCCCTCTTAAGCATCAAGCAGAACTACACATGGCCAGTTATGGACAAGGAAGTAGCTGCCTACATCAACGGTTGTGAAACCTGCGGAAGAATCAAGGCGTGTCACTCAAAGCAAGAAGGACTACTGAGACCTCTGGACATCTCTGCTGGACCCTGGAAGTCAGTGTCAATGGACTACATAGTATAGCTCTCCCCTTCAAGATCCTTTGACGCAATCCTAGTCATGATTGACCAATTCACAAAGATGGTGTACTTCCTCCCAACCACTACCCACTGCATGCAGCTGAGACTGCCAGACACTTCCACGACCACATCTTGACACAACACGGCACTCTGGAAAAAATCATCACCAATTGAGGACCCCAGTTCACTTCTCACTACTGGGCCCAAGTGATGAAAGATCTTGGAATAAAACGTTGCGTGTCAACCTCCTACCACCCACAAGACAGACAAAATAAAAAAGTCAACCAAATCTTGTAATAATACCTCCAATGCTACACCAACGCAGACCAAGACAACTGGGCAGAGATGTTACCCATGGCACAATACACCTATAACAGCAAAAACCACGCATCCGCAGGCATATCCCCCCTTCAAGGCCAACTATGGGTTTGATCCATCATGGGACCCTAGTATTGGCAGCAAGGAACAGAATACAGCAGGACAAACCTGGATTGAACAAATACACACCACCCAAGAAACCTGCTTAAGGAACCTGACCCGCGCCATTAAGACCTACAAGGCGTTTGCTGAATAGAAAAGAGTTCCCGGGAAAACCCTGGAGATAGGTGACAAAGTTTACCTTGACTCATGGAACGTTCCCCTACACGTAACCAGTAGGAAGTTAACTCACTGCTGCTGCGGCCCTTACAAGATTACAAAGCAAATAGCAGAAGTGGCGTACAAACTAGAACTGCCACCTACTTGGAAAATCCACAAATCTTCTACCAATCATTACTATTCAAGAAAGAAGGAACCTTCCTTCCCCACCAGAAGATCAAGACCAGCCCCCTGCCCATCCAAGAGGGACGCTCAATCAAATACAAAGTGTAGTACATCCATAGACACCACCTCCACTACAAGACCCCACAGTACTACGTCAAATGGGTAGGTTATCCCCCAAAGAAAGCTCCTGGAAACCTGTCTCCAACCTGCCTAACGCACATGGAGCCATACAGCAATACTTGGACAAGAGAGGTGGGAAGAAGGAGGGCAACAGGAGAGAAGGGGATGATGTCACAAGTGACAAACTCCTATTAACCATGCTTACTGGAAAGCCTCAACTACAGGATTTGAACACTGACACCCTGTGGGCCGCCAGCCTGCAGATTTTTGGGTTTGAACCAGAGCAGGTTTTGACTTCTTAAAATCCTCTAAGGCTTGATGAGTCAAAACCATCCACATTGACGCTCCCCATGCTGAAGGTTCTTGTTAACTCAACCAATTAGTGGGCGGGCCTAGCTATAAACACCAAAATAACTTGGGCCACCACAGAAGGGGAAACAAAGAAACTTCCTATACAATGTGGGCCGCCCAGAGATGACTAATCCCATGACCTGATAAGGAAACTTGAGTATTCTCAGTTCAAACCAGCCAATGAAATAACTCCTGCAATGGATGCCACCAAGGACAGGAAAACCCTGGTAAACAGTAACACCTGGGCCAAAGAAATTGGTAAAAGGTTTCCCATGACAGATGGGCATACTTATACCCTGGACTGTCAGGAAGTTGCCCATTGCCATTCTTGCAATAAAGTGACATGAACCTTTGGTTTACCCAGGTTATTCTATATTTGATATTAGTTATATTTCATTTAAAGTCTACCTCCTGTGGTTCTGCACCACACACCCAACAACCCCAAGAAACCGCAGACCAGCTGCATGGCCTTTATTGTCCACCAGGAGCTCCCTACGGCACAGTACATTTCACCATGTACCCCCCAACCATGTGTATTTGGAGTTCACCCTAGAGGAAATCCTAATCTACAACCCCAAGGCAAGAACTAGAGAGAACAAGACTGTTTACAGGGAAGGCCACAAAATCATTATACCCCCCTGCTATTCCGCAACAAGTACAACCACCTGCCCACGTATTTGGTCCCAATGACTCCACCTCTCACCCCGTGGCCCAACCACCCGCAAGAATATGTTGCCGCCAATGAATCCACTTCTATCCAGATATTTGGAGTGATGTACATCACTCTTACTGGATTGATAGATTCTATGGTACCTGTCAGCAGACCTTGGGCTCTCCTGGGCAAATTGCTCTCTTATATTGTAAAGTTAGCTCCAGTCTTGTGGTGGGCCCTCCATGCCAGCCCCGCGGGCAGACAGCCTGCAGGTTCCCAGGAACCCCCCACAGGCTGGATCCCTGACATACACCAGAGCATTCAAAATTGTCCGGGACACTTTGAGCTCCCTTCCCACCAACCAGCTTCCCCCTCCCACTCACGCCACAAGGGCAAATCCCTCCTCCGCTGAGAAGGATGAGTTGACCCTAGCCACTGAGTAGCTAGCTCACGCGTGCTTACTTGGGCCAAAGGTTATCATAATGGAATTTGAGAAGCTCAGTTCAGAGCCTTCAAGGCCACCTTCAATGGAGAAGTCCAGGTCTGCTTCTTCCATTTTAGGCAGGCCCTCATCAAGAATCTCAAGAGTGAGAAGGACCTTTTTGAGAAGTATCTTAACAATGGTAAGGGGAAGTGCCGCTTTGCCTTGACTCAGTTTGCTGCCTTGGTTTTTGTGCACCCTGAGCATACTAGGATTGGCTTTGAGGCCCTCCTGGAGGATGCTTACACCAAGAAGCACTCCACCATCTTCAAAGGTTACTTGGATTACTTTGAGCGCCATTGGGTGGGCAAAAAGGTGACTGTCTGGAGAGGTAAGAGTGTGGCCACTGCCCCTTAGAATTGCCAAGGCCCCTGCCTCAGGGGGGGGAGATGAAGACCACCTCTAGCCTTGAGGTTTGGCACAAGCACCTGAAGGTGAAGTTTGGGTCAAACCCCAAATATAACAAGTTCTTCCAGAAGCTGCAGGAGGAGCAGGCCCAGACTGTCTCCAAGTTTTGCAACCTGGCCAACCAGGTGGCCCCCAAGAAGCAAAAGTCCAAGGAGCAGGACTACCAGGAGGACGTTCAGAAGGTTGTAAAGAAAAAGTATAAGGTGGCAGATATTAAGAAGTACCTTGAGGACGTTGCCACTACTCTTGCTGGTGGCTTTAATTAGCTTAATAAACCTTGCTTTGCCTGTATATTTTTTACTTTTAAACTTTTAAATTTTTAATTTATTTATAGTGTACTAATCTTTTTATGTAAAAATGGTAAGTTTCAGATACAGTCTCAATGTGGTTTAGTAAGAAATATCTTAATTTTGTTAATTTATCTTTAAGGTATGAGATATTTTCAGTTATGCTTAAATGAAGTATAATAAATTTAAATTGGAATTTTCTTATATTTTTAGTTATTATTATATATAAAATATCTTTTTTTGGTTCATTGGAATTTTAATTTTTATGGAAATAAAAATAATTTTATAATAAAGAGTGTAATTTACATAGTAACCTGAAAGATAGTTGCTTATATCTCCTTATTCTTATTACTTATGGCAATTTTTTATTGCAGTTTTGAACTCTCTGCGGTCATTCTAGTATAATAATTATTTTAAAATAATTTTTTATTAAAAATGTTCAGGGTAAAGTGTTTTGTTAATTAAAAAAGTGTCGACATCCAGGAAATGGTAGGACACACTATTTCGAAAACAGCGCCTCAAAAAATGCCATCTCAAATTTAATTTGAGATGGCATTTTTTGCGTTAGTGATTTTGAATCACAAAAAAATAAAATAAACAATAAAATAGTTAAAATTTACATATACTTTATTAATGCGGCATCTCAAATTTACGCCATCTCAATTCCGTCACTTTGAGTCAGATTAATTAAATCTTATTTTGCTAACTTTATTTACATATGAAAACACTTGGTGTGGGGCATGTTTACGCCATCTCAACTTAACATCATTTATCTTAAACTAAAATAAGCTCATACCCAGACTAAAATAAAGCCTGTGGTATAGTGCCAGAAGATGTTCCTATAGTATTAATCTAAGACACTTATAATAAGAACAACCTAAATAGACGCCACTATGATAGTCCTTCTAGTGATTGTCATTGCTGGGTAAAAAAACCAGTTTTTTTGTATGTAATTTATAACTTTATTATACATGGATACATTGATAAGGGTTTCCTTAATAAAATATTTTAATAGTAATTTTAATATGGAAGGGGGAGATTACGCCATTTTGATTTACGTCACTTCAAATTCCACTGAGTTTCATATCACCCAATTGATTCAAGGCACACAATGGATAGGGGGAAATAAGGGGAAATTGCCTATGACTCCAGGCTACACTATATCAATTCCCTCACCGCAATTCTTGCTTTCCACTTTTCAAAAGTATAGTTTTACATCAAAAACAATATTAATAAAAAATGTAAGAAAACATATAAAACTTTGAAAAAATATAATTTTTGATCTCCTCTAAACAACTGGGTACTTTTTAACCCCAGTTGTATAAGCTAGTTTTTGAGAAATTCAAGTTTTACTCTTTGGCCCAGTTGAGGTAGCTCCACTGTAAATTTGTTAATTTAATATAAAAAATGGTCAAAAACACTATGTTTTTGAGCTACAGCACCTCAATTACGTCACTTCAAAAACACCATCTTGAGAGCAAGTTTTCAGTCAAAACTCAAAGTTTTGCATACTTGTAATACCAATAAAAAATTATTTTTACAAAATAAAAAACATTGAAATTCTGATAGTATATATTTTGTAATCTTCTCTACAATTCTATGTAAAAATATTGATACTTTTATATTGAAAACATTCTCATTTCTCTCTTTAAAAACAATCCTAAATTGCTCATATTTTGATACTAATTCACTTTTAGATGCCTCCCAAGTCCATCAACAAAGCTATGTCCAAGGCCTCCAAAAGCAAGACAACTCCTCCCAAGGCCAAGAAGGCCAAAACTACCCTTAAAAAGCAGCCTGCTAAGGGTAAAGCTCCTCCCAAGACACATACGTCCTCACCAGAGCCTGAGGAAAAAAGCCCAATTCCTCCCCATTCTCCTTTTGTTTACTCCCCTTCAGACCCTCAAGAGAAGTTGTTCAACTCCAATCGCCATTCTGAACCCACTCAGAGCCTGAGGATAAAGAGGAGCAGGAGCCTGGTGCTCCTGCAGATGAGCCAATTGAGCTCTGGGATCTTAACTCAATCCACAATGTATGCAACCAAAATGACACCTTTGCTGTGCCAACAACATACCCTATGAGCTATTTAAGTATGACAAAGAAAGGGGGTGCTGGCTTTTTTCACAAGGGCTACAGCTTCAGCTGCAACAACAAGAAGAAGCCCATCCGTCAACATCACTTCAAATGTGATAACGTTGGCTGTCCAGCTAGACTTACCACCTATGGGTTCACTCAGTTTAAAGCCCTGACTATTGGGCATGACTGTGCTGAGCCTTTCAATCCTCTATATCAACTGATCCGCTGGTTTCTTTGCCAGGTGATCCCAACCACAAAGGACCAAACTGCAACTGAGGTTGTAAACAATGCACTCATTAATCTATATGATACCCAACTGGCAACTGTTGGTGGTGCCTCAAAACTTCAGAGATATCTCACTGACCAGAGATATACTCTGAGAACTGAAGGCGTCAGTGCTACATCAATTGACCAATTGATTCTAACTGAGGAGCAAAAGCTTTCACAGAATGAAGAGAGATTCCTCCTTCACTATGATGGACAACATGCCCCAGGGAGGACCATCTGCTTTGCAACAAGCCAGGATCTTTGCAACCTGTTAAAATGCAAGACCTGGCTTGCAGATGGCACTTTCTCCACCTGCCCAAAGCTCTTCAGCCAGCTTTGGAATATCCATGGGCAGGTTGGCAATCTAGTTCTTCCCCTGGTCTTTTTTTTTTCCTCCCAAATAAGAAGCAGGAAACTTATGTCTGGGCTCTAACAATATTAAAGTCCAAGTTGGATGAGATCCTCCCAACCATTGAAGAGGAGCCAAAGGAGACTAGAGGGCACAAGAAAAAGCCCAGTCAGAGGAGGACACCCCAATCAAGAAAAAGATCAAAAGCCTTCCCTACCATGAATATCTGGTAGTAGATTTTGAGCAGGCTCAGGCCAATACTTTTATTAGAGTCTTCAAGAGCTCCCCTTAGGGATGCTACTTTCACTTTTGGCAGGCACTCTGCTGCTGCCTCCAAAAGTGCTCCGACCTCCATGAGCTGGTCTACACTGAAGGCACAAAGGAAGCAAAGGACATGTTCAACTGCTTTGCTGCCCTTGCCCTTGTGCAAAAGGAGGAGAATAATGCCTTTTACAACGCCCTCCTCCACCATCCTTACATTATTGCCAATCAGGCAGCCTTTGCGCCCTTTATTGAGTATTTTGAAACTCAATGGGTTGGAGTGTTTCAAGGAGCACACCACATCAGAAAGGGTGGTGACTCAATCCAGTGGAACTGCTTTAAGCAGGTAAAGAATGGCCTAATCAAGACCACCTCTTATCTTGAAGGGTGGCATAGTCAATTTGCCACAAGGGTCTGGGTTCAGAAGCCCAAGTTCAATAAAATCATGGTGCATCTCAAAACCCAGCAGGCCATCTTTGCCTGCCTCTTTAAAACAGGTATGAAGACCAAGGGTGATCCCCCCAAGCAGACCAAAGCGGTGAAAAAGTATACAGAGATTAGCAAGGTGGTCCTTGCCTACTATCCCAAGGATAGTAATCTTGAGCATCTCCAAGCTATCTCAGTTGCTCTTTCTACTAATATTTGAGCCCTTTTGTAATAAAATATTCTTTATCTTCTCTCTTCTTTTCTTTAATTTTATTATTTTTTGACTTTTTTAGTATTTGGTACAATTATATGCTTATTTTAAAGTATAGTTTATAGTTAAAATAGATGAAAATGGTTGTTTTTGGGTATATTTTAACTTTTGGGCTTTACACAACTATGTTGCTACTAATGGACCCTATTTTTTATTACAGATTTGAAATTCTGAGGCTTTTTTAAGCCAAAAAATGTTTTTTAGATTTTAATTTGGGAATTTTTTGGGTAATTTTTGGAGTTCAAAAAATCTAAAATTTTAAACTCGTTTTTTCTTAGTCAAAATGCCGTAAATCAAAATGGCGTTTTTACTAGTAAATTGAGATAGCAGAAATTTGAGATGGTGTATTTTGAGATGGCGTTTTTCAAGATGCCGTTTTCAAAATGGCGTGTCCTACCCAGGAAACAACCTTAAGTAAAACCGGGTTGTCACTTTACTATAGTGTTGACATTAAAAGTGTCAACATGGCCACTGTCAACATTTTTAATGTTGACATGAGCGCTGTTGCCCTTTTGCCTGTGTTACAGTTGGCTTGTGTTCTTCATACCATGAGTGCTGCTGGTAACATGTTGACCCAGGTCTTTGGATTGTTAGCAGATAACTTACTGAGGGCTTCTACTAGCAAGCCGTTTAATTGTTCAACTCTTCCATTTGCTTGTGGGTGATAGGGGCTGACTGTGATGTGCTTTATTCCATTCTTGGCAAGGTAAATTTTGGTGTCAATGACCTTAAGCTTGGTCCCTCCATCTGTGATCAGGAGGTTGGGTTTTCAAAACTTAGCTATTATTTCCTTGTCAATAAATCATCTTACATCATTCCTTTGTGCTCTTTTGTGGATTGTGCTACATGCCACCTAGTTACATAGTCAATAGCTGTGATAATGTACTTTTTTCCTTTGTTGTTGCTGGGCATTGGTCCCAAAATATCCAGTGACCACACCTTGAAGGGTTGTGTGATTGACACTGGTAGTACTGACTTGGGTGGTGCCTTAGATTGGGCGTACTTTTCACAGACTTCACATTGCTCCAGTACTTCCTTAATATCATCTAGCATATTGTTCCCCAGTAGCACGTCTTGAGGTATTCATGAATGTTTCTGCTACGGGTGTGGCCCAGATCTCTGTGATATTGGAAGATTATGTCAATCTTTTGCATTGATGAGACGTAGGGTACAGTGTCATCACTTGGAAGTGTTTGGTGTAGCGTACCATATACGTTTTTGAACAGATGTTTGTTATTGAGGACTTTCTCTTGGATGTTCATTGGTGTACCAGGTGGGAACCCCTTTTGGAGATTCCCTGTGATTAATATGGGCCAATAGCAGTCCCCATCAGTACATAGTACATGTTTATTGTATAGCCTCAATAGGGCATCTGAGGAATCATTTCCTTGCCTGGCTTGTATTCAATTATCATGGGGTACTTTTGTATAAGGCTCATCTATTTGGCTTGTCTTCTTGATAGGTGTTGTTGCATTTTGAAGAATATCAATGAATTGTGGTTGGTTTACACTTTGAATATTTTTGCATCTTCTAGGTAACATTGCCACTTCATGAGGCAGTGCACAATAGCCACCAGTTCCTTGTCATGTATCATATATCTTTGCTCACAATCAGACAGTTATCTTGATTCATATGCTACAGGGAGGAAGTCCTTTTCTGCAGTTTGAATTTGGAGTACTCCTCCTATTGCGTAGTCAGATACATCAGTTTCCAGCTTGTATACTCCCTCACAATTTGGATACTGGAGGATAGGGGCAGTGACCATGCTCTCTTTGAGTTGACGGAAATGTTGATCTCTTAATGGTGTCCATACAAATTTGGTTGTCTTACCTGTGATTGCAGATAAGGGGGAATTCAAGGCATCCCAGTCAGGGATGAACTTTCTGACATAGGCTACCATGCCTAGGAATGTACAAAGCTCACTCTTATTTTGTAGCGCTGGCATGCCAGTTATGGCTCAAATCTTTTCTGGGTCTGGTTTTACTCCTTCCTTGCTGATAATATGTCCTAAGAATGGGTGTTCTGATGAGAAGAAGTCACATTTTGAGAGTTTGGCTATAGTTTGATTATTTTTGAGGGTGCAGAGGACCAGAAAGGTGTCTTTCAAGTGTTGCTCTAAAGTTGAGCTGTATATGATTATGCTGTATAGGAGAAGATTGCTCTTTTTCCAATGTGCTCCTTGAAGACTTTGTTCATGAAGGTCACAAAAGTAATGGGAGCGTTCACCATACCAAAATTAAGAACCACACATTCAAAGGATACATACTTGGTTCTGAATGCTGTTTTGGATATATCCTCTGGCTTAACGCGGATTTGGTGATAACCCACTATAAAGTCAATTTTTGTGAAGACTTGGGACCCCTCAGGGTGGCAAAAAGGTCATTGATCCGGGGCATGAGATACCTGTTCTTAATTGTGACCTCATTGAGCGCCCTGTAGTCTGTAAATATGCAGAGTCATCCATCTTTCTTTTCTACAAAAAAGACAGCTATACCAAAATGAGATTTAGAAGGTCAAATGAGGCCTTTTTCAAGGGCTTTGTCAAGGTAGGCTTTTAAAGCATTGTCATCCTGTGGTGTGAGGTAGTAAATGGGGCGTGCTTTGGTGACACTTTCCTTGAGGTCAATTTTGTGTTTTATGCCCCAATAAGGCAGTAGGCCTGGTAAAGTTTCTTGGAAAACAGAAGGGAATTCAATGGTTAGCTGTGCTTGGATTGGGTCTCTTTCACATACTGTTTCTGTACTCTCAAAGTAAATGACTTCATAAATGCAGGTATTCCAATTGATTTTGCTAGGATTGGTTTCCTCTTCTGTTTCATTAATTTTCACAAATATGTGATCCTTCATGAGTGTATCAAGATGAGTTGGGTAGACATAGTGGTGCATCTTGCAATGTTGTATGGTGAGAGTAGCGCTATCCTAGTTGATATGAGGTTTGATATTTCTCATCCAATCCAAGCCAAGTATAAAATCATACCTGGGGATTGGTATGATAGGGCCACTGAGTATAGTCTGCATGTCTCCTATTTGGGTGCGGAAATGTTTCACTTCTTTGGTGACTAGTGTGCTCCTATTATCTGCCATGATAGTTATCTTGATATTGCTTCAGACTGTGGGTAGTTTTATAAGGTTGGCAAATTTCTTGTCAATGAGGGGTTGGTCTGCTCCAGTGTTGAATAGTTCTGTGCCCTGATATCTGCAAAAGCAGAAAGGATAAGTGAGGAGTTTATTTATGGTTTGGGCAGCAAACAGTAGAGGATTTCTTGAGGGTACTTGGATCATGGTGATTGAGTCCACGTCTTGGTCCCTGTACAAGTCTTGTAAAGTGGGGGAGAGTGGCTTGCCTAAGCACTCCCCTGAGCTTTTCCCTCCTTTTTGGTGTCTTCAGTACTTGCATGATTAGCTTGAGCGGTGCAATTTCTGTTTCAAGGATGAGTATTATTAGCTCAGTTGTTCTGCTTGTTAGGCCAAGGGTCTTTTTTTGCTGTGGGACTATCCTTTCATTTTTTTGTTGCATAAAGGTTGTCAGACTTTTGTGTTGCGTGTTTTACTTCCAAGAATACATCCTGGAAGTTCTTGCAGCAGGTCATGTCAAACTGACCTCTAATGTGTGTGGGGAGGCCATTGTAGAAGTCCAATTGTGGCTTGGCTTTGCCAAAATCAATGGTGTTAGGAGCTTGTTCACGTAGCTCTTTGTACGCTGCAATGTACTCCTCAATTGTTCCAGTCATTTAAATATTCTGAGTTCAGTCATGATCATCATGTTGAAGTCCTTCATGACAAACGTTTTGAGGAAGACGGCTTTGAACATATCCCAGTCTTTGCAGTGATTGGGATGTTGTTCAAACCATTTGTTTACAAATTGTGAGGCAGCCTCAGTGACACAGAGGGAAATCTTACTGGCCCAGAGTCTGTGGGGTAGCCCACTTGTGTAAACTTGCTTTGGGTGCTTTGAATCCAGAGGTTGGTGCTCTCTTGACATAGTCCTGTATGCTTCCCAATCTCTGCTTTGCGTAGACAATGAAATACAATGTTGGGTATCTTAGTTGTCTGCAAAGTTGGAGTTGGAGGAGTTCAGGAGTTTACAGGTGTTGAGGGGATTATACTTTTTGGTAAGAACAACGATGTTGTTGAAGACAACAAAACCCGTAAGGATGCCCTGTCCTTCTTTGTAGCCTCTCAAACCTGCAGGAAGTGCCATCTGCTGGGTTCTTTTCTTGGGAGGAATTTTTTCTTAAAGTTGTGTAGGTTTGGATAACCTACCTGTGCTACCACTGTCAAGTATATACTTCTGGGAAGTATAATAAACAAGATAAATGGGAAAATTAAGAAGAGAATGATACTTTATTTGATATGAGCTTAGAGTATTATATAGTTTCTAGTATACTTCTTATGAAGTATAATAAACAAGATAAAGTGTCAGGAAGCCAGGCATAAGTAGAGGCATTGGGCGGCTCAGGATGGGGTGCAGTTGAGCCAACGGGTAAAGCCCACCATAGAATGGGTGCTAACTTGATAATGTAAGATAAAGATTGCCTGAGTAAGGACCAGGGTTTGGAGTTAGGGACCATGGAATCCACCAATCCTGTTAAAGTAATGTAGAGTACTCTAAACAGTTGGGTAGAGGTGGTCTTGTTGGCAGCGGTAGGTTCCAGTGGGCAATCTGGTCTTGGGGTTAATGGTGGAGTCATGGGAACAAAGTACGCTGGTAGGTAGTTGTACTTGTCTTTGAACAATAAGGGCGGTATCTTGACCCTCTTTCCTTTGTGTCCTATGTATTTAGTTTCTCTAGTCCTTGCCAAGGGGTTGGCAATGAGGATGGTTCCCAAGTTGTACTCTGAGTAGGCCGGGTTGGGGGGTATTCAGTAAAATGCACAGGTCCAAAAGGAGCTCCAGGGGGATGGTATAGTGCCTGGGGAAGGTCAGCAAGCTGGTCTCTGGAGGGGGTGGTTGCCTGATTGTCTACTTGGCCAGAGTTGAGATGAAAGATTACTAAGACTAGATATGATAGGATTTGTTTGAACCAAAGGTTCATAAAACTTTATTATCAAAAATGACAATGTGGTCATCACCACATTGCCAGTGTTTTTATACCATGTGATTTTGCTTCTTTGCTTTTTGCAGGCTTCAGATTCATGGGAAGTTTGCCAGCAGGGAATGGATCTTGGCTTGTGGTCTTGAGAGCAGCAAGTCCTGGTTGGGTACGCTCTGGCAAACAGAAGTGGCAATGCTTAATTTTGCTGCTGTGGTTCACCATGTCACCTGAGCAGGATAATTGTATTCCCTTTTCTGTACCGGGGACTGGTGGTAGTTGGTGCTTATTGGCAGGGCTAGTAGTGGGTCTTGTCCAAGCCACAACTTTTGTGTAGGTCTGGGCCCTTAGTGGCACCGGTTTGGCGGGTCTTGGTTGGGCTGGCTCTGGAAAACAGAAGCAGTAATGCTTTGTTTTGCCGCTGTTGTTCACCATGTCACCTGAGCTGGCCAATTGCAATACTCTTTCTGCAATGGAGACTGGCAACAGCTGTCACTTGTTGGCAGGGCTAGTAGTAGGTTTTCCCCCAACCTCCTTTAAGCAGGTCATGTCTTCTGGGTAGGTATGAGCCTCCAGTGGCACTGGTTTGGTGGCAATCTGGCAATCATTCAGGGAATCCTCATTATTAAGCCAGCAGGTGAGGGGTAATTTAACAATTTGAGTCTTTGACTTAACAGGTTGGCGGGTCCTGGGCCGTCCTGGGGGCCCAATCTGCCTTCAGAGGACTGGGGGTCAACTCTTGGGTTTTCAATACAAGTATTGAAATGTCATTCATGACATAAAGGGGAAATTAAGAAGAGAATGATACTTTATTTGATATGAATATATGATAATATATAGTATCATGGAAAGCCACATGTTGTTCATGTACGTCATAGAAGTCATGGGGCTTATCTGAGTAATATTCCTCTTAAGTCACAAGGCTTATTCAAGTTGTGTTCCTTTTAGGATCTGGATTGTTTGATACCTGTAATAGATGGGAAAATGATAGGAGTGCCACCGAGTTAATGATTAGTCAGTGAGTTGTGAGGTGGGCCATTTGGTGAACTACTCAGGACATTGATTCCCCAAGAGGGATTAATTGAAGATGTTGCAACAATAGTATCATGGGAAGTCATATACTGTCTATTTATGTCATCAAAGTCATGGGGCTTATCTGAGTAATATTCCTCTTAAGTCACAAGGCTTATTCAAGTTGTGTTCTGCTTAGGATTCAAAATGTTTGATTACTGTGATAGATGGCTGAATGATAGTAGTGCCACCAACTTAATGATTAGTTGGGGAATTGTTTGGCAAGTCACTTGGGGAATTAATTTCCTGAGAGGGAGTAATCAAAGATGTTACAACACTCAAATAAATATAAAACATGAAAATAAAAAGTAAAGAATCAAAGACTCTTTTTATATAAAAAACTTCAGAAATTCAAAACTGCAATAAAAATTAGGTTACTAAAAGCAACAAGATTGTACACAGCTCTGAAGCCAAGACATCCAAGAAAGCTCTTTTCAGCTATATTATCTATAAGACAAATAGTAAAATATACACTATATATGAAAAATAAACACTTTAAAAAGATAAAAGCTATAAAAAACTAAAATAATTTGCTTTAAAAGATGGAGAGTTTATTGTTTAAAGGGATCAAACATTGTATTCAAGTACTAATATATTCACAAAACATCCCCTGCCTATTTCCCAAGGATACTAAGCTTGAGCACCCATAAGCAATACATGTTGCTCTTTCCACCAGCCTTTGCCTATCTGAGAATGTGGTCCTTGGTCCTCATCCCAATATTGAAGAGGTGGGCATAGATAGACTGGTCAGTCTTGAGATAGATCATAGTTTTGTCATATTTAGACTCCTTAACTCTTAAACTTGTTGCAAACTGACTGTACCACTCTTCAAAAGATAAGTTAGTCTTGATCAGCTCATTTTCAACCTTCTTGAAGAAGTTGCAGCAATTTAAAAACTACCCCTTTTTCTAATCTTGTGTGCCACTTGAAACATTTCATCACATTGAGCTTCAAAGTACTGAATAAATGAAGCAAGGGCTGCCTCATAATCAGTGATTTATGTATGACACATAAAGATGTCATAAAAAGTATTAACCTTATCTTTTCTCATCAGAGACAAGGCAGAAAAAGTTAAATTTATTTTAGCCTCTTTAATTTCTTCAGTATTAATAAGCTTACTGAGATCTGAACACTTTTGAAGGCAACAGCAGAGTGCTTGAAAAGTGCAAATAGTATAACTGACAAGAGTTTTTAGACCTTGATAAAAACATAAGTCTTGTAATGTAGCCAAAATACAATAGTAGGATATTTACTATATAAAAGGTTTCTTCATCAGATGTCAATACACCCAATTATTTTTACTATGAAGCTGAATGATCCCGCTTCTTAAGTCTACACTTGAGGAAACCTTTCTCCCATCTTTGTTTCCTAAGCCAGGCTTTATAGCCTACAGGTAAACTCTTAAAAAGCCAACCTGGTTTCCTTAAATCTCCAAATCAAAATTAAAAGCCACAAATCTAACCATAAACACATTTTACTCAGAATTAGTTAAGCATTTTTCATTTCAAAAGTTTAACTTTTGAAATTTAAAGCAATAAATAATGAAATGATCATGGCCATTAATAAAGCTTTAAGCTTAACTTTTCAATTTAAGTTTATCACATTTGCCGTCATACTGCCAGCTTAGTTAGCTTTGTATTTCCCCGGGCATCTTTGGCGTTCAGCACTGTTTTCTCTGCGCTCCTCTTGGCAATCTGGCTGGTTGCCTGGTCTGTGCTGCCTAACAAGTTTTTCTTATCCTGGCTTGAGCCTTTATTGCCACAAGTCTAAATCCTCTAAAAATCAATCAATTGACGTGTGTGATAGGACATGCTATCAGCCAGCTTTTTCAATGTGCCATCCAATTTCTTGGGGTTTTTGTGCCTTCTAGCCTTCTTGGGTGGCCTTTTCTAGTGTAAAAAGATTTTTATACAGCTTATCCTTCAAAATTGTATGAGCGCAAATATTATTGTTCTGTTTTCTGACAGGAGAAAGTAAAAACTAGGGGAAAGATTTAAATCCCTAAGCTTGTCTATGATGTTAAAAAAGCTGGCTGAAGAGCTTTGGGAAGACAGACAGTGTTTTATCTTTAAGCCAAGTTGTGCAGTTAATTAAGTTACACATATTCTGGCTGATGAAAAAGAAAATAATGCACATATTGAAATTTGCTTCACTGTTATTACAAAGAAAGAAATATTATGCTGATATAACTTCTGCTTTTCAGTGAGAATAAGCTGATCAATGAAGATGAGAATAGCTCTCTCAGTGCTCAGGAAGTAATATTAATCAGTGAAATGTTCCCAAGACTTTTTTAATCATCAAAAAAGGCAAAGTGAGAGGCATTGAGGTTAAGAAGGATGCTATTGACAAACTCAGTAGATAGTTTATACTTGGTAATTAGGATAATCTGGTGAAGATACCTGTATATAATCCAGTATAAAATGTCAAAAGCTTTAGCACAGTTGTGCTCCACATTAAGGGCTTTAATCTTGTAAAGTCATACGTGATAAATATTTTAAGGCAGTCAATATTTTCTTATTTGAAGTGGTGTCAGGATGAGCATTTTTGAAGAAAATATAGATAAGATTTTCCCTTGAAAATTGAACTCTAGACCCTCTGCTGGTGTTTTCACTAAGCCAGATGGTCAGTTGGCTGCTGGCCCATTGATTTGGTGGCTAGCCATTATGGATGCAATTCCTTGTAGTTCAGCCAATGGTGGTCCATATAGGAATTTGAATCCTGGGTTTGATGGCTGGATTTCAAATACTGCAGCCAGAATCCAAAATATTGGTATGCTGTTTTTGTAGCTGACTTCTGGGATCATTCAATATAAAGATCTTCTCCAAAATACTGGGCCTCAAGGATGTTGCTCTCAAAACCAAAACCCTGATGTAGTTGTGGACTTAATGACAACCAACATTACATCTAGGTATTTGGCCTTACATGATCCAAGCAGAGAAGTTACTCAGACAAACTGTGATCAGGAACTGAGCATCAAAGTCTCCTAATGACATGTAAAAAGAATTTTTAACCGCTGGGTTTTATAAGGAAATCTCAGAAAAGAGATTGACTGACCAACAGAAGCCTGGGCCCAAGGCCCAAGCTTTGCTTGGAAGTCAGAAGACTGTGCTTGAAACATTGAACAATCAGGAGATTGATCAATGAATTTGCAACAAGTAGCTATACATCCCTATAAGAGACAAGAGTTTTATCTTCATGTTGAATAAAAAATGATTTTTTGGCTCTCCTATTTATTCTCATAATTGCTATTGGTATTCCTGAATTATAGTAAAACCCCCTCTGGCCTTGAAGCCCCAGCCATCCTTTTGACTGAAGGCCCTGTGGACCCCTAGCCTACCATTTTCTGTCCACCTGGTGCACTTTTTGGCCCTGTTCATTTCAGCAAATACCTTCTCAAACCAGAACAAAGTAACTTTATATTAGAAAATATCATTTTCCTTGATTTTTTTGGCTTGTACCTGCACCCCTTATCAAGTTAATCAAGAAAGAGTTTGGTGCACTATACAGTCCAAGTTGTTTAATGACCACAAAAATAATTTACTTGCCTAAATAGTGCTAATGGAACTGCCTCTGATCCTAAGATTGCCTTGTACACCCAGTCAATGAGCCACATGCAGCACCTGCCAACCAGTTATTATGGGTAGCATACATCACCTTTACTTTACTGGTGACTTTCATGATGCCAATTTCAGGGCTCTGGTCAATAACGGGATTCTCTCTTTATTACTATTAAAGTTAGCCCCAATCCTGTTATGGGCTCTTCTTGTCAACCACAGTTTCACATGGTCCTGGTGACTGATGATCTAGTCTTCAGAACTTGGTATCCTAAAAAGTGATTTTGATAGGTACCATCTTTTATTGTGAATAAAATTGTACTCCTTATAAAATATTCAGCACCCTCTTTCTTTGAAATAATAGAGTAGCTCATGTACCTGCCAGATACAAAAATGTCACAGTAGAAAAATTCTTGTCTGGGATCAGTTTTCTGAGAAGAAAAAATAAGCTGAAACAGCAAGCAGCAAAGCCTTTAAACCAGCTAAATATCTAATTTAGTGATATGTCAAAATGAGTGCTAGTTGCCCATATTAAAAACTACACTTATTCTCTAGCCCTCAAATTGTCAAATTTTGCTGCTCAAAAATAAGATACATATATCCTCTATCAAATGGTGATCAACTGTCTGTTTGTATCAGGAGTGAAAAATCCCTGCTATCAATTAGCATGGAAAACCCCCAACTATGAGATTCAAACCCGGGGACCCTGCAGGCTACCAGCCCGCAGGCCCAGTTGCCTGTATTTTTTGGGGCTCAAATCAGAAATAGATTTGACTTCAGAGAAACGTCCAAAACCCACCAGCTTAAAACCTTCTACTTCCAGACCCTGCCCTCTAGAGGATTGTCTTAGCTCAACCAATGAGAGTACTGATCCAGGCAAGATTCCTGCCATAACTTGGGCCACTGCCAATGGAGAATTGCATAAACTTCCCCAAGAACAAGGGCTGCCAGATGATGACAAATCCCATGACTTGAAGAAGAAAATTGAGATTCCCTGTCCTATCCCAGCCAATGAAGAATTGTCCACATTGAATGCCACCAAAGATTTCTAAACCCTGATAAGTGATACCAACCAGCCCAAAGAATTTTGCAAGAGTTTTCCCATGGCAGATGGTCATACTTATACCCTGGACCACCAGGAAGTTGCCCATTGCTATTCTTGCAATAAAGTGACATTAACCTTTGGTTCAACCATGTTATTCCATATTTGATATTAGTTCTATTTCATTTACAGTCTACCTCCTGCGGTTCTGTACCTCCCATTTACCCAACCCAAGAAACTTTGGACCAGCCGCATGGCCTTTATTGTCCACCAGGAGCTCCCTTTGGCCCGGTACATTTCACTGAATACCCACCCAACTTGGCATATTTGGAATTCATCCTAGAGGAAATCTTAATCTACAACCCAGAGGCTAGAATCAGAGAGACATATAATGTTTACAGAGAAGGGACCAAAGTCACCATACCCCCCTGCTATTTTGTGACAAATATAACTATCTTTCCGCGTATTTGGTACCAATGACCCCTTCCTTGACCCTGCGGCCCAACCACCCACAAGAATCTTTTACCACTGTGAGTCCACTTCTACCCAGATATTTGGAGTTATGTAAATCACTATCAGTGGCCTAATTGCTTTTATGGTGCCCACCAGCAACCCTAGGCTATCCTCAGAAAATCACTATCCTATATTTTAAAGTTAGCTCCAATCCTGTGGTGGGCCCTTCCTTCAGGGCCTGCAGGCCGTCTGCCTGCAAGTTCTCAGGAACCTACTACAGGATGGATCCCTGACAGGTTGCCCAAAGAAATAAAATTATGATATCATAAATGGCTCAGTTTAAAAATTGATATAAGGAATATTCTTGAGATTAATAAAAAACAAGAAGAAAACAAGTGACAACACAGATAAAATTCATAATAACAAATTTTTAATATGTCCCTGGGTAGCAATAAACAAGATTATATTGGGCAATTCAGAATAAAAACAGCATTTTTCTCTAATTGGGAAAACCAAATTTCAGAAAAAAATCCTAGAAACTAATGCATGGTTTAATACAATAATTAAAATTCACAATTATGTGTTAATTAATGCTTTCACCAGCTCAGCCATCCCCAACTTGGCCCCTCATATCCCAGACAGATGATCTCGTCCATCTTGGGATCCACTACTCCCACTGGGGCCCAGCAACCCAGGGCCACTACCAAATTGGGATAAATAATAAATTTGGACATAAATTCAAATAATTGATATGAATGTCTAAATAAAGACATCAATGTCTAAAATAGAAGCCTACAATTTTCTAGTTCTCAGTCCCCAGATTTTACCTTGTCAGATTTTCCCAATAAAAAATATCAGAGATCCAGAAGTCAGATCAAGAACATTAATTACTTCTAAAAGCCTTATGTCTTCAGAAGGGCCTGGATTCAGTATATGGCAAAACATCAGTACAAAAACCAACAAAGGACCCTCTGATAAAGGAAAATCAAGTTCAAACTAAATAATAGATGCCCCAATATGTTATTATATTCCTGTCTTTTTCTACCTGAAACCAATCAGATAATAAAGACAATATCTCATTGATAGATGATGCTATCATTGAGTGAATATTCTCATCTGTTATTAACATAAAACATTTTTTACTTTAGCAGAAAAGTAAAAATACAGCTTTAGATTTCCCATTCCAAGTATGAAGATAAATCAACCCATCTTTTCTTCTGTTATCACAGCATGCCTTTAAATTAGGGGCAACCAGCAATCATTTGCTCACTTTGAACTTATGCTCAATAGTACTGAAGATGTTTACTACCAGGAGCCAACACAACTAAGCTCCTCCAACATGTACACCTGGTCACCTCTGGTGTCTCTCAGATCCATCACTGCCTTGACAATATATATCATGGTATATTATGCCATGACCTATTTTGCCAGGAACTTTGGGTAATTAAACCTCCACACAAAGGCATTCAGTTAATTCATGACCATCTACCTAATTTTCATTCCTTAACATAATTCAAAATATCTAAATTGCTTTCTCACATGCTCTGATCTGTACCCTCAATTCTTGGGTGTTACACGATATCTGTCATGAATGAAATTTTAATACTTGTATTGAAAACCTGTAAATCAAACCCTGGGTCTCAGAAAAAGCCTTATGTTGACCAGTATAGATAGGAGCCTGCCAGACTGCCAGTTGGGTCAACCCCTGGCCCGCCAGAGATGCCTTGCCCCAACCAGGAGGAACAGGACCCTGCCAGCCTATTAAGTGTTGAGACCTGAAGTTCAATATCAACATTTGAATTGAACCCTGACCCCCAAAGGCTAATTGAGTCACCCAGGATGGACAGGAACCCACCAACTCACTGAGTCACAAGCCTTAGTTGTTGAATTACTCCAAGACCTGCCAGATTCTTAAGAATAATTCCTCAAATGGTCATCAGATTGCTGTTAACCTTGTGCCACCAAAGACCCAGACCTACGCAGAAGCTGTAGCTTGACTAAAGGAGGTTAAAACAAAAGCTACTTCTAGCTTCATCAATGATCACCAGCAGCTGCCAGTCTTCCGTCCATAATGGGTAATACAATTGAACTGCTCAGGTGATGTGATGAACAGTAGCAGCGGAACAAAGCATCATCACTTCTGTTCATCAAAGCAGGCACAACCTGGATCTGCTGCACTCAAGACTCTAAGCCAAGATTCATGCCCTGCCAGTGCCTTGTCTGAAAACCTGAACCCTGAAAAATTGAAGAAGCAAAAGCCCATGGTATAAAAGCCCTGGCAATGTGGTGATGACCATATCATCATTTTTGATAATAAAGTTTTAAGAACCTTTGGTTCAAACAAATCCTACCTTATCTAGTCTTAGTTATCTTTCATCTCAACTCTGGCCAAGTAGACAATCAGGCAACCACCCCCTTCAGAGACCAACCTGCTGACCTGCATCAGGCACTACCCCGTCTCCCTGGAGCCCCCTTTGGACCTGTGCATTTTACCAAATACCCACCCAACCCTACCTACTTGGAGTACGTCTTGGAGACCATCCTCATTGCCAATCACTTGACAAGAACTAGAGAGACTGAATAAATAGGACACAAAGGAAAGAGGATTGAAATACCGCCCTTATTGTTCAAAGACAAGTACAACTACCTACCAGCGTACTTTGTTCCCATGACTCTGCCCTTAGCCTCATAACCCAACCACACAATGGAACCATCACCTGCTGCCAAGACCACCTCCACTCAATTGTTTGGAGTACTCCACATTACTTTGACGGGATTGGTAAACTCTATGGTGCCCAACTCTGGGCCCTGGTCTTTTCTTGGGCGGTCTGTATCCTATATTATTAAGTTAGAAACCATCCTATGGTGGGCATTACCCACTGGGCCGGCTGTACCCCGTCCAGAGTCATCTAATGCCTCCACCTATGCCTGGCTTCCTGACAATGCCCTTCTTGAACAATCTAGGTCTATCTTGAGAAGGTCTGGAAAGGTGGTGGCTGCAAAGGATTACTGATTAAATGTCAATATAGTTACATTCTGAACTTGTGAGACACTTGTAAGGCTCTAATGATTAGTTTTGCTTTGATCAGGCTTGTGGTGAGATAATAACTGGTAAGCATAGCAATCTGAAATCATGAAAAGAACATACAAGTAGTCCCTTTAATGATTGTGAATATAGGCCCAGGCTGACTAGTTTGAATATGGTATACATACTACCATGGCTCATACCAGAGTACAAATGTCCTTGTGATGTAAGGGCATGACAAGCCTAGAAGACCATCTACACTATAAGCACAAATTTTATTATGTAATTTAAAGCAGTAGCTCAAGGAAGCCATATACTTTTGTGAGGGATAACTTGGTTAGCTATCCCTAAAAAAGTAATTTAGTTAAAGCCAATATTGCTTTGGTCTTGAGTAGAGGTACCCATAGTAGAGAATATGGAACCTGGAATTCCCTTTATGCTGAATGAATGTCTATCACCAGGGCAAGCTTAGAGGATGCCTGAAGAAGAAAGATCCAAGTGATGAGGGTGGAAGAAAACATGGTCAGAGATATAAGAAGAGGAAAATGGTTTGAGAGGGCAGATGTTCTAGCAGCAGTTGGTTAGATAAAGAGCTTGGTTGATTATGCCCTCTTGAAAATTCAAATGTAATATAAATACTAGTGCAAAATTAATAAATACCTGATATAACAAGATGCTCCAAGTGCATACATTATTTTTATTTAATAATATGAAAAATAAGAAAGACTATTCTTCCTTTTTATTATAATTGCTCTGAAGCTTGCAGGGGCTGAGAAGAAAATATAAAATCCTTTGGTTTCTGTGCCACTGTCTATATGATGACATTGTCACCAGTGGCAGCACAGGTTTCTTGGTGATTAATTGATGTGTTATAAGTTGTCTTTGTCTTAGGACTATACAAACTCTTTTATAGTTTTTTGTGGCTTCTGTTTCAGAATCCCAGTAGCTCAGGCTAGTTGACAAAGGCTGGTCAGTGGGCGTTTCAGTGCGGCACGTTTGGACTTTGAGTTTAATAGAAAAAATCAGCTATTGTTGTTGTGATCAATAAATTGTTTGATAAAATAATACTTTGCTTATTAGATAGTGTCTCAAATTTGCTCAGTGAGTTAGGCCTTTGATACTGTGACAAGTTGGATTTGCAGATTAGCAGCTGTTTGGTGAGAGAGAGGGACTAAACTAACTAAGTTTGGCCCCCATTCTGGGGAAAGGCCCACCAGGACACCATCCAGTGCAGAACTGGTATGGCTGCTCAAACAGGTGTTCAAAGAGAGGACACAAGGGACAGTTGAGTGAAGTAGGAGTTCAATACCATCAGCACCATGCCACCAAATAGCCAGCGGGTGAGTTTGTGAGTGTGCTCTAGGAGCACAGATGAATCCTAAGAAGTGGGTGGGGGTCTTCTTCACAGGGGAGAAAAACCAAGAGTGTCCTCTCCACAGGGGGTTAAAGAGTCTGCTTCAGGGAAGAACAGGTCAACATTGTTGTAACTGTGCTGTTTTAGCAGAGTTGCAAGGGGAAAAGGATTTAGAGGATAGAAAATAATCTTTATTGTGAGATAGTGATTATATAGCTATTGTGAATCAATGGATAGAAGGAACATGATTGGTGATCACACGGCTGGATGGGAGAGGGGGTGGCTTGATCCTGTTAATGAGTCAAGCGCCAAATCAAGGTATCCACTGTGAGGGATCATCATTTGCTCATGTTGACTGATTTGGTAATCTGAGTTGACTTCCGGGTTTGGCTTTGAGTGGCCAGGTAATCAGATTGCGGGTCACAAACCCGCTTGGTTGGAACCTTGCTGGCGGGTCAAGCCTGCGGTTTCAACACACACACCCTGGCTGAAAGTTGGCCTCCTCAGGAGGCAGGTTGTTGGGGAGGTTGTCAGGAGCCTGGGCGCCGTATTGAACCAGTTGTTGTTTGGTGGAAGGCAGGGCAGTTTCTTGTTACTTCTGTCTCACTTTGCAAGGTTGTAGGCGGTTGTGGTGTAGCGTCTTGCCTTGCTTACGTTTCCCAAGCCCTTGCACAAGGTAAGTGTTATTGTCGTTTACCTTTAGGATTATTGCTGGCCCTACTTTTTTGGGTTGTAGTTTGCTCTTGTTGACATTCATGACCCAGACTTTGTCCCCAACTTCATATCTTTGACAGATGGGAATGAAGGCATTTTGTAAGTGTTCCTTTTCTTTGGCTGGTTGTTTGCTGTTGGCTTCCATTACTTGAGGATCAGAACAAGGGGGGACTTGACTTGGGATTTCCTGTTTGGGTCCTGTCAATGCTTGAATGATATTAGGCTAAGTGCTGTATACCAGTTCAAACGGGCTTTTCCCTGTGGATCTGTTCACTTGGGTTTGGCACACAAGTAACACAGTTGGTAGCTGCTTATACCAGACTTCAGGTCTCCCGGCGGTGAGTTTGGCTAGGGCTTGCACGAGGCTACCATTGAGCCGCTCTACACGTCCATTGGCCTGTGGATGGTATGGTGTAGTGACAGTGTGTTTGACCCTATTTTAGGCAAGGTACATGTTGGTGTTTTTGGAGGTCAATTCTTTGCCCCCATCAGTTATCAGGAGTTCTGGCTTTCCAAACTTACTGATGATTTCTTTGTCAATAAATTGTTGGACATTGTTACCGGTGTGCAATTTCACCACTTGGGCTACTGGCCACCTTGTTGCAAAATTGATGGCTGTAATGATGTATTTTTTGTTGTTGTGCTTTCCTAGCATGGGGCCCACAATGTCCAGAGCCCATACCTTGAACGGTAGTTGGGTCCAAATGGGGAGTACAGACTTAGGCGGGGTTTTGCTTTTAGCAAACTTTTTGCAAACCTTGCACTGTTCTAGCTGATCCTGGACATCACAGTATATGGTTGGCCACCAGGCTTTATGTTTTGGGAATTTGTACAGATTTTGGCTCTTAGTATGTCCAAGATCTCTGTGGTAGCAAAGAATGGTATTGACTTGTTGATGTGTGGGAATGTAGGGAATGGTTGTGCCATCTGACATCTTTCTGTGAAGGGTTCCCTATACATCAGCAAAGAGGTGTTCATTCTTGATGACTGTTTCTTTGGTGATATCAGTTGTGCCTGCAGGGAACCCTTTGTCCTTTGTACGGAGCACTAGGAGAGGCCAGTCTGGGTTGAGCCCATTTTCACCCCTAGAAGTGCGGACATACAGGCGGGACAGGGCGTCTGCCATGGCAAGTTTGGCCCCGGGCTTATATTGGATGAGCATGTTAAACCTTTCTAAGATTTCCATCCACCACGCTTGGCGGCGTGACAAGTTTGCCTGTGTCTTGAAATAGATGAGTGACTTATGATCGGTTAATGCTGTGAATTCTTCTGCCATTCTAGGTAACAGTGCCATTTGACTAGGCAGTGTACAATGGCCAGGAGTTCTTTGTTGTGGATAGGGTATCTACACTTGCCATCTGTCAGCTTGCGCAACTTTTAGGCTACAGGCAGGAAGTCACTGTCACTATTCTTAATTTGCAGAACTCCCCCAATGGATGCATCTGAGGCGTTGGTTTCCATCTAGTATTTGCCATCCTGTTTGGGGTATTGTAGGATGGGAGCTGTTGTGAGTTTTTCCTTGAGGCATCTAAAACAGAGGTCACGTTGGGGGTCCATACAAACTTGGACTTAAAGCCTGTTATGGCTGGCAAAGGGGCAGTCAAGACGCCACAGTTGGGTATGAAGCGTTGTACATAGGCCACCATTCCCAAGAAGGTGCATAGTTCTGACTTGTCCTTGGGGGTGGCATCTTGCAGATGGCTTGTATCTTCTGACTGTTGGGTTTAATGCTGTCCTTTGAGACTATGTGTCCCAAGAAGGGTAGTTGCTCCCAGAAGAACTGGCATTTAGAGGGCTTGGTCAACATTTTGTGTTATGCCAGGGTCGCAAAGACTTCTTCCAGGTCCTTGTGATGCTGTTCCACCAAGGGGCTGTAGACAATAATATTGTCCAGGTACACTAGGGCGTGTCTGCCTATGTGTGGTGCAAACACTTTGTTCATGAAGGTTACAAAGGTAGACAGGGCATTGGTCATGCCAAATTTGAGTACCACACATTTGTAGGAACCATACTTGGTGTGGAAGGCTGTCTTGGGGATGTCTTCCTCCTTGATAAAAATCTGATTGTAACCTGCAGTTAGGTCAATCTTGGAGAAGACAGAGGCTCCTCCCAAGGCGTCAAAGAGATTGTCAATTAGTGGTAAGGGGTAATGATTCTTGATGGTGACTTTGTTCAAGGCGCGGTAGTCTGTGACCAGGCGTAAGGTGCCGTCCTTCTTAGCCACAAAGAATACAGCGGCCCCAAAGGGAGACTGTGAGGGGCGGATAAGTCCTTTTTCCAGTGCTTCCTTGAGATAGGCGCGCAGGGCGTTGTCCTTGTTTGGGGTCAGCCTATAAATGGGGAGTGCCTTGGGTACGGCCCCCTTGAGTTGGATGGAGTGTTGGATGTGCTTCTCAGGGGGTAGCCCAGGTAACGCTTCCTTAAAGATTTCTGGGTGACGGGCCACAATGTTGCAATCTTGCGGCGTGGAGGTATCCTGATGATCCTTGAAGTGTATGATTTCATACTGGCAGGAGTTCCAGTCAATAGCTTTCAGGTTTTTCTTCTCATCCAAGGTCTCTGTGATGCGTACAAAGATGTGGTCTTGTAGGAGTTGGTCTACAGAGTCTGGGTAGATTTGGTGGTTGACACCTTCACGTTTGATGGTCAACACTGAAGTTGCCCAGTCCACGTGGGGGTTGTTTTTCCATAACCAGTCTAGTCCCAGTACAATGTCAAACTTAGGGAAGTCAATGACGGGACCTTGGATGGTGGAGTGGAGGTTCTCAAGCATGACAGAGAAGGGAGCAGTTTCCTTTGTCACGGCAATGTGGTGTTCATCAGCCAGGACCACGTTTTTAATCCACAAAAGATTAGTGGCCAGCTTGAATTTATCCACAAAGCTGCTGTTGACTAAGGTTCAATATGCGCCCAAGTCCAAGAGAGCTGAGCTTGAGTAACTGCAAAAGCAGAAAGGGTAAGACATCAATTTATTGGGATGTCTGGCAATGGTGTATAGCACCAGGTCTTCCGAGGGCACTTGGATCATTGGACATTGGTCCACGTCCTTGGGTCGGTATTCATTGTTGGGCAAGTCAGGAGTTGCGTGGGGAGAGCTTGGCTTGCTTAGTGCTCTCCCCGGGCTTTTCCCTCCTCTTGGTTGCCTTGGGTGGTGGTAACACGGAAATGGGTACAATTTGATTGGCCGTTATTTCCGTTCCCATTCCCATTCAATCCTGTGGGTTTGTGGTTGCTGTTGTTACCATTACCTCCAGGAGGTGGTCAAGAGGAACGCCTACTTAAATGTGAGTCCTTGGGTCTCTCTTGTTTCTCAGTCTGTGCCTTATGCAGAGTGTTGGATGTTTGCTCTGCTTTTTCTGCTTCACAGTACAGGCTTTGTAGGTTGGTATTTTGGTCCAGGTTCATGTGTCTCATTACGTGCAACTTGAGAGCGTTGTAGTACATGAGGTGTGTTGCTGGAGTATCAAAGGCCATGTCGGATGGGGCGCAGAGACAGAGTTCCTCATAGGCACGGGTGAGTTCTTTGACAGTGCCTGTCTGGGTTAGGTTCTTTACTTGGTGTATGATCATGAGTGCTGTATCCTTGAGCACAAATCTCGCCAAGAAGTACTGTTTGAAAGTGTCCCAGTTCTTGTCAGTGTGCTCTTTGTGCCACTTGTTGCACCAAGTGCTAGCGTCATGGGTCAGGCAAATGGAAATCTCTGTAATCCAAAAACGCTGTGGGCATTCCATCTGAGCCAGCTTGCTTTGGGCAGACTGAATCCATGCGGCAGCATTGTTGTTGTTGGCCCCCGCAAAGGGTTCCAAGGCGGCACTGCAAAGTCTTTGTGCTACATAGGTGGGCATGGTGGTTTTGTCAGCTGGTTGCGGCATTGAGGGAGGTGCCTGAAAGAAACCTTGTGCAGACATGGTGTTGAAGGCGGGTAGCGGGATCACCGTGTTTTGGTAGAGGACAAAACCATCAGGTATTGCGGTACCAGGTGTATACAGAGTCCAGTTGGGCGGGAGGCCAGACATAATTCTGTCGAGTATTTGTTGGCCGCAGCGTGTGTGGGCAACAGGCGGGATTTTTCAAGATAAGGTAGGATGGAGAGCCTACCTGTGCTATCAATGTTGTAACTGTGCTGTTTTAGCAGAGTTACAAGGGGAAAAAGATTTAGAGGATAGATAATAATCTTTATTGTGAGATAGTGATTATATAGCTATTGTGAATCAATGGATAGAAGGAACATGATTGGTGATCATACGGCTGGATGGGAGAGGGGGTGGCTTGATCCTGTTAATGAGTCAAGCGCCAAATTGAGGTATCCATGGTGAGGGATCATCATTTGCTCATGTTGACTGATTTGGTAGTCTGAGTTGACTTCTGGGTTTGGCTTTGAGTGGCCAGGTAATTGGATTGCAGGTCACAAACCTGCTTGGTTGGAACCTTGCTGGTGGGTCAAGCCTGCAGTTTTGACAACATTATCATATATGAAGTTTTTAACTGTTGAAAAATCTTTTATTACTCCCTCTCAGTAAAGTAATTCCCTGAGTGATTCCCTGACTAATCACTAAGTTGGCAACACTCTTATTAATTGCTCATCTATTACGGTGATCAAACCTTTCAAGTCCTAAGCAGAACACCACTTAGACAAGCCTCGTGACTGCCATTACATACATGGACAACATATGGCTTCTAATGATCCTATATAATACTATAAACTCCTATTCAATAAAGTATCATTCTCTTATTAATTTCCCCCTTTATCTCATTTGTTATACTTCTAAGAAGTATATAATTGACAGTGGTAGCACAGGTAGGTTATTAACACCTACAAAACTTAAAGAAAAAATCCTCTAAAGAAAAAACCCAGCAGATGGCACTCCCCACCAGCTAGAGACAATACAAATAAGGTTAGGACGTCCCCACAGGATTCACTGTCTTCAACAATATACTTGTACCAACCAAACAGTACAACTTCTTCAGTACGCAAGGAGTCATGAATCTACCTCCAATCCATGAAGCAGCTGAAATAACCAACATTGTATTCCAAGATCTACACTCAGAAGAAATTGGAACGTTCTCAGGACTACGCATTGAAATTGCATATCTCTGAATTCAAAGCACCTAAAATAAGTTTACATAAGTAGGCTACCCCCCCAAAAAAAAACTCTGGGCAAGAAAAATTGCCTTGCATGTTACTAGGGCTGTCTCCTTCTTTTTAAGTTAATGGTTTGACCAACACCCTAACCACAACAAAGATTGGGGCATGTTCAAAACTGCCTTCCTGGAGAAATTCACCATAAAGGACTCTGAGGTTGTGATTGTGACAGAACTCAGAAACTTCAAAATGTCAGGAACTATTGAGGAGTACATTGCAGCCTATGAAGACATACACAATCAAGCTCCTGACACCATCAACTTTGATGAGACTGGATCAATACTGTACTTTTACAATGGTCTCCCCACACACATAAGACGTCAATTTGATATGTGTTATGATAAAAACCTCCAAGATGTGTTCTTGGAAGGAAAACAAGCTAGAAATTCTGACAATCTGCATGCCACCAACAAGCAGAAAGAGATTCCCACAGCCAAGAAAGACCCTCAACCAAACAAGCAAATTAATTGAGCCAACAACAACCATTCTCAAACTGGAAATCTTGCTGCACAAGCCAACCGGGCAAGTACCAAAGATACCAATGAGGTGGGAAAAGCTCAGGGGAGTGCTTAGGCAAGCTGCCCTCCCCCAACCTACAAGACTTTTACAGGGACCAGGACGTGGATTCAATCACCATGAAACAAGTACCCTCCAGAAACCCTCTACTGTTTGCCGCCCAAACTGGAAATAAGCTCCTCACTTATCCTTCCTGTTTTTGTAGATATCAGGGCAATGTACTGTTTGACACTGGAGCAGACCAATCTATTGTTGATAAGAAATTTGCCAACTTCACAAAACTACCTACATGCCAAAGCAATATCAAAAGGGTCATCATGGCAGACAACAGAAGCACATCAGTCACCTAAGAGGCAAACCCTTTCTGCACCCAAAAAGGAAAAGTGCAGACTACACTTAGTGACCCAATCATATCAATCCCCAAGTATTATGTTATACTTGTCCTGGACTGGATGAGAAAGACCAAACCTCATATTGACTGGGATAGCGCTATCCTCACCATACAACAAGGCAAGATGCAGCACTATGTATATCCAAAGCATCTTAATACACTTATGAGAGATCATGTGTTTGTGAAAATCACAAAACAGAGGGGGAAAAGTACCTAGCAAGATTGATTAGAACACCTACACATATGAGATTATCCACTTTAAAAATGTAGAGACCTCACAAGAATGAGACCCAATCTGACAACAGCTAGTCCTAGAATTCCCTTTGGTTTTCCAAGAAAAGTTACCAGGGCTACTGCCCAATTTGGGTATCCAACATGAAAGCAACCTCAAAGAAAGTGTACCAAAAGCACAACCTATCTACTGCCTAACACCACAAGAGGACAACATACTAAAGGCCTACCTAGATGAGGCCCTTGTAAAAAAGACCCATACAACCTTATAAATCTCATTTTGGTATAGCTGTCTTTTTTGTAGCAAAGAAAGATGGAGGACTCTGCCTAGTCACAGACTATAGGGCGCTCAATGAGGTCACAATTAAGAACAGGTATCTCATGCCCCGGATCAATGACCTTTTTGCCGCCCTGGGGGGTCCCAAGTCTTCACAAAAATTGATTTGACAGCAGTTTATCACCAAATATGCGTTAAAAAAGAGGACATACCTAAAGCAGCGTTCAGAAATAATTATGGCTTGTTTTAATGTGTTGTCCTCAACTTTGGCATGAAGAAATTCCCCAGGCACCTTTTTGTCCTTTATGAATGATGTTTTTAAAAAACACACTGGAAAAAGAGCAATCATCTACCTAGACAGCATAATCATATACAGCTCAACTTTAGAGCAACACTTGAAAGACACCCATCTGGTCCTCTGCACCCTCAAAGATAACCAAACTATAGCCAAACCCTCAAAAGTGACTTCTTCTCATCAGAACACCCATCCTTAGGACATATTATCAGCAAGGAAGGAGTAAAACCAGACCCAGAAAAGATTTTAGCCATAACTGACATGCCAGCACTTCAAAATAAGAGTGAGCTTTGTACATTCCTAGGCATGGTAGCCTATGTCAGAAAGTTCATCCCTGACTGGGATGCCTTGAATGCCCCCTTATCTACAATCACAGGTAATACAACCAAATTTGTATGGACACCATTAAGAGATCAACATTTCTGTCAACTAAAAGAGAGCATGGTCACTGCCCCTATCCTCCAGTATCCAAATTGTGAGGGAGTATACAAGCTGGAAACTGATGCATATGACTACGCAATAGGAGGAGTACTCCAAATTCAAACTGCAGAAAAGGACTTCCTCCCTGTAGCATATGAATCAAGATAACTGTCTGATTGTGAGCAAAGATATATGATACATGACAAGGAACTGGTGGCTATTGTGCACTGCCTCATGAAGTGGCAATGTTATCTAGAAGATGCAAAAATATTCAAAGTTTAAACCAACCACAATTCATTGATATTCTTCAAAATGCAACAACACCTATCAAGAAGACAAGCCAAATGGATGAGCCTTATACAAAAGTACCCCATGATAATTGAATACAAGCCAGGCAAGGAAATGCTTACCTCAGATGCCCTATTTAGGCTATACAATAAACATGACCTATGCACTGATGGGGACTGCTATTGGCCCATGTTAATCACAGGGAATCTCCAAAAGGGGTTCCCACCTGGTACACCAATGAACATCCAATAGAAAGTCCTCAAGAACAAACATCTGTTCAAAAACGTATATGATACACTACACCAAACACTTCCAAGTGGTGACACTGTACCCTACGTCCCGTCAACGCAAAATATTGACATAATCCTCCAATATCACAGAGATCTGGGACACACCCATAGCAGAAACATGCATTAATACCTCAAGACGTGCTACTGGGGAACAATATGCTAGATGATATTAAGGAAGTACTGGAGCAATGTGAAGTCTGTGAAAAGTACGCCCAATCCAAGGCACCACCCAAGTCAGTACTACCAGTGTCAATCACACAACTCTTCAAGGTGTGGTCACTGGATATTTTGGGACCAATGCCCAGCAACAACAAAGGAAAAGAGTACATTATCACAGCTATTGACTATGTAACTAGGTGGCATGTAGCACAATCCACAAAAGAGCACAAAGGAATGAAGATGATTTATTGACAAGAAAATAATAGCTAAGTTTGGGAAACCTGAACTCCTAATCACAAATGGATGAACCAAACTCAAAGATATTGACATCAATATATACCTTGCTAAAAAGGGAATAAAACACACCATTTATAGCCTCTATTGCCCACAAGCAAACAGAAGAGTTGAAAGACTAAATGGTTCCCTTTTGGAAGCTCTCAGTAAACTGTCTGCCATTGATACAAAACTCTGGGCTGACATGCTGCCAATAGCACTCATGGTGTGCAAAACATAAGTTAACCGCAATATGAGCAAAAGCCTGTATGAACTTGTCTATGCTCATAAACTTGCCTTTGTTAGCACTACCTCAGGACCACAATTACCTCTGCCCAAGAAAGTGCCAGACAACAGTGATCCTTATGTACAGAGCGCCAGTAAGAACCAAGAAAACAAAGAAAAATAAAGGATTAAGAGAAAAGCAATCCCATTACAACAAGAATGCTTCTAAGTTGGGGACAAGATCTGGGTTTTTAATAAAAAAAACACAAATTGGACCCAGAATTACAATGAAAATTCATTTTCATGAAAGTCAAACCAAAAAAAACCTACCTCATCAAGGGAATAGGCTCTTATACAGCTCAAGCACATGCAACATGAACAACTACACCTGTACAAAGCAAGAACTGCACAACACAACTCTCAAATTCCTGTTTCCAATGCAAAACTAGATCAATACCAAGCCCAAATTCCCAAATGTTTCAAGAAAATTCCTAAAGTTCCACCTTCTAGCACCCCAGGGGGAGATGTCACAAAATCTTTAATTACTCTCTTTTGGGAAAGCAATTTCCCAATTAACTCCATAAATGATTCCCCAGCTAATGATTAAGTTGATGGCACTCTTATCATTTTCCCATCTATTATGGGGATTAATCCTTTTGAGTCCTAAGAGGAACACTACTTGGACAAGCTCCATGACCGCCATGGCATACATGGACAACATATGGCTTCTTGTGATACTATATAATACTCTCAACTTATATCTAATAAAATATCATCCCCTTCTTAATTTCCCCTTTATCCTGTTTATTATACTTTTAAGAAGTATATACTTGACATAACCAAATTCTCCCCAGTGACAAGAAGATCTTGGGTTCTACCAGAAAGATTCTCAAGCAGATGCAAGAGGTTAATAGGGTTGTCTTTCACATGGTGGGCAGAGGAGGATATCTGTCCCCAGAAATCTGAGAAAGTGAACCAGATCATAAGCAGACCCGGGGCCAGGGTGAATAGCACAAATTTAAAAACCAGGAGCAACATTTCAGAGAGCACTAGCAAATTTGAGGACCTTGAGAGTAGTTGAAGATAGATGAACAGGAGCACAACAGAAAGCCAGGGGCACATTTAGTGGCTTTAGGTGAAAAGAGGGGACCCAGAAACCTTAAAACCCCAGAAGAACACAAATTTAAGGCTTTGATGGAAATATAATAGAGATCAGGTTCAAAGTTTAGCAAAAACTCTGAAATTTTCAACTTATAGTGAAAAAATATAGTGTTTTTAATACTGAAATTCAGGTTTTAACACAAATTTCAAAAGCGCAAAGGATAAGCCTTGACGTTAACACTAACATTAACTTTAGAGGCTCTGAAAGAGTGATAGTAGGCCAAGGAGAAAAAGTAGAGGTAATAGAGGACAAAAATCTTACTAATAATTTTAAAAGTAAAGGACCCAAAGGGGAGTCCTACCAGAAAAATTAGTTTGGAGTTCTTCAAAACTTTTAATTAATAGAGAATGAGCAAACAGGGGACCAAAAGTCCTCTTTGCTAAATTCAAGGGACATGATTTGGGCTTGAAAGATCATATGACAGAACTGGAGAATCCAATTGGCTGGAGGAGAATTTTGCAAACTCAAGTCAGGGGGTTGAAAGGTTTCTCAATAATTTATGCTTGCCTTCTGATTGACTAGCTCCTTTAAATGGATTTGAGGACCCATTTTCTCCAGATGAATTTGAATTTATGTTTGTTAATGTAGCAAATTTTGATTGGTTATCTCTGATGATTTTCAAGAGTGGCTGACACCAGGCCAGTAAATAGTACAAACTGATCTGTGTTTCATCCCAGGGGGCGCAATAGAAACATGGAGATCTTTGGTATACACCAGTAAAAATATCTTGTCCACAGTATGTGCCAAATCATCCAAAGAATTAAGTGGTTTGGATGGCTTTTGGGAGGTTTTCTTAGTGCAAAAAGGGAATATTGTCCTATCCAGGGCCAAAGGGGGGAGTAAATTAACATTTGGTGTCTTTGTCCTTTGAACTTGTGTTCTGTTGGAGGGCATTTCTGGGAATTACCCAGGCATTTTGGGGCACTATGCCCATATGTGCCATTAGGTTGCCAAGAACTTTCTGGGCCCTGACAAGGCAAATAAAGTTAGCAGAGGAATGTTTTGTTAATTAGACTCAGGATGGCATAATTGAGATGTATTTTTTGAAATGATGTAATTTAAATTTATAAGTGAATTACTATTTTATTATTCATTTTATTTTTTATAAATTCAATAGTCTGGATGCAGAAAACACCATCTTGAAATTAATTTGAGATAGTATAATTCAAGATGCCACTTTTGAGATGGTGTAGCCTATCCATCTTGCTAGGGCTGCAGCAGATTAAAAATGTGATGATTACAGTATTTGCTGTAATTGTTGCATTCAAGCTGTCTCCTTTTTGTTTTTAAGATTCCCTCATGTCAGGGGAATCCAAAATTTAAATAAAAAAACGGCTGCAGATGGCCTTCTTTTTTCAGGAAATCCCAAATAATATATATATTTAACAAACTTTCATTTTGGATCAGAATTTAATTTGAACTCATATTTTATACTTTTAAAATTTGAAAGAAAAAATATATTTTTATTTTAAAAAAATCTAGAAAAAACATCCTCCTGTGGAAATGTACGGCTATGGTTCTGGAAAAATTGTAGCTAAGACAATTCCCCGGAATCATTTATGGATCTTAAACGGTTGGCTGCTTTTTTATAAAGCAGCCATTGTTTAAAATCCACCACAGCCCTTAGGGCTGCGTTAGCAAAGAAAGGGACAATTACAACATTTGCCGTAATTGTCCTGTCCTCCCTTCCCTGTAATCTTCTTTTGGATTCCCCTACGCTGGGGAAATCCAAATTTTCTATTAAAAAAGGCTGTGGAAGGCTTTCTGCATTCCAGATATAGAATAATTATAATATATATTTATTAATAAAAATTAATTTTGATAACATTATTGTTGAGCAACTTGGGCTATTGCTGGTATGTACAAAGCTACAGATAGATGTTAGCCTTGCCAATGTACTCTACCTAATCCTATGCAAGAGCACTACAGACTACAATAGAATAGAACTTTGAAGATAATTGTGTTTATTGATACTGGAGTACAATCTAGCCAGCAGCTGCAATATATCCAGGTATAACTATGAACTTCTTTCATCCTTTCAGGTGTCTATATCAATATATACTGCAACAACCCTTGTTCTTGTCCTTTCAGACAGTTCTAAGTGGCTACCTTTGCAATAGGTCCATCTTTGCTGGCTGCACCTACCCTGATTGGCTGTCCTTGACACGTGTGTTGCTAATGGCCTTAGCAGGCGTAAATGGCCCTTCAGCTACAGCCTACACTCTTCTTGAGCTAGCCTACTGTCATTTATTGATTGGTTGTATCTTACACGCCTATTATTGTGCTAGGAAACTAAGCCATATTTGGTTGACACTTAGAAATGGTTCCTGTTCAGTCCTCCCACATCAGAAGGTAGAATTTCAGTATTCCATTTCCAGGGCTTAATCAATAATTCTTTTCTGGCTGGCAAGCCTACTGCTTATTAATGCAATGGGTTGAATTAGGGATTATATGCCATAGAGTAGCAGACTCAATCCAATATCAACTTGTGGATTATCTGCCGTGTAATGCTGACCCAAACCAATAAGAAACCTGATTATACACTGTGTGATGCTGATCCAAACTCAGTATTTCCTAGCCATTTGTATATCACTTGTTTGATATGATCATATACACCCATCAGGCTGGGTGGGACTGAGTTGATACAACGTCCAGTAGGATAGAATGAGCAATAAACAATTGATGATTTCAAGATTACATGCCATGTAATCAATGATAATCACTATATTGGCTAACATTTATACAGCGTATAATTGTTACATCAATTATAATAAAGCTAGTAATATATGGCGTATAATCACAACACATTGGGATGATGATCTGTTATAATACGGTGTATGACGTTACATTTAGCATAATAAACTAACAATTACACAGCATATAACTGCCATATCTATTATAATAGATTGGTGATTATACAGCATATATTCACTACACTTAATATAATGATAACCTAGTGATAATACAGCATGTAACTGATAAAGATCTATGTTCAATTATTAGCCTGATCATTTGTGGTCAATCAGCCTAATCTCACAATTATTAAATTTCAAATTTGATTATTTGAAAATTTAAAAACAAGAAAGTAAAATTTTTTATTTAAATTAAAATTTGTAAAAGAACACACCCTTCTGTGGGTGTGGAAGGAAATGATTTTAAGATAACTTCTCAAAGAAGATTTTCTTAAAATTGTTTCCAGATTTTGGACAGGTGTTCCTTTTAAGAAAAGGAGCCACCTGTCCAAAATCCGACACAGCCCTACATATTGCTTGTTAATAGATTTTTGAATTCATACTTGTTTTTATTTTGCTTGAGATTGCATTTAAACCAATTGTGTATTTAATCAGGTTGTTGTGGTGAACAACAAATATGTAAAATTGGTAATACTTAATCAACCAAGAGATAAAGCTTTATTTGCATGGTTCAACTATTTAAAGGGAAATTTGGGGATTTGCGGATTTCAAATAACGGTTGTTCAAATGCGTTCACTGCAACACTTCCTCTTTCATTATAAGCTTGGTATGCCTTCAAGCGGCTGCCGCTGACAGGGAGGAGGTATTGGAATCCTGCAGTGTTCTCAAGGAAGTAGCTGTGATGTTTTCTGATGGCATAAATGGTGTATTGGCCCTTCCATTTAACTTTGAACTTATTAGAGCAGGTGGTGTTCAAAGCGCTATTGAATTTTAAGACCTGCTGGCCAATCTTGAACTTGGGTACACGGTGATTGATTTCCTGCTGAGCTGCTGTGATCTTAGAGGCAGTGGCAGATAGGTTCTTCTTGGCTTGGTGGCGGGTTTGCTCACAGTCTTTTGAGTCCCAGTGCTGGTTCATCTTCTTGAGAACGCGGGTTTGGTTGGGTTTAGTTCCAAACATGGCTTCAAACAGTGTCATCTTGATAGTGTTGTGGACCTTGGTGCAATAGTTCCAGAGGACTGAGGGTAACATGGCTTCCCAAGTAGATGGCTGGAACTTGGTGATCTACTCAAGGCATTCAACTAATGTGCGGTTGAATCTCTCAGTGAGGCCATTACAACAAGGGTTGTACACAGTGGAGAACTTGTGGACAGTGTTCACCTTGTTTGTCAAGCCGGCTACCATGCAATTTCTGAAGTGGGATCCTTGATCAGATAACAGTGTAGCTGGAGGGCCAAACTGGGTCACAATGCTGTTGTAGATGAAGGAAGCTGCAGTCATAGCAGAGTTATTGCTACAAGCCTGAGCAACAGGCCAACGAGATAGGTACTCAGTAGCAACCAAGATGTAAGTTTTTCCAGATTTTGAAGGAGGTAGGGGCCCAACAAAGTCAATACCCCAAATTTCAAATATCTTGTCAACTACAATAGGTTCCACAGGCTTGTTGTGCACAATCTTCTTACTGAACTGTTGGCAATTCATGCAGCTGCGGGTGTGGTTATAGGTATCTGTATACATCTCTGGCCACCAGTAGGTCTCCTTGAGGCGCGCTAGGGTAGCATCCCAGCCAAAGTAACCAGCGCCATTGTGTGCTTCCATCAAGATACTCTCTCTGTCCTCCTTGGGTGGGATCACCCAGAGCCCATTATCCATCTTTTTAAACAATGTGTTGCCTATCACAGTGTACTTGGTTGAGTAGACAAAGAACTTGCGTAGATCAGCTTCAGTGACAAGTGATGTGCGCAGGCAGGCCATGTCTTTGAACTGAGCCAGAGAAGGTTTGTAAGTCAAGTTTTTGACCAACAAAAAGAACTGGTGTGACAAGCCATCAGCAACGGAGTTCAGCTTCCCGGGAATATGTACAATCTCGAAGTCATACTCCATAAGTTCCAAGAGCCAGAGCATGCAACAACTTCAAGGGAGAGATGCATCAGTGATGAACTTGACCGCCCAGTTATCAGTATGGATGACAAGGGGGTGGCCAAGTACATAATAGCAAAACTTCTCGAGAGCCTTGATTACGGCCAGGACTTCCTTGTCATATACAGCATAGTTGTAATTGGCAGGTATAAACTTTTTAGACATAAACTCAATGGGTCTAAAAACATTGTTTATTTCCTGGCATAGTACTGCGCCCACTGCATTGGTGCAGGCGTCTGAAAAGATGTGGAACTTACGGTTGAAGTTGGGGTAAGCAAGGACTGCATCAGAAGTGATGGCAGCCTTAAGAGCCTTGAAAGCATCATCTTCAGGGGGTCCCCACTTGAACGGCTTCTTCTTGTGTGTCAGATTGAAGAGAGGGGCAGCCAACTCACTGTAGTCTTTGATGAACTGATGGTAGTACCCTACCAACCCAAGGAAGGATGACACCTGGTTGGCGTTGGTGGGTGTGGGCCAGTTTGTGATTGTGTTGCACTTGTCAGGGTCAGGGTGTTTTCCAAAGGCATCAACCATGTGTCCCAGGAGTTTCAATTGCTGAACAGCCAGGATGGACCTCTTGGCATTCACACTCAGATTGGCGCTCTTGATACAATCCAGGCATAGCTTCAGGTGTTGCAGGTGCTTGTCAAATGTCCTGGAGTAGATAGTTATATCATCTAAATAGACAGTAACAAAGTCGCCAATAAGACCTTCAAATACCCCATTCATAATGTGCTGGAAGGTACAAGGGGCACCCTTCAGTTCAAAAGGCATGCAGATGTATTCATACTGTCCCCATTTTGTGACAAAGACAGTCTTTGGCTGGTCGGCTTCTTCAACAAGGATTTGGTGGAACCCACTGAAAAGGTCAATGTTTGAGAACCACTGTGAACCACCAAAGGAGGCCAAGATATCTGAGATGCGGGGCAAGGGATAATGTTCAGATATAGTCACCTTATTTAGTGAGATGTAGTTGACACACATACAGAGTTTATTGCCCTTCTTGGGTACAACCACAATGGGGGAAGCCCATGGAGACTTGCTGGGGCGGATCATGCCTTGCTTCAACAGTTTGAGGATTTTGGTGCGCACAAACTCCTCCTTGGACTGGGGAAGGCGGTAGAACCGGGAAGCTACAGGCTTGGTGTTACCAGTGTCAATCTTGTGGCGGAATCCGGGTGCTTTAGGCAGGTCATTGTAGTCAGAGACAATGTGGGAGCTGTACGCGGAAATCACCTCCTGGAGCTGAGCTTGCTGGACGTTGTTCAACCAGGTATTGTCCTTGACTTGGGCAGCTAAAGGTTCACAAAGGAAGGAAGTGCCAGTAGGACTGTTGAATGTTACCTTGAGATCAATCAATTCATTATTGTGCTCAAGTGTCCATCCGTTGTCCGCAAACCGGGTGGTTACACTCAGGTTGCTCATAGTTTTGCAGCCAAGAAGCAGGGTATACTGGTCGTGGTCAAAGATGGTGGCCTCAATGGTACTGAAGACACCTCCCAACCACAAGCGCAACTTGATGGACTTGCCAAGAGCAGTAGTGCAGCTCCCATCAGCTAGGATGAAGCTGACATCAGAAGAAGTTACTTCAGGCCGAGGCAGGGATTCCAAGAACATCTTGGAGATGATGTTGCTATACACACTGCCGTCCAAGATTATAGAAGTGTGTATGCCGTTTACAGTACCTGTGGTTCTCAGGGCGCCTGTGCCTGTCAGGAAGAGGGCTTCACATTTCCCAGGGCGTAGTGCAGATATGGCCTGGTGCATCTTCTGGCAAAACTTGGGGCTTTCCATACACAGGTCTTTGAGGGAGATGGTCATCATCAGCTGGCACAGGATCTTCACAGCTGAGAGGCCAGGTCTCTCCTTTGGTCCATCTGATTGGTTAGGGTTGCAATGCCTCTTGCCAGACTTGGGAGGGTTTTGCTTCACATCCAAGGTTACCTGGGACTTACCATCCATTCTAGGCTGGTTGATTGCCACCCAGAATGGGCCAAACCATTCTGGTGGCGTGTGGAAAGTATCCATAGGCTCAGGAGAGTTGGATGAAAACTGGTTTGGCCAGTTGTGATCCTTTTTATACTTGATAGGTTGATTTGGAATAGTATGTGTTAAATTTGCACCAGCAGCGTCAAATCTGATTGGCTTGTCTGTATTGCAATAATGGTGCAATAAATTGGGTACATTGGATGACTTGGTATTGCAGGGTTTGATTGGCTGGCCATGGATAGGACAACCAGCTTGGTCAGAACAATTAAACTTTGCGCCAGCTGCACCAGATCTGATTGGGCCATCAGAATTGCAATAATTGGACAATAAATTGGGTGTGTCAGTTTCCATGGCGTTGAGGGGTTTGATTGGCTCATTCAAATTACATTTATTTATCAATGCATTTGGTGAGTCAACTTCCATTGCATTGTTGGGTGTGATTGGCCCAGCTAAATTGCAATCATTTATCAATATATTGGCTGAGTCAACTTCCATAGCATTGTTGGGCATGATTGGCTTGTCTAAATTGGAGAACTCACTTGAAGCCATATTCATAGAACTGCATGTAGCGCTGAAGGAGTTGATTGGCTGGGCCAAATCATGTGGGTTGTACAACGCGCGCTGTGCTCTGGCATCCTGGGGTGTGTGTGATCTGATTAGTTGATTCAAATTTCCAGGGTTGGACAATGCTGCTGGTCCCTTGGCATCCAGGTGTGCCCGCGTGATGATTGGCTAGTTGCTGAAATCAACATTGTATGATGTAGAATTTGTATTAAATTTACCACCACAACCAGATCTGATTGGCTCACCCAAATCAGCAGGGTTTGCCAATAAGCTGTACATCTCTTCCCCAATTGTATTAAGGGACCTGATTGGTCCCAGCCCAGGGGAATTAACCCAGGACACCAATGCAGGGCCCAATGGGCCAGGGTGGCTGCAATGGTGGTCCCCAAAAGCTGTTGGGCCTTCATCCTTGCTTTCCTGGCTTGTGGCCCTGTGTTCCCAGGCTGCCGCGCCTGCAGGGGACGCCTCTAGGGAGGGCGTCACAGAAGGTAAGTTGGGAAACTTGCCTTCACTGTGTGGAGACTCAGGGACGGATTCCACGGTTACAATATTGTAACGTGGGTTGTCCTTGAAAGAAAGATATTTGTCGAGATCAGGTAAGCACAGGTAATGATCTTCATTTTCAAAATCATCTTCAATTTCCAAACTAACAAATCTATTAGGGTGGCAGGGGTTCCATTTGCTGTTGCGTACGTACACGCAGGGTGACAAGGGAGAGGATGGAGGTTTGCGGGGTGGATCTGGGTCGCTGGGATGGCCCAAATCTTCCCCAGCTTCACCATGGGCGAGGGGGGAATGTGGATGGGGACGGCGCGTCCTCGCAGTCCGTACGCTTCATGGGTGGGGGTGTGAGTTTGCGACCTGGGGAGGGGCCTCAGGAGCAAACTTGGCGCTTACAGATCAGGGTAAATGGGAAACTGGGCCCATCAGGGTCAACAATGTACTCAAGGTTGGATTTTTTATTCAAAGGCTGAGGGGTGGCAGAGGAGGATAGGACGTGTTTTGCTTCATAGTTTTGTTCAGCCATCATCCACCCTTGAGGTTTGCGGTCATTATTAATGGGGTTGAACTCACAAATGAAGTTAGAGTGGGATGGCTCCTTACAGATGGAGCAGGGCGCGGTGCAGTCCTTGGAGATGTGCCCCACCTCAGAGCAGTTGTAACAACAGGGGTTATACAGGCAGTTACAATATCTTTGAAAGGTGCGGGGAGAAGGGGGGTTGGGTTGGTGTCCTTGCTCTTGCGCCATGAACATGGCATCAAAACAGCAGTTCAAATCCTCAAGGTGGGCTTTGAACTCCTGGGCAATTTCCTCAGACTTGTTCTGTTTGCAAACCGGTGCAAAGGGGTTTCATTCAGAATTTTCTTTGGCATGCTCATCTGTGGCTCGTTTTACCCAGATGTCATACTTGTCACGGACCAAGGCAATTGCCTCCTCCAATGAATTGGGTTTGGCAGCTTGAACCATGGCAGAGTAGGAGTGGGTAAGGGCGTTCACAAATGCGCGGATGGAGACAAGGCTGTGGAAATTCTCAACAGTGGTCTTGCGGTCAGAGGAACTGTTGGTTTTGAGGTGTTGCTTCAAAGCCTTGTTAGCGGTTTTTTGGAATGTATTCAAAAATTTGCGCAAGTATTTAAAGTTTACCATCTTCAACAGGCCCAACTGGTGGATGGCATCAGGTTCATGTTTGGCGAAATGGAGCTCAGCTTGGGCCTTCCAATTGGCCCAGGTGGCAACCTGAACATCCTGATGCCAGACACGGGCTTCCCCCAGGAGAAAACGGCTGACCTCATGGAGGCGGTCCTTGTCGGAGAGCTTGAATTGCTCAGCATAATCCTCCAAAGTATACAGCCAAGCAGTATACCCATTCTCCTTGAAGCAAGGAAGTTGCTGAGCAACCAAGAACTTAGACAAGGGGTCGCCAACAGAAAGGGCAGGGGGGAGGGACAGCAAGGGCAGAGGCAGCAGGAGCCAGAGCGGGAGTTTCAACAGCAGAAACGGGGGCGCGGAAACAGACATCGCAACAACAACAGGCACACAGGCAACAACACAAAAACAGCAATACAAGTTCGGTGAATGGAATGGCCTCCAAAATTTTATTGTGGTGAACAACAAATATGTAAAATTGGTAATAATTAATCAACCAAGAGATAAAGCTTTATTTGCATGGTTCAACTATTTAAAGGGAAATTCGGGGATTTCGAATAACGGTTGTTCAAATGCGTTCACCACAACAATGTCATGAAATTATAAAATCTTTAAGCAGCTTTTAACCTCCAATACAAAGCTGAGTGGGTCATAAATCGAGCTCCGATTTTATTACGACATCTTTCAAAAAAGGGATATAAATTGACGATCTATCAGGATGAGGTGACTTCTCTGGAGCCCCTGACTGTCAACAAGAGTCGAATTTCTGTCAGGTGAAATAGTGGTCCTGAAGAAGTTGGTAGAGCAGCTGGCTGTCACACAAGTCCTTGTAACTTCCATATACTTTCTAATTTCTTAAAAAAGGCTTCAGGTAAGTTTACTTTTTTTAGAATATATAATATTAATTTTATTTCCTCCTCTAATTTCTTTATTGCGAAGGATACCAATCGAATCCTTTTGCTATCTTGTACCCAAAAAGTTCTTTAAAAATAGCATATATAAACTTAATAAATCATTTGCTAGAATGAATTTCTCATGCAGGTGCAAATTTAAGTGATGCGTTTGATTTAAAGCCCTATTTCCTCTTAATGAGTAAGCCTTTTGTGTTTTGTCAAAATTTTCAAGGTTCTTTTAGAATTACATCATATCTGGTTATGAAACTAGACTGACAAACTAAATACTCTTGAAATTTTACTCGAATTATTTTCCTCTGATCATGTTTAAATTGAATTACACTCTAAAATTATTAAATTTATTCTTTTAATCAGGCTTGAAGTTAGATTTAAATTGCGTCGCTATTGCTACGTAATTAAAAGACAAGAAGCTATCCTTCCAAGAACTTGTTGAAATTTTTTAAATGCATTAATTATAATTTGCCAAAGTGTTTGGTTTTTTTTAAATTTTACCTCTTCTATTGAGCTGGTTAAAATTATTTTTTGACTTAAACTAATATGCTCTATTTAATCTTAAGTTAAGTTATGTTTTTTAGCAGGTTGATATCTAGAAGCTTAAACAAGAGATACTTAAAGCCTATTATAAATCGACGATACCTCTCTTCTCAAAAGATGGCAGATGACGCTTACTTAGCTATGCTCAATAAAGCTACAGCAATAAATCAAGAGTTAAATCAATGTTCGATTCAAAATCAACCAAACCACGCTAATGTCGAAACTTTTGATAAGTCACCCAAAACAAGATGGGTTACAGCATTGACCTGCCAAAGTGAGTGTAGTGCCGAGAGCACCTCTCAGTATCCTCAAACTCTCTCGGCAGCCCGCCAGAGACTTCTATCTGCCAGCAAAGATGTAACCTTTTATTCCGAGTCAGATTTTGCTTTTGAGTTTTTTTCAATCCCTCAAGAGTTTGATTCTTTACCTTCGCCTCAAGCCTTTTATGATGCAATCAGTAAATTGCCAGGCTCTTCGGTACCTGCACAAGTCAGGCTCAATAAAAAGTCAGCCGATGACTTTTTTGCCGACATTCTAGAGGAAGCTGATGGAAAAGAGCATGAAGACTTCGAAAGATTTTATAAAGAATGGAAAGACTTAGTTGCTTCTCAGGGACCACAAAGCTCAGTAATCACCATCAAAGATGAAGGCTCGGAATACATGTATTATTTTCTAGCAATTTTTCACAATCAATCTAAGCTTGTGTTTGGCCTAGCCACTGCAGGTATCCAAACCTGAAATCTGCTCATTTTTAATCACTTGGTTACGCAAGCCTATATGCAGTACGGTCAATTCAAGTAGCATAAATAAAGCTATGAATTCATTTCTTTATTTTAAATACTCTATTTTAAAGCTTATTTTAGCCTTTATTGACATCACAAAATCAATTCACGTTTAGTATTACTAAAGGCAATGTTATATGATATAGTACAATCAGAAACCATCCAAGCTTACACTAATCTATATGCTCCTGCACATTAAACATTATACCGCACAGTTACTCAATTACTCCCCTTGGGAGTTCAACAAAAACTCAAAAATTATACTCGGCAGTTTTTTTGCTCCTTTCAAACCCTTATTAGATCATCATGTTCCTTAAAACATAGTGACATACCCGCCTATTTGCTATCACCGTGCTACTCTTAGCAAAGTTACAGAATGGGAAAATAACCAAGACTAGATATTGACTTTATTCGGAATGGCAGGATTATATAGTATAAGCTGTGGCTTTAAGGGATAGAGCGTCCTTGTAATAGAGACACCAATCCCAAAGCTATATCAGATCACTGCTTACTTGAAAACAAATTACCATGGGGACTTGGATAGTAGGCTTAGCTTGGAAAGCTCTGGCTTCTGATCTGCAAGGGGTTGAGTTGAGCAGGAGGCCGGGATAAATGGGAGAATAAGTTTTCAGAGAGACAACCCTTCTGTTTAAATTTTTCGGCTTTTAATAATAAAATTCAAATTTTACATTTCATTATCAAAGATTCATACTACAAAACTTTGGTGCCAAATCAGGCGTATTAACAAGCCTGCATATCAGGAACTGCCCATCATTCATGCGCTTGTACGGTCAGTGGGGTGGTGGAGGAGAAGGTGAGCTGCAGGGCCAGATAAATTACTGATCCCAACTTCATAAGGCAGAAGATTACATAGCCTAGGGGAGACCATTTTCCTAAATGTGGAGTCATGGTGGTGATAAGGCCAGTTATTGTCAAGTAGAATAGGCTTAAATACCCAAAGAACTACAGGGGGATAAACTGTCAATAGCAGCAGCACTTTCCACCTGTGAGCTGGGTGGAGGAGTTGGAGAAGAGATGGGCACAAACCAATCTGGATTTTGCTTTTTGTTCATGAAAGCAGGGTATGAGATAAACCATTGGTTGTTTCGTATGAACCAGGCATAAGGATCTTTGTATCTTTCTAAGGAAATTTTAAGTAGAGAAAGCTCAGGGTGCAAGGATTATCCAACACTAGTTTTTTTATAGATGTAGCATTAGCAGCTGATAATGGGGTAGGCTCCTCAAGAACTTGGGTATGAAATAGTGATCTAAGCTGGAATATTGCTACTAGAAAATAGGGAATGAGTTGGCTGAACCATATGTTCATGGCAATCTTTATTAGAGAATGACAACATCTGTCAACCAGGGAGAACAGGCTTCTTAAGTTCAGAAATAGGGTCTTCAGCTTTTTCAGGCTTTCCTGGGATAAACTTGTTCAAGGCTGTATGATCTGGGCATGAGATTAGTGCATCTTCTTGGCTAGGCTTGTCCAACCCTTCTGGGGAGATTTTGGCTAGTTGCAGCTTCTCAGATCTGGGGAGTGATCTGGATAGGATTTCAGGAAACCACCCTGCTTGAAATAACTTCCCAGCATGATGAATTAATGCAGAAGGATTCAAACCTGTAATCATGAAACCAATTGGCACAGAAACCATGCCAAGATGTACCAATTCCCCAAAGATTTGGTATCTGCCTAATAATGGATTGAAGCAACCTAGGAAGGTATAAGTACCTAGATACACAAGCAAGGAGGCAGAAGCAAAAGGACAGAAAAGACTGGTAGGAACAGGATTGATGTACACAGTCTGAGTTTTCTGTTTAGTGGGAGAGTTCAAGGAGAACAAGGATATGGTATACCATTTCCCTGATACAACTGGAGCCCATTTACTGTTATTGCAGTATTCAGTGCTAGTTCCAGATCCTGGATAAGTTTCCATCTGCACAGTAAATTGTACTACTGTACACAACAAGAAAATAATAATCCATTTGAACCTAATTCCCCAAGGAAGGGAAATATTAGTCAGTTTCATGGAAGTTCTAAGAGTCTTACAAAAAAATAAAGAAATAAATCAGGTTAAAGTCTTTATTGATTGAGCAATTGACATGAGCTAAGCTCAAGGTCTTATATAGTAAATAAATTGAGGAAAATTGGGAATGTGAGTTGAACTGTTGTGTAACAGAAATAATTTAATATTTTAAAGTTTATCAGTGGCTTCTCAAACCCTTTCTTAACACTTCAACTATCATTAACTGTTTTAACTTACTCAACTAGCTTCAGGAACATAGGAGAGATTTTCAGCTTAAAAACATAAGTTTTATAGTCACAATAGTTGCTTATGAGCTAAGCTTTCAAGTAACTACTTTACAGAGCTTGGCAGATATAACAGGTGTTGTGAGGTTCCTGGTCACCAGTCCCCAAAGTGTGTCCTGGGTCATAGTCAGAGACTGGCTTGGAGGAGTCATCATTTACTAGTAGAGGGTGTTGGCTAGCTAGAAGTTTATACTGAGTTTCAGGAAGCCAGGCGTAGGTAGAGGCATTGGTTGGCTCAGGACAGAATACAGCTAGGCCTGAGGGTAATGCCCACCATAGGATGGGTGCTAACTTGATAATATAGGATACAGATTGCCAAAGCAAAGACCAGGGCCCTGAATTAGGCACCATAGTATCTATCATTCCCGTCAGAGCAATGTAGAGTACTCCAAACAGTTGGGTGGACATAGTCTCAGTGGTAGCAGGGGTCTCCATTGGGCAGTTGGGTTGCAGGGTTAAGGGCAGAGTCATGGGAACAAGGCAGGCAGGCAGATAATTGTACTTGTATTTGAACAATAAGGGCGGCACCTTGATCCTCTTTCCTTCATGTCTTATGTATTCAGTTTCTCTAGTCCTTGCAAAGAGATTGGCAATGAAGATGGTCTCCAAGTTGTACTCTGCATAGGCGGGGTTGGGTGGGTAGTTAGTAAAATGCACAGGTCCAAATGGGGCTCCCGGGGAACAGTATAGTGCCTGGGAAGGGTTGGCAAGTTGGTCTCCAGAGGGAGCTGGTGCATGATGGTCTACTTGGCCAGAGTTAAGATGCAATATCACTAAGACTAGATAAGGTAAGATTTGTTTGAACCAAAGGTTCATAAAACTTTATTATCAAAAATGACAATATGGTCATCACCATACTGCCAGGGCTTTTATAGCATGGGTTTTTGCTTCTTCAATTTTTGCAGGGTTCAGGTTTGCAGAAAAGGCACTGGCAGGGCATGGATCTTGGCTTAGAGTCATGAGGGTGGAAGATCCAGGTTGTGCCTGCTCTGGTGAACAGAAGTGGCAATGCTTTGTTCTGCCGCTACTGTTCACCTCGTCACCTGAGTAGTTCAATTGTACTACCCCTTCTGGACAGGAGACTGGCAGCTGCTGGTGGTCATTGGCAAAGTTAGCACTAGGTTTTGTTTTAACCTCCTTAAGGCAAGCTACAACATCTGGATAGGTATGGGTTTTTGGTGATGAAAGTTTGGCAGCAATCTGGTGTCCATTTGGGGAATTGTCCTTGGGAGCCTGGCAAGTCTTGGAGTAACTTGTCAACTCAGGCTTTCAATTTAACAAGTTGGTGGGTTTCTGTCCACTTTGTGTGACTTGAGTAGTCTTTGGAGGTTCAGGGTTTGATTCCAGGGTCTCCAATGTTGATTTCAAACCTCCAGTATTAACACTTGGCAGGTTGGCAGGTTTCTGTTCCTCTTGGTTGGGGTCATCTATCTCTGGTGGTACAGGGTTTGACCCAACCGGCAGTTGGGCGGTTTCCTGTCCACTCTGGTCAACATAAGGCTTTCTCTGAGATCCAGGTTTCAATTTCCAGGTTTTCAATGCAAGTATTGAAATGTCATTCATGACACTGAGCCTACATTAACACAAACTCTTTCAATACTTTTCCTATTATTAGGCAAGCATCCCTGTTGTAAATTGCTCAATCAATGCTATTTCAATCTGGCCTTTGAATATTGATAGTTGCAGCAATTTGGCTGGTTTTGCCTTCAAGTTCAGAAATTCCCTGCCTTCTGTAAATGGGTCTGGTTCAATATTCACCCATTCCGGATTATTGTATCTGTCTGTGGTTGATCCTGGTATGACCTCATCCCAACGTGAGACCCTCAGCCACTCTGTCTTCCTATTGAGTGATCACCGTCTCTTGTCAACTATTTAAAGTAGACTCATTACTCCTAATAAAGACAAGTTTATCCACATTTGTGTTGGCTTTTATAATCTTTGAGCTTCTCCTGTCCTTTCTGCCAAAAGGACTTTTACATCTCATTTTCCAGGAAATTAAGGTAAGTGCCCTTAATTTTGCCCTGAAGGCTAACCCAAGGCTAGCTTCAAACCTCAAATCTTTTGTAATAAAGATTTCCTGCTATGTCCTCCAGGATGTCATCCCCTGGAGCCAAACACAAAAAAATGGTGCTCACTACAGGGGCTGCAAGCCCCTTGGTTACCCCGTTCCCACACGCATTCTCTGGTCCCTCTCCCTTTGTTTCCAAAGTACCAGATCAACCTAAAGTTTCTAGTCCCCCTCTAGAAGAAGACATTGCTGATGCCCCTGCAAATTCTATGGTATTGGTTCTGTCTCCTGGGCCCTCGTGGCCCCCCTTCCTGCTTTCTCCCTCAACTATGAGCAAGCTCGTGCTGCCGCCCGCTCCCTGGATACATAAAGGATCAACTATGCAAATTGGATGAACATCAGACAGCATGAGTGAGCAAATTAAGGCTTTTCTGCTAAACCATTGCCAGGATTTTGAGACTCTGGTTAGTGATCTCAATCAATTCAGAAAGAATGTCAACTCATAACTCAAATTGATAGGAGCTCATGTCAATACTTGGGGCCGCCACCTGCAGCATCAATACGGTCTAGATAAGGCTACACTAGGCAACACTCTATACCAAGTGAAAAATTATGTGGATGACAGGGTAGCCTCTATTGAGGTGACTCCTCCTGTTCCTCCTGTTGAGCCCCCATTTAATTTCAAAACCAAGGTATGGGAGGTCATTGCTGAACTCAAGGCTACCACTCAACGTCAAGCTTCTGTGCAGAACCCTCCTCCAGTTGAACCTATGCCTGACCCTCATATTGCCTCCCTCACTGATCAGGTGGCTACCTTACAAGGTGAAATCAAGTACTTAAAACAGCACCTCTCTAATTCTGAAGATTCATTATCTGAATCTGAAGATGAAGAGGAAGGTGAAGTCAAAAACTAACACTCATGACAATCATGGTTGTTGCCCTGGTCTTGAAGGTCAACCCCAAGTCCACTGTGTGTGTGCTCTAGATCAACTTGCCAAAGTGACAAATGATGTAGCTGATAAGCAAGACACATTGGAAAGAGAGGTCCAAAACCTCTCCTGCTTTACCAAGACCCTAAATGGACAAGTTGCCCCTTTGGTTGCTCAGACCACTTCTCTGGCTACCCGTGTCAATGGGATTGCTGGCACCTTGGCAGTGCAACAAATCAAGATTGATGAATTTGGGACTTCTGCTGCCACTGCTTGAGACATTAGTGGGAAAACAGCTCTACCTTGGACACTTTAGAGGAAAGCCTTTGACTCCTCTGGGCTAGACAACCTGCTCCTGAATCCAAGTTTGAGAGCAACCATCATATTAATGTCCTCAACCCTGGTGAAAAAAGTCAGTCCTTGTCCTCCTCTATTGACCTGAACTATAAGCTGACCTTCAAACAGATACTCAATCCAAAGACCTCTACCATTGCTGCTTTTCTGACCATTTACAAAACTGCAATACGTAGGGCTACCAAAAAGCTCAAGAAGGAACACATCCTTACCTGTCTTCATCCCACTTGCCAGGAAGTCATGGTCCCCAAGCTCCCCTCTATTGTCACTTGGGAGGATATTAAACGCCTCCTTATTGAGGAGTTTGGAGGAGACCTCAGCTTGGAGGTCAAGAAGGATGCATTTATGAACATTACTTTCAAACCCAAGGAAACCCTGTCTGAGTTTTCAGATTGTTTCTACATTGAAGGCCAGCAGTTAATTACTAGTTGACAGTTAGCTCCCTGGGAAGTCTATACAGCTTGTTCAAACGCTTTGAAGGTGAACCAGATTATATGTCTATACTTTAAGGCACACAAGGATTCACTCACTTCCATGAAGAGTATTAAAACGCTCCTACAAGACATGCATTTGACACATGGAGGTTGGTGGTATGTGAGAATAAAGCCAATAATGCTGGGACTACCTCTCGTACACCACACATTATGACTCTGGGTACTAGTGGACAGGCTAAGAGGCAAGGCTGCCATAACTGTGTCCAGATTAGACACCACTTGCGCACTTGCACTAATCCCTGAGTGAAAGGTTGCAATCCCAAGGAACAGGCGGGAAAAGAGAGGTCAGTTTAGAAACAGAGATGCTCTCTGCTGACCAATATCCCCTGTCTCCCCCTGATCCTCTGTCTGATGAAGAAACTCCCTCTTCCTCTGGCCCAACTATCCTTCATCTATTTCACAATCTCTCCAGTGATTTGGATCCCAAAGATCCTGATAGTGAAGACTCTGATAGTTATGGCTATTCCGTCTTGGCTGTTCCAGAAACCATCCCTGTACCATACAAGCTTTGCTCTAGGAAGACTACCACCACTTCCTGAGTACCTACAAGTGAAGCTGAGTTAATGGTGGTTTGCCCTTACCTATCCCAAGCCCACTGACCTCCTGTCTTGGTTGACTCTTCTGAGGAAGCAGCCAAGCTAGCCCAAGCTCTTTTCCACAATGTAACTGTATCTCTCTCACTACAGACTGTATATAAAGAAATTCCTGTGTTACAGTGCATGCTAGCTAAATGAGAAAAGGAGCTAGAGGCTGCACAAGACGTGTTGGCAGTCTTGTCTCCCTTTGGGAAAGATACAACCCGTGTGGAAGTATCAATCCAAAAGGTTAAGATCAAAGCCATCTTGGACACAGGTTCCCCAGTCAACGTGGTATCTTCAAAACTAATAAAGAAACATAATTTGGCCCCTGACCTCAACTACACGCAGTTGTATGGCACAGCTGGCATGGCCCAAAATTGAGCCATTGGTGCCTACTCTGCTCTACCCATGAGGTCTGAGAAACTCCTCATTGCTTCCCCCGCTGTAGTCCTTAAGAACAAAAGCTATGATCTCTCGGTTGGTACTCAATTACTCTGAGAATATAATAGGATTGTAAACTTACAAGATGTATACCTTTTGCTCTTGGGATATGAGGTTCCTTTGATTTTTGAGGAACCTCTGCGCCTCCCAGGAAAACGTCTTAAAACTTGCGTGCTTGAGTACCCTATGGGCATCTTCTCTCTCAAGTATAGGACTCACTCCTCCAACATGTGTACCTCTCCTCCTTCCTGCCCTGCAGAAGAAGGGGTACCTCTGCTAGCGCCAGCAGCTATCACCATCCCCCTGGGCTCTCAAGTGGTGATTGATTCCCAGATTTCCTATGAGCTACCTGAAAAGTCCTTCTTGGAACTTTACTCACCTGAATCCTTAAGTTGTACCAAGCCTTGCCTGTGTCCTGGGATTTTAGACCAAACTCACAAAGAGCCTGTAAGATTACTGCTTGCTAACCTGATGGCCCTGTCCATGCAGAGCACCAGAGGCCAGGTTGTAGGTCATGGTTGTATACTGGGAGCAGAGCAAGTATCCTCCCTCTACCCCTTTGGAACTTTCAATGACTTCAATCTACCTGAGGACAACCCTCAAGTCATCTCTTTGTTCACCGCTGCTGATTTCCCCCAACTGTCTCCTGTTCAACAAAAAGTTGTGTTGGACCTGCTCAATCAGTTCAGTGACATCTTTGCCTCTGGACCTACGGACTATGGCCTAGCTAAAGGAGTCATCCATCAGATTGATACTGGGGATGTGCCCCTTTTTTGTTCTAAACCATACCGCCATAGTAGGGTAGAAGATGCTCAGGTGTCTAAGGAACTCAAGTAACTTCTGGACGCTGGGTTAATGGCTTCTTCCCAAAGTCCTTGGGCTTCCCCGTTACTGATTCTCAAGAAGAAAGATGGGGGACACCACATTGTAATGGACTATTGCCGCCTGAACTCTCTCACTAAGAAAGACTTGTACCCCTTGCCCAGAATTAACGATGCTCTCAGACAGCTGGGTGATTCCAAGTTTTCTCTGCCATGGATCTAGCTTTGGGGTGCTGGAAGGTTGACTTATATACTAAAAATCAAGAAAAAGCTGCACTTATTACCCCAGAAGGCCTCTTTGAACCCACTTGTATGCCCCAAGGACTCTGCAATGCCCCTGCCACATTTCAACGGGCTATGAATTCCATCCTACAAGATCTAAAGCTCTCTTGTGTCCTTGTGTACCTTGATGATATCACCGTATTCAGCGCTACCTTTACCAACCACTTGGACCATCTCAAGGCTGTCTTCATCAAGATTTGTGAGACTGGCTTAAAGCTCAAACCCTCCAAGTGCTCCTTCTTTAAGGAACGTCTTGAATTCTTAGGTCATGAGGTCACTCAAACTGGAATCCGCCCCATGAATAACAAGGTGGAAGCCATCAACAAGATGCTACCTCCCACAAATCTTTGAGAGGTTCAAGTATTCCTTGGCATGATGGGCTACTACTGACAGTTCATACCTGATTTTGCTGAACTGAGTGAACCCCTTGTCCAGTTGCTTCACAACGTCCCCTTTAAATGGATGGATAGCCAACAACAAGCATTCAAAGTGTTGAAGGCCAAGCTTAAAGAGGCTTTTATCTTGGTCTATCCTGATTATGATAAAAAGTTCATCTTGTATACCAACGCTAGTGGAGTAGCTGTGGGTGCCATCCTTGCCCAAATCAACAATGAAGGTGTGGATTAACCTGTAGCCTACTCATCAAGAGTCCTTAATAAGCACAAGAAGAACTACAGTGTCACTGAGAAGGAATGTCTGGCAGTGCTGCATGCAGTGAAACAGTTTTGGCATTACATCTATGGAACCCACTTCACGGTAGTCACAGATCACTCCTCCCTCAAATGGCTACAACAGGTAAAGGAACCTGATGGTCAACTAGCGCATTGGGCTCTGCATCTACAAGGGTATGTTTTCACTGTGATACACTGTCCTGGGGCCCAACATCAGAACACTGATGGCCTGTCAAGAATGCCAATCCTGACTATCCATCCCGCTGATGCTGATTGACTATACAAGCTAATAGAGTATCCTGACTCTTGGACCACTGATTCAGAAGACATCCACTTGGCACTACAGACCTTATCCAAGGACACTATAATTTGTGATAGGCAGCTCTTCAAAAAAGTTGATAATGCCTACCTATCCTATGTTTGCCCTAGCATGAGGATAGCCATCATCCTCCAAGCTCACATTCACACTGGCCATGGAGGCATAGCCAAGTCTCATGACTGGTTGTGCAAAAACTTCCATTGGGAAAATATGCGCCTCTTGATCCCTGATGTCCTTGCCTCCTGTCATTCCTGTCAGCTCCAACGCCCTTTTCTGTCCCAACACCAGTTCAAACTCATCCCTCCAAAGCATGCCTTCCACATGGTGAGTATTGATGCTGTTGGGCCTTTCCCCCGGTCTAGGTTGGGATGTCAATTTATCTTGGTTGCTGTAGACCACTTTAGCAAGTGAGTTGAAGCCAGAGCAACAAAAGATATAACAACTAGGACCACAGCTACTTTCTTGTTGCAAGGCTTTTTCTATTGAGATGGCTGCCCTCAAGTCCTGATCTCTGACAATGGTACCAACTTTAATGCTCTCCTCATCACCTCTATTGTTGAAGCTATGGGGACTCACCAGTTGTTTCTGCGCCATATAATCCCTCCACCAATGAAACTGTCAAAAAAGCAAACTCTATCCTGGTATCCATCATGAGAAAACTCACGCTATCTGACGCTGCCAATTGAGACATGTTCCTCCCTGCCGCCCTCTTTGCCTACTGCCTTAGTAGACATCAAGTGACTGGTCAATCCCCTTTTGCCATGCTTTATGGACGTAAGGCCACTACCCCCTCAATCTTGGGACCTCCTCTGATTGAGTATGATACATCTGCAAATCCTGAGGCCCACATTAAAGACTTAACCAATTGTATCATTGACCTCCAGGCAACCGCTTACTCCACTGCTTATAAGGTTAAGGCTCTGGAGCTCTCCCTGTCCAATGCTGCTAGAGCCCCCTCCCCAAGTATCAAGTAGGTGATCTAGTTCTCTACTACCAGAATTGTACAGGTGGTAGAGCCCACAATCTGGATTCCCTATGGGTTGGGCCCTGTGAGGTCACCTTTAAGAAGGGCGTTGAGTACATCTTGAAACTAATGTCTTCTGGACGTCCTTTTTCCTGAGTTCACTCCAAATTTCTTTGCAAATATCAACTCCCTGTGTCCAATCTTGAGGGGGGAGATGTTGTAAATTGCACAATCAATGCTATTTTGATCTGGCCTTCAAATATTGATAGTTGCAAAGATTTGGCTGGTTTTGCCTTTGAGTTTAGAAATTCCCTGCTTCTGTAAATGGGTCTGGTTCAATATCCACCTATTCTGTATTATTGTACTGTCTGTGGTTGATCCTGGTATGACCTCATCCCAATGTGACCCCCTCAGCCACTCTGTCTTCCTATTGAGTGATCACTGTCTCTTGTCAACTATTTAAAGTAGAATCGTTACTCCTAATAAAGACAAGTTTATCCACATTTGTGTTGGCTTTTATAATCTTCAAGCTTCTCCTGTCCTTTCTGACAAAAGGACTTTTATATCTCATTTTCCAGGAAATTAAGGTATGTGCCCTTAATTTTGCCCTGAAGGCTAACCCAAGGCTAGCTTCAAACCTCAAATCTTTTGTAATAAAGATTTCCCAGTGTGTCCTCCAGGATCTTGTCCCCTGGAGCCAAACACAACAATCCCCACCATGCACTTGTACTTTGGTTGGTGCTAAACCTTCTGTAGGCCTGTACCAGTCTTTCAGCAACCTATTAAACTCATTCCCAATGTACTCCCTTCCCCTATCCTTCATTTCAAGGTGTCTAGTCAACCTTCCCCACTCTTCCTGAGAGGTTTTACTAGTGGCAAACCTTCTACAAGTCTGACAATAGGTATCCTCCTCCCCTTGACTAGGGTAAAAGATATGGGGCAATTCACTCATAGGGCTTATATGTACTAATTAGATCTTTGGGCAGGGGTCAAAATAGGCCTTCATTCACTTTCAGAAGGCAGATCTCCTTAGAAAAATTCTGGTATATGGCCTGGGGGTCTGGGAAACAATAGGGATTTGCCAATACCTTGGAGTCCTCCAACAATATCTTAGACTCATTGTACTTGGTCTTGGGCTCCTGCACCTTAGTTTTGGACTCCTTCTCCTTGCTTGGGCTCCTGCATCTTTGTATTGGGCTCCTGCACCTTTATCTTATGCTTAAGTCCTCTGTTTAAGCTCAGTGGCCTTGTTATTCCATTATTTTCAAACCTTGAAATGCCTCAGACTGTTTTTCCTTTTATAGCTCCTTGTTTCAGTCCTTTTTTCTCTCAGATCTCTGGTTTCTCTAGACTTAAACTATCCAGTTTCCTCTGCTCTATCATAAAATAGACTTTGTTACTTACTTCAGCTAATAAAAAACCAGCTTTTACTGGTTCATTCCCTCATTTTTAGGCTTAAGCCCTTCAGTTAAAGCCCTTAAAACCTTGATCAAACAAGCTTCAAGCTGCAGCCAATCAAACGCTTGGATTCAACCATTTTGCCAAACAGTTTGTCCAAATGACTTTCTCTTGACCATGGTTTGAACCTGTTGCTGTCTTGCTCCAGATAAACAACTGCTCCGCTTTTCAAACGGTTTCACCGTGATTCCCATCACATTTCTCTGGCAAATCTTGAGCGCTTTTGCCTATGTTTTACATAGGGAATTTTTGAACCCTCAATTCTTCAACATTTCACCAAGTTTCCCTGCATATCTCTAACATTTCATAGCTTTGAACTTGCTTGTTGCTTTCCTTTTGCTCTCCTAGTCTTTCTCGGCAAAATTTGCTTATTTGTTTTCACAGTTTCTCTGTTCTGTTTTTCCGGACTTCTTCCAGCTTCTCTCTACTCAATTAGGCCTTAATAAAAATACAGTTTAAACACTGTAAGAATTTTCTTTTCTTCTCTCTTTTAACCATATGATAATTAATAAAATCTTTTTATCATATCTTTGTAAGCATAGAATCATTATTTAACTGCTTCTTTCTTATTATTTCCTCTCTTAAGAAATCAAAACCAGCATTATAGCTCATGTATTCATTCAAGCTAGTCCTTCTAAGCCATCTTCCAGTTCCTCAGCTAGTCCTGCATTATGATCTTCTGGTCCTCCAGCAAGTTCTTTAACAACATCCTATGGTTCTTCAGCCTAGCCAACAATCAGTCCATTTCAGTCATCAAACAGTCCATTCCAGTCAAACATCAGCTTATAACAGTCCTTCCAGTCAATAAAAAGTCCATTCCTCATCATAAACCACTTAGGTTTCAATTCTCACAATGAACCATCTTGGTTCCAAGCCTCACAATGAACCGCCTTGGTTCCAATCCTCACAATGATCTCCCAGTTCCTCAACTAGTCTTCACTGTGATCATACAGTCCCTCTTACTAGTCTTCACTGTAGAGCGTGAACCACCTTGGTCCTATGATCAGCCCCCAATACCAATACCTCAGACTCAGGTAATAAGTCTAAGGGGCTACTGGCGCTTGGCTGGGCCCCTTACAAGTGTCCTGCACCTGGGCCATTCAACCACAGACAATCCTCATGTCTGTGCAGTTGTCTTTACTCACTCAGGTGGTTAAGTCTGAGATTTCAGGTGCAAAGTAATCAGCTTTACTTCCCAAAGGCCTGATAATACTAAGTTCTGTAGCTGCTTCCCCAAGCAACAACCCTGGTGACACCTCTGAGCATATCCATGCCCTCCAATGATCACTTTGGGACCTCCCCAAAGCTCCCATGGAGACATAGACGAGGACATCCTACCAGTCTGTTAGGTAGAGTACTTGCTCTCAGACCTCCTGTGAGCGCACAAGGGCAAGTAGAGCTATCTTAGCTCCACCCCCTTCCCTGGCAGCCTGTGTTACCCTCCAGGGTCATCCACTCCCCACCTCAAGCAGCCAACAGTCCCTGCTGGGCTAGTTCAACAATTGCCTCTAGTAGTACCTTGTTACCTACTAGGCAGGTCTTACTTCCCTAGTAGCCAATGCTTTCTACTAGGCCTATACCTGTCTTAAAACCACAGCACATTATCAATTCTCAGCATTGTGTCTTTATTTGAAGCCAAATCAACCCTTTCCTTCAAAACTGCTCCCATGTGGATCACCAAAGGTGTAGTCAAGGTCATCTGAAGAATTCACAGCGTTTATTGGCTGCAGAAATTCAACTGAAGAGATTTTTTCTTGATTTTCTTATTGACCAAGGGCTCTAATTTAACTTTAGAGCATTGCAGAAGCACCTGGGAAGTCTCAGGTTTGACTTTTGAGTTCATATTTAAAGGTAATTCATTACTATTATTAATTTTAACCCATTAACTTCATTTCTTTCTTTAGGTATAAAATAATTACTTATTCTACCATTGTTGGTACTGAGTAAAAATGGGTAAAGCTCTTCATTAACACCAGCTTTTTTCAGAGAATGGGTGTTGGGATCATCATAAATGATGGTCCTGATATAGGAACTGGGTTCCTCTTCTATTTTTAGAGGTCATTAGTGAGAACCTTTCAAGATGATAATGGCCTCCTGTTCTGAGGAAAAGTTGACTAAATTAAGGTCAGCCTCAGGTGTTGCCCCTGGGACTGGGCTCAATCTATTTACCAAATTTGGTCCATCAGTCTCTTTTGCAGCAGATATTAAGACCACTGGGTTGGCCTATTAGGCTAACCCTGATTAGTTTTTTAGGTCTTATGCTACAAGCAGCATAGTTTCCAAGTTCATGTCAGATTCTATGACTTAGGTTGACCCTTTTAAGGGTCCCAGGTTCAATCCAAATCCTTTGCCGCATGGTGTAAGGCCTTGCCCAAAAGAGAACAAGGTTATAAACAAAAGAATATACTGCTACAGGGTTTGAATCCAAAAGATAAATGAATGTAGGGACAGTTTGAAAAAGACCCTTAATAGTAAAAACTAAAAGTTTATCATTAGTTACATGGGGGATAGGGTATGCAAACCAACCAAAACAAGGATATACAATAGTGTTTTGACCAAATCCTGAGTGAACCCCAAATGTATATCTAAGGTGGGGAGTTCTCTGTGTTGCAACCAAGATTCCACTCTTGCATACCAATTTATCTCACAATACACAGAGGGTGTTCAATGATTTGCCCCATGATGTATCTAAAAACATGGATTCTCCTGAAGGTGAGGTCAAATTGCGGGCACTATCTCCTAATTAGGAGCATTGCCAATTCAACTTGCTGATCCCCGCACAAGTTATTCCTCGGCCTTGAACCTTACATAGAACATATCACTATGCCATCCCCTTTGGCCTTGTTGCTTTCCCCCTTATAGTGTATTAGTCATAATATTCTACAATAAAGTACATCTATTATATTCATTATTGTCCTTTATATTGTACTGTTGTCTTCCCCAATCAAAAACTGAGCTCTCATTGGTTCAGTTGCAACATGGGTAAGACAAAAGTCCAAATATAAAGTAAAGGAATAGTAATAAGATGTAGATTATTGGAGAATAGTGTAATTAATTTGCTATATCAAGAAGCCACAAGTCCACCAGAGGGTGGCACAGTGGCAGGTTTGACATAAGATTTAGGCCTTGAATAAATTGAGAGATAGATCAGAGTGTCAAATCAGCAATGCTCCTAATTAGGAGATAGTACCCACAATTAAATATTGCATTCAGATTAAACCATAATGTTAGTCACATCATGGAGAAACTATTTGAGTGCCCACTGTGTATTGTGAGATACATTAGTAAACAAGGGTTTTAATCTTGGTCATAACAAAATAGTAATTGCTATTTTTGATATTCAAATCAGAAACAAGAGGAATAGAATTTGTCTTAATGAAATAACTAACAATACCATGTAACCCCTGATGTCATTTGATCCTAATTCAATTATTATAAACCATATGATACTAAAATTTTCTCTTCATCAATATAATTGAGTTATAATAGCACTATATAGATACAGTAGTTTTAAAACCTGTTGAGACAAACAAAAAATATCAGTATAAAAACAAATACAACTCAGTCTAAAAGTCAAATCAAGTTGATCCATATCTATTGTAATTTAATATAAATTCTTTAATTTTTATTTTGTTTTTAGACTCAGTTGCATTTGTTTTTGAACTGAATTTTTTTGTTTATCTCAACATATTTGAAAACTACTGTATCATTTAGAAGAAAGATTTGATGAAAATACATGCTGTATAAATCATAACAAGTTCTTTTAATCTGGGCATTATACTTTTTATAATTATCTTGATATTTGTCAGAAATCAATAGACTGTGGTATTCTATCATCTATCAGATGACCTCCTAAGTCTTCTAAAATTAGGAAAGTACAGAGAACCTGTGAATTTGGAGTAAACTTCTGCCTGTAATATTTTGTTGTCTTCATAAGTAGCAATTATGACAGGTCCCAAGGCCCAAATATTTGGGAGGCTCTTGCTACTTCTGGATATAGGTTTATAAGTTGTTGTCTCTACATTTTACTATAATAAGGGATACTGTATGGCAACAGTACAATCTTTTGCTCTACTAATAAAGCCTAAGAGAGGGTAATTTTAAGGAAATAGGACTTGGATTAATCATCAAGTCATTACAGAATCATCAGTCTTTTATTCTAATGGACTGGCTTTAAGGCATCCTGCCTGCCCACAATTTTTCAAGTTAGCTTACAATGCTAAGTAGAGACTGAATTATCATTAGGGCAACATGGCAGGAGGCCCAGCCGTTTTGGGATAGTTTTAATAGAAGGCTAACTTGACATATTCCACAGATTGATATCCTTTCTGTCTAACTGGGCCACTTCCAGGGCTAGCTAGCCAGTGGTTGGCTACTAGTTTACAGAAATGACTACTACACTATACTGTATCTAATCAGAGCTACTCTAATACAATAGGCTCAGAGCCTTTCATCCTAGAGTGTTTGGCCTGGCAGCCCAGTCCATGTGGACTCTTATAGATGTAATGAGGATGACAGTCTATATGACAGCCCTCTTGTTCTAATATATAATTAGATTTTAGAATAGTAATTATTATATGTATGTTTGAGGTGCTTGAGGAAGGGAACTAACTAATGAGCAGTAATTACTAGTTCCATCCATCAATTATAATACATGAATTTGTTAATGTCAGGATATTATTTGATCCTTGATTCATTAATCCTGCAGCCCCTGTTATTTTATTAAAATCATTCCTAAGAGCAATTGATAGCTGGCCTGTGTTAATTGGTTGAATCTGTTAATTATTCAATATCCCAAAATCTTTACAATAATTAATATCAACATAAATGTTATATAGCATGCAATCACCAGATGTGATAAAAAATAGGGAGAATATTACACATCATATAATATTTTTGATCTTTATTTTGGAGATTAGACTGATCTTTTTAGTTGATAAGTCTAATTTCATAATTAATATAATTAATTTATGACATTTAAAAAAGTTAAATTTACAGCTTTTAATATCAAATAAAACCCAAATATAAAACCAAACATTAAAATAAAAGTGATTTATAAAAAATATGGGCTAAATAATTTTAAAGTAGCTTTATAATAGCTCAAATTTTTATTTTATTAGATGTAAATGTTAGGATAAAACTATTTAAGTTTTATTCTGATTTTTAACTTCAATTTAAATAATCATTGCTTTTTAAAAATATTGTGTTTGCCTTTTCTTTATAATTGATAGTATTTCCCATGATAATATAGATATTAAACTGAATGGAAATATATCAATACATTCATATAAAAATAACACAATTCCTAAAATAAGTCATTATAATTTTAAAATACCTTCATAAACTTCTTTACTAAAATTCATTGACTCTTCCTGATTGATTAAGTTTAATAACTTTAATATAGCTTTTATTTCTTCTGAAATAAGCATATATAACTTGGTGACATCCTTGCTTTTTTCTGATAAAAATAATTTAAATATATCATATTCCTTTATAAGTTTCTTATATGTCTTCAAAGTATTAAAGGAAATTTTAATGAGCTCCTGAATAAAAGCTTTTTTTTGAGCTTCAGGTAAAACTTTAATTGAAATCAAAATTGACATTATATGCATATGTGATATGCTAGCAGCTAAAAATTATTAAAGAAACAGATTTAACTAACTGTCAAGATATTTATATATACTCAATAAGTTTTCTTTCTTAATAAAGAATAATTTTGACATCATATTTAAATTTTTGAATGCTCCTAAAACAAGTATATTTAAAGCTTTATTTGTTTTGTCATTTAATTTGATTTCTTAAAGTTAGAAAAATAAAATAATCCTTTTACTTTGATACTTTTCAAGTGATATTTTTAAAATATTAAAACACACAGTAATATTAATAAAGCTTATATCATCTAATGTTATTAGATTAAAAATTCTCTCTAATAAAAATTCAAATGATTCTCTTATTCTTTCTAAATTTACATTTTCTTGATAATCAGTTATGTTTCTAAGATTAGTCATATACAAACATCAAACTTTTCAAATGATTTCAGATGGTAAAAAAGGTCTAATACACAATTTATATTGCATTCATAGTCTGACATTAATTCTGGTTCATATTTGTACCTATTTTATCTTCAAGAATCGGAATTTTTTTCAAGTATGAAGGTGCTTTTGAAACAACCAAGGTATATTTTTCTATTCATTTAATATCTAGTATATTTTTTACCTTTATTATTAATCTGGTTCTCTTTTTCTTTATTTAAAACTTTTTTTGATAATTCCTGGCAGAAAGCTTTCTTTAAAATAAAAATAATATTTTTACCTCGAGCTGTTATTTCCCCTGGTTTCTTTTTTAAAATCAAGAATGCCTAAAGTTAGAGTTTAAGATAAAATTTACCAAAGCATAAGTAAGCATACTAGTACATCTAAACAGTTATATATTAAAAGTTAATTTTTAGGGTATGTATTTGATCTATTATATTTTTCTTAAAATAAATGTATTATTAGCTGATTGAAATAACAATTTATTGCTTTAAATTATTTGTTCCAGCTTAAAAGTCAATTTAAATATTTTTTGGACATTATGCTTTTACTGTATGTTAAACTTAATCTTTACTTTAACTTGTTTATTTTAACAGAGTTTGATACAGTAGTTTTAAAAGCTATGGCAACAAACAAAATGAACTCAGATTTAAACGAAATGAATTCAGATTTAAGCAAAATTGAAATGAACCCAAATCTATTTTAAATCTATATAAATTCATTTATTTTTAATTTGTTTAAATCTGAGTTCATTTCGTTTAAATCTGGATTGTTTTTGCTTGTCGCCATGGCTTTTAAAACTACTGTATTTGATTAAAAATAATTTTTATCAATAGTAAAAATATTATTAAAATTAATGAAACCTAGACATTAAATTATCAATGATAAAACTTGTATTTAAGATTGAGTTTGATATATTTAAAATCATGTTACATTTATCTTCAATAATAAATTTAATTTTTTTAATTCTGATAAAAGTTTATTATTAGCCAATTGACCAGAGGTTTTTTATTCAATCTAATAAAGTCCCAAAATTCTACTTTTAAATGTTTAAAACCAATACTATATTATTAGAATTAATAATCACTTAAAAATCCATAAAGAAAACAACAAAAATTAATTTTAAAAAACTCATATGAGCATGAAAGTGAGCATTTTTATTAAACTAACTATAAACCAATTAGTTTATTAAAAAAATCAAATAAATATATTAATTGAAATCCAAGTTGAGCTTGATTTTTAATTTAAATCAAATAAGTATCATTTATAAAAGATAATATTTTTACTAGAATTAAATCATATATTATAGTTTTGGTATATAAATTTTTAATAAGCTTAATTTTTAAGTTAAACATAAATTTAAATATAATAAATTTAAAATCAATAAAGTAGTTTTCAAACCTGTTGAGATAAACATAAATTCTCAGTCTAAAAACGTATACAACTCAGTCTAAAAACAAAACCAAAGTGGATCCAAATCTATTGTAATTTAATATAAATTCCTTAATTTTTATTTTGTTTTTATACTGAGTTGTATACGTTTTTATACCTAGATTTTATTTTTATCTCAACAGGTTTGAAAACTACTGTACTTTTATTATGATGGTCCAAATTTTAAAGTTAAATAAAAAATAAATAATTTTTTGTCTTATTCCTTATTAATGATTCTTTACTTCTGATAGAAGATTTATATACCTTTAACTTTACTAATTAAAAAATACAGTCTTATTTTAGCCTTTAAATTTTTGATTTGGTGAAAAAATTGGACCCTTTTCTCTAAGAGGTAAGCTACATCATTTTGAAAATGGCATCTCAAAATATGGCATCTCAAAAATACTATCTTAAAAATACTAGTAATACACCATTTTGATTTACGGCATTGCAACTATGAAAACCACATTTTTAAAATTTATTTTTTTGAGCACCAAAAAATCATAAAAATAATATTGAAATAATTTAAAAAGACCTATTCTAGGCTCAAAAAGCCTTGTGATTTCAAATCTACAATAAAGAATGCAATTGATTAGTAGCAACAAGGCTGTGTAAATCCCAAAAGTCAAATACACCCAGAACAGCAATTTTCATCTAGTATAACTATGATCAACAATTTAAAAAATGTATAAAATATTATCAAAGACTAAAGAAAAGAAAAAATTGATAAAACTGAAAAAAGAAGTGCAAGAGTTTATTGCAAACAGCTCACACATTAGTAAAAAGAGCAACCAAGATAGCTTGGAGATGCTCAAGCTTTCTATCCTTAGGATAGTAGGCAAGGACCCCCTTGCTAATATCTGTGTACTTTTTCACTGCCTTAGTTTTCTTGGGGAATTACCCTTGGTCTTCATGCCAGTATTGAAGAGCCAGGCAGAGATGGCCTGCTGAGTTTTGAGGTGGATAAGAATCTTTTTAAATTTGGGCTTCTTAACCCAAACTCTTGTGGCAAACTGGCTATACCACCCTTCAAGGGAAAAGGTGGTCTTGATCAACCTGTCTTTCATTTTCTTGAAGTAGTTACAGGTGATTGAGTCACCACCTTTTTGTATGTGGTGTGCTCCCTGAAAGATACCAACCAATTGAGTTTAAAAATACTCAATAAAGGGCGCAAAGGCTACCTGGTTGACAATAATATAGGGGTGTTGGAGTAGGGCATCATAGAAGGCATTGGTTTCCTCCTTTCTTACTAGAACAATGGCAGCAAAGCAGTTAAAGATTTCCTTGGCCTCTTTGTTTCATTCTGCATTGATGAGCTCATGCAGATATGAGCACTTTTGGAGGCGGCAGAGGAATGCCTGCCAGAAGTGGAAATAGCATCCCTGAGGGGAGCTCTTAAAGACACAAATAAAGGCATTTTCCTGAGCCTGCTCAAAATCTACTACCAGATATTCATGGTAGGGAAGGCTTTTGATCTTTTTCTTGATTGGGGTGGCCTCCTCTGACTGGGCCTTTTTCTTGCGCTCTCTAGTCTCCTTGGGCTCCTCTACAATGGTGGGGAGAATCTCATCCATCTTGGTCACACAGGATAGTGAGGGCACAGACATATGTGTCCTGCTTTTTATTGAGAAGGAAGTAGAAAACAAGGGGAATAACTAGATTTTCAACCTTCCCATGGATATTCCAAAGCTGGCTAAAGAGCTTTGGTCAGGTTGAGAAGGTGCCATCTGCAAGCCAGGATTTTCACTTGAGGAGGTTGCGCAAATCCTGAGAGGCTGTGAAGCAGATAATACACTCCTGTGTGTTTGAGCCATCATCATGCAGAAGGAATTTCTCTTCATGGCAGGACATTTTTTGCTCCTCAGTTAGGATCAACTGATCAATGGATGTAGAACTGATGCTTCAGTGATCAGAGCAAACCCCTGGTTAGTGAAGTATCTCAGTAATTTTGAGGCTTCACCAACAGAGGCAAGTTGGGAATTATTGATGTTGAGTTTTTATACCTGGTGGTATGGATCACTTGCCAAAAAAATCAGTGGATCAGTTGGTATAAGGAATCAAATGGCTCAGTGCAATCATGGTTAACAGCTAGAGCTTTAAATCTGGAAAATCCATAAAAGATGATCCTTGCAGGGCACCCAAAGGTATCACATTTAAAGTGATGTTGACAGATAGCTTTTTTATCATTACAGTTGAAGCTATAGCCCTTGTAAAAAACCAGTGCCACCCTTCTTAGACACACTTGGATAGCTCTTGGGGTTTTTGAGTGGGCATAGCAAAGGTGCCATTGCAATTCCAAATGCTGTAAACAGAGTTCAAATCCCATAACTCAATAATATCATCCACAGGAGCCTCAGGCTCAGGTTCCTGCTCAGGTTTCTCTTCATGCTCTGAAGTGGGGTCATAGTAGCAGTTGAAGTCAGCCAGCTTTTTCTGGGTATCAGAGGTGTATTAGACCAAAGGGAGAGTGGGAGGGGATAGGGCTGGTTTCCTCAGTGTCAGGAATTTTCCTGACACTTATAGTTGTGTAACCAATGCACAGACACCTGCTGTCACCAAGCAGACATCTGCCACCAATGTGAAGACATCTGCGGTCACTGTGCAGGCCCCCACTGCCACTAAGCAGATACATGCCACCATCATGCAGAAGCCTTCCACAAGCAAGCTGTTGCCCGCCATCAATGTGAAGGAGCCTGCTGTCACCAAGCAGACATCTGCCACCAAGGTGAAAACATCCACGGTCACTGTGCAGGCGCCCACCACTATTGCCAGCCCCATCTGCAAGCCATACTCAAAACAGGCACCCATGAACCAGCCTGCCACCTGTCAGTTACCTACCAGCTTTTGCCCTCCCATATCAGCAGGCCAGTCCCCATCCAGTCTTTTGGGAAATAGCAAATTGGGAAACCAGGAAAGGCAATTTCCCCAAAGCCAAAATTGAGAGGAACTGCTGCCCAAGTTGGGAGCCTACCAAATGGGGGCTGGACTGACAGGCTATTCAACAATAAAAATCATGCACCAAATTCAGCAAATAAATTTGGATGCATGAAAAGGCCCAACTTTCACTATGCCAATGCAAACTGGGATCCAGCCAAACCTTCTCAATTGCCAGCCACCCAAGCCAATCCAGAAAAGGGAATGACAGATGCAACTCAGACTCTTGGTTCCCCAATGCTATGCCTTCCAATAATCATGCCTTGCAGATCCACTAGTATAAATAAAGAAAAACCCCTCAATGATAGTTTGTGCTATCATAGAGTGAATATCCTCCTCAATATTATCACATTGATCAATCCTCTACCCAGACTAAGCAAGTAACCTTACTAAACCCATCATCCCTCCCCAAGTCAGAAGATGAACTACATCATCTTCACAGCTGTCTTGACAGCTTACCTTGAGATAGGGGGCAACCAGCCAGCCTATGCTCAGTTCAGACCTGAACCACAAGGACCCAAAGGGATATCATATCATGAGCCAACTCAATTTAACTCAATGGATTCAAACCTGTGGACACCTCTGGCGTCATCCTGCCCAACTCCCAGCTTTGCTAATTATGTGATCCCCACAGTTACGCCACTGTACCTTGCTGGCAGCCTTTGACAATTCAACACTCTTGCCAAAGCCTTCTGTCAGGTAATAAACCTCTATCCAATTATCTACGCCTTTAACAGCTTTAAGCTGCCTAACCTGCCATCTTATGTTAGTAAAGTTTTATCCTCAATATTAGGGTATTACATTCAGGCGCTGCTGAGGATGAAGGTGTCTTGGAAGCCGCTTTAGACTTATAAGGCTTCTTTTTGGGGGTATTTTAGCCTTTTTGATCTTGGTTTAGTTAGTCTTGCCATTTAAAGCCTTGGAAAAAGGTTTATTTGTAGATTTAGGAGGCTTCTAAGGGAGAATTGGTATTAAAATATGGCTAATTTGGAGTCAGTTTTTAAATAGATAATAATAACGTTTTTAATATAATTATAAATATTTTTATGTCAAAGCTGTGAGTTCAACTCCCTGGCAAGATTTTGCACAAAAAATACATACCAGTTGACTTGATTGAGCTTTTCACTCACTAGTTGGAACAAGCAACCCCCTTATCATCCAAATGATTAATCTGCAGTAATCTTATTCCTCCTAAGCAATCACTACAATTATGTAATCACAATAATAATAACAAAGTAGTTTTTGTAGCAGCTTAGGGTGCTAATTTCTACAACAGTTAGTCAGTTACTATTTACTATTAATACTATTCCTGTTGTGGGTATAGTTTCAGCCTAAATTATAACAAACTAATATAAGATATTAAGATAAAAGCTACTTTATTTATTTTTAACTATTGTAGACTATATAGGGGGAGATGATAATTTGTTTGGCTGGAGAAGGAGATAAGATAAGTTATTTTTTGAACATATAGTGTGGTATATGAATTAAAGAACAACATAACAACTGGTTTCACACAGCTTCCAATTTAAGGGAACTAGCACAAACCAGCCACTGTGTGGAATTGAACCTCAAACTTCCTTTGTTGGATTGTGTGTGTAATCAACTAAACTACTACTTACTGCATTTAGAACCTCAATTTAGTTGAAAATTGAAGAGGGAATCAAAATGCAACAGAACCATTTTGCAATTGTATGGTTATTATGTCGCTTTATCTGTAAATTCACTGCCCCTTTGGCTTTGGATTGCACTATCTTCCCACGTCGCACTAAGAAAACCTCACAAATGCCAGCCAAGCCGTTTAATTCTTTAAGGGATTTGGCGCACACTGTAGAAAAAAGATTTTTATTAGCTTACCCTGCAGATCACCTGGCCTTTGTTGCTCCCCCTGGGAAGAAACACAGGTTAATTTGGACTACTTATTGGCTTGGTATTGCCTGCTTTTGAAAACAATTAGAAGTAGCCAATCAAGTGATGCCACATCCTCATTCACAAAGTCAAATGATTCACAAATGTCTAAAACTAACACCAGCCAATCAGATAGTAGCTTGGAAATTAGTCTGAAGCCCTCCAGTCCCCCTGGCATGGGCCAGCAAAATTTCTCCCCTAGCCAATTAGAGTCAGGTCAGGTGGTCATATGACTCATAATTTAAAACACTCCCCCTTTTAAATTAGCAAGGGGACTTTCAGTTACCTGCTTGTTTAAACTTGTTACATTAAAGTTTGGATCTTGTTGTACACTTTTTGATAATTTTATTAAGTCCAAACTCTTATTGGAGTTCTCTTGCAAGCTTTAAAAGTGTTAGTCATTTTCTTAACATTTATTACTGTTCCTTGTTTTCATTCAAACCTGGCAGCTTCCTCAAAATCCCTAGGAGAAGCGCCAGCGTATAGCTGTTATCTTAAACACTTAAACTTTCAAAACTACACTTTGAACTCTAATTTCAAGTTAATAATTAATATATACCTATTATATTGAATTTTCCCTGTTTTTGCTTGATCTCAAACCCACTCTTAAATTTGACACTGTTAAAGCTATCCAATGCCAACTGTAAGACCACCCAAGCTATTTGACGCTTTCTTTTCTAGAATTGCCTACAGCTCCTCAAATTTAACCAAATTTTAAAATAAAAAGGACCAGGAACGTTACTGCTGGCCTCCAAATTTTCTGGCAATCACAACAATGATACTCCCTGTCCTCAAGTTTGTTGTTTTTTCCTTGGTCCCATTCTTGTTGCTTCTTTGGACTACTTCACCCAATCTTTGGCCTGCATCTCCTCTTTGGCTTGTCTTGTGGGTGATGACCCCTCTAGCCTCTTGCACCTCCTTAATGGTCTTTTCATCTCTGAAGAGGCTCTTGTCACAGTAGGTTCCATAATGCCAGAAACTACTTGCCCAAGTCAAAAAGCTCAAAAGGCCAGAAAGCTGTTAACCAAATTAACTTATTTGACGGATTTAAATCAAACAGTTGATTGAAAATGGGTTACTGCTCTCCAGTTTGCCATTTGGATTTGATTCCCCCTTGCAAGATGACAATGATAAATCAACGTAATCTGAGAGTCACTTGGTAAAACCTTATTTATCAGAATGGTTGTCAGAAGTTGGTCACACAAGGGTTCTTTGCAAACTGGACCAGGCAATCACTATACAATGCAGAAGAAATAGGAGCCAATAATCCAGGTGGTATTGCTTAGTCAAAATTAGGTACATATTGGAATTTTTTCACTGTTCAACTCTTAAGAGTTGAGTCCTACATAAAATTTTTACTCAAATAAAATCAAATATTCTCCAGGTCTAACTTTATTTTATCATGCATCCTGTAGTTGGCCTACTGTGCTACATACCTTATAATTTGATTCTCAGTTGAATTATTACTGGAGGATGGGGTCCCACTGTTGGCACTTTGTTGTTGTCTCCTCCTAATGTTAATCCAATGCCCCAGAATCTTGGAGTTTCCCTACTATATCTCAATGTCCAGAATTCTATGCTGAAGACACCTTGATTCTCTCCCAGCAAAATTCATCAAGGACTTTTTTGGTTAGGATTAATCATTTTGCTTAATTATAGTGTATCTTTTGGAAATTCTACCAAACAGTATTTGAAGCTTTGTTGGTGGTTAATCATCAACACCATGTGGATTTGGGTGGTTATTACCCACCACATGGAGACTGCTTCTTACTATCTGACCATTTCCATCACAGCTCTAGTCAAGAGTCTGATCTGCAATAACTTGGACCTGCACTTCTCTGGTTGTGCCTTGCTTGCTCCCCTAGCTGAGGAGGTATGTGACCGTACTACAGTCACATTGAGCTGTGGTTTCACAAAGAGGTTGAATTGTGATGAATTTCATAGGTTGAAATTCAAAACAATAGGATTGGCCTTATAGAGACTTTCAAGCGTAGCATTGATACCCAGGAACCAATTAGGCTGTACTAATTGAGGGCCGTAATGAAGAATCTGAACAAATCAGATTATGAGACTAGGTGTCTCAAACTGTCTAATTAACCATGGAGGTTAATTGATACCCTGGAATATGATTGATGAGGATTTAATCATAGGGCTGAAATGAACTTGACTGTGTAAAGTAAAGACTAGGTGTCTTAAACTGATTGATTAACTGGGAAGGTTAATTAATTGATACCCTGGAATATGATTGATGAGGATTTAATCATAGGGCCAAAATGGACTTGACTGTGTCAAGTGAAGACTTGTTGTCTTCAAATGGATTAATTAACTGGGAAAGTTAATTAATATATGCTTGGAATATAATTAATGAGGATTTAATTATATTGTTTAATTGCCTTGACTGTGTCAAGAAGTTTGGTTAAGGTTAGCCAAAAGTAAACCCCCAAATTGTGGCTTAAAAGCACTGCATTGGCAAATTCATTAGGTTAAAAGCGCCGCCGCACCACCTAATGGATTTGCAAAGCACCACAATCAAATTTTCTCAGGCGCCACCTGGGGAAATTGCTGGGCACCGCAGTGGCGCCTGGCTCAAGTTTCAAAGCAGTTTAATGGGTTTTTAAGGCGAAAAACCATTAAATGCAAAAATAACTAAATGTAGACAATAATGTCTATGCATTCAGGATTGATCAGCTGGTTCCCAGTTGGAACAAGGATAGCTTGGATCAGGAATACATATATTCCACAGGGTTTTGGCGCAAGAAGTCTGGAATGCTTCAAGCCAAAGCAATACATTTCCACGGAAAGAATCAGGCAATTCTGGAATGTATTAGGGCACATTCTTATAGGTTAAGAGTGTGAAGATCTTTTTGGTAAAGATCTGGATTGGATGTCACCTTTATGTCATAAAAAATGTGATAGGAATCCAGGTGTGATTCTGGAACTGGAGGGGTTTTCAGCCAAATGTACCCTGATTGGTATATAATGGAAACATGATAATAATTAATAAAAATGATGCTTATTGTGACAATGGTTGCTTTCTCCTCAATCTTTTTATGCTTTGTGTTTTTGGCTTTTGGTTGAAAGAAGACTACCATAGAATGAAAGAGATGGTCTTCAGCTAAGACTATGGGAAGCAAAAAATGTGGAAGTGATCACCAGATGGCAACAAGTTTAACGCCAAGATTGCTTGCCTGGAATCCAAGCTCATCAAAGCTTACCTAAAGGATTCCCCATCAAACCGTAAAAGAGTCAGACCGGGATAATGAAAAAGCAAGCATGAATTTCCTGGATCTGTCATAAGGTACCTGTGTTTTCTTCCCTCCATCTGAAGAGTAATGACTTGGTGCCCCTCCTAGTGCCTGTGGTGCCAACTCTTTTCCCCACTTGTACGCCTTGGCTTCTCACCAGGCTGGCGTTGATGGGACTGAATGTGTACTTTCCTCAATTGTTCCTTGTGTCCTCCCTTTAGTCCCCCCTTAGACTGGCTGTCCCAGTGCTTCACTGGGCAGCATCTTGGTGGTTTTTCTCACCAGGATGGAAGCCAAACTTGGTTAGTTTATCCCCCCTCTCATATTATCCCTGTTGGATAACATACTGTCTTATCCATCTAGGGGTTGCAACAAAGATTATTATACAGTTTTAAACATTTTCCCCTTGTAAAACTTCTAATGCAGCACAGTTAAAAAATTTACATAAAATTATAGAAATATATATATAATATCAAAATTAAGAGTATTTAATTATGTAGAAATAAAAATTTCCTTGTAGCGCAAGTATGCAAAACTTTGAGTTTTAAATAAAATCTTGCAGTCCAAATGGCGTATTCAAGATGCTGAAATTGAGATTCAGTAGCTCAAAGACATAAAGAATCTAAATATGTTTTTATTTTAAAATAAGAAATCCACAGTGCAGCTACTACAACTGGCTAAAGAGTAAAGCTTGAATATTTCAAAAACTAGATAGATGTAGTTTCCAAACCTGTTGAGATAAACATAAAATCTCAGTCCAAAAACGCATATAACTCAGTCTAAAAACAAAATAAAAAATTAAGGAATTTATATTAAATTACAATAGATTTGGATCCAATTTGATTTTGTTTTTAGACTGAGATTTTTTTGTTTATCTCAACAGGTATGAAAACTACTGTACAACTGGTGTTGAAAATACCCCAATGTTCTGAGTAGATAAAAAATAAATATATGCTAAGTCTCATAATTTTTCTTACATTTTTAAAAAGTAGTTTTTAGTGTGAAAAATTACTTTTTAAAAGCGGAAAGCAAGAATTGAGATTGGGTAATTGATATAGCGTATTGTGGCAGATATATGTAATTCCCCCTTATTTCCTCCTATCCATTGTTTGCATCAAAACACTTGTATGATATGGAAACTAGTAAAATTTGATATGAAGTAAAGTGAAATGGTGTAACTGCCAATATACATATTAAAACCACTAATAAAATATTTTACTGAGAAGAACCCCTTCAGTGTACCACTATAAGATAAGATATAAATTACATATAGCAAAAGAGGTTTTTTAACAGCAATGATAATCAATATTAGTACTGCCTTAATGATGTTGTTTTAGTATATTCTTATTATAAGTCTCTTGGATTAATACTATACAAACATTTTCTGGAAATATAAAAAGGAAATTGATTAAGTTCTGGTATAGGTGTAAAGCCCCATAAAATGAGGGAGTATTCTAGCTAGGTAAGGCACCAAGTTGGTGACTGGAATCCCGTGAGTGCCGTCAAGATGGGGTAGACCGTCATCATCCATCTAAAGACTTTGACATGTACGTTAAAACATCCAAAATTACTGGCAAAGTACATAAGCACGTAGAATACAAAGGAATATATTGCTATGTGCTGGGTGGAGCGGGGCAACACCAGCGTGGGCAAGGAGTACGTCTTGGAGGAGTTGAGCTGCACTGGCTCCTAGTAGAAGTACTTGTCGGGCGGTTTGTTGTGAGGCCCATGCTGGTGAGAGTATTGGTGGCCCCAATCCCAAGGCAGGCTGTGAGAACAGCAGAGAAGATTAAGTGGTGTATCTTCAGTTCCTGGGAAAGGGCAGACAAAGCTTAGTGTCTTAACTTTCTGTAGTGTAAAAGTTTTTGGCATTGATTTATGTGATACTATTGAGGGGTAATTTCACTCAATGATAGCACAATCTACCATCAAGTGATTGTGATTTATTATATACTGTCATCCTTAGTGGGGCATGAATAGTACAAAGCTTTGGATAGGGGACCCCAAACTCTTGGTGCTGTCTGGGATTCCCTTTTGGGAGTGGAATGGGAGTGGCTTGACAAGCAATGAATTGTTATCCTTGGCATGGCATGGAATTGGAGGATCTTTAGGCACAGTAATGCATTTCAATTCAACTTTTGCAGTTGATGCATTATTTGTAATGCTGGACTGCTTGTCAACCCCCTCCAAATTTGGTAGGTTCCAAATTTGGGCAGCAGTTCACCCTCCATTTGGGTTTGGGGAAATTGCCTTTTTGGGTTTCCCCTTTTGGCAATTTCCCCATTTGGAGGGCTGGGTGGGGGACTAGCTGGCAGTGGTGGGCAGGCAAGTGGGGGCTGGCTGGCGGCGGGCAAGCCGCCAGGCCCAGCATGTGGCCGGCAGGCGTCTGGAGGTTGGGTGTGCGGATGGGTATTGTTGAGCAACTTGTGATATTGCTGATATGTTCAAAGCTACAGATAGATATTAGCCTTGCCAATGTACTCTACCTAATCCTATGAAAGAGCACTACAGACTACAATAGAATAGAACTTTGAATATAATTACGTTTATTGATACTGGAGTACAATCTAGCCAGCAGCTGCAATCTATCCAGGTGTAACTATGAACTTTTTTTTGTCCTTTCAGGTGTCTATATCAATATATACTGCAACAACCCTTGTTCTTGTCCTTTCAGACAGTTCTCAGTGGCTACCTTTGCAATAGGTCTATCTTTGCTGGCTACGCCCACCCTGATTGGCTGTCCTTGGCACGTGATATGCTACTGGCCTTAGCAGGCGTCCATGGCACTTCAGCTACAGCCTACTGTCATTTATTGATTGGCTGTATCTTACACGCCTATTATTGCGCTGGGAAACTACGCCATATTTAGTTGATGCTTAGAAATTGTCCTTGCTCAGCCCTCCTACATTGGAAGGTAGAGTACCAATATTCCATTTACAGGGCTTAATCAGTGATCCTTTTCTGGCTGGCAAACCTTCTGCTTATTAATGCAACAAGTCAAATTAGGGATTATACGCTGTATAATAGCAGACTTGATCCATTAGTGACTCAGAGGATTATCTGCCGTGTAATGCTGACCCAAACCAATAAGAAACCTGATTATACGCTGTGTAATACTGATCTGAACTCGGTATTTCTTAGCCACTGGTATATCACTTGTTTGATATGGACATATAAGTCCATCAGGCTGTGTTGAGCTGAGTTGATACAACGTCCAGTAGGGTAGGATAGGTGATATACAATTGATGATTTTGTGATTACACGCCGTGTAATCAATGATATACACTATATTGGCTAACGTTTATGCGGCGTATAATAAGTACATCAATTATAATATAGCAAGCAATATACGGCGTATAATCACATTGCATTGGGACAATCAGTGATAATACGGCGTATAATTTTTACATCTATTATAATAAACTACTAATCACACAGCGTATACTAACTGCACTTGATGTAGTGATAACCTAATGATAATACAGCGTATAATTGTTACATCTATTATAATAACTAGCAATTATACAGCGTATAACTGCCATATCTATTAATATAATGATGACCAGTGATAATACGGCGTGTAACTGATTAAGATCTGTGTACAATGATTAACCTGATCATTTGTGGTCAACCAGCCTAATCTCACAGGTATAAAACCTGTCCAAATTAAAATTTTTATTTTTAATTGCGCTATCAAAATTGCGGCTTCCCGCAGCAGTTTCCCCAATAAGGGGGAACTGCTGCCTTTTTTATCTTGTTTTTTACACTGAAGTGTGCACAAAACATCCTTCTGAATGCTAGTGTTGTCAGGAATATTCCTGAAAATAGGCTTCTTTTAGCATGTTATAAATGGCATAAATCAAGATGCTGTAAATTTGAGATTGCATAAACACCCCCCACACTAAGGGGCTTCAATGTAAATGAAGTTAGTGAAATAAGGTTTAATTAATTTGATTTACAATAGTAAAATTGATATAATGTATGTCAAGTTGTGCTTTTTTACTTGATATAATAAAGAACTTGGGCAAAAGCCTTAAATGTTTTAGACTTAAGGTTCTGGCTTTAAGCCTGTTTAATCTGAGTATGAGTAATATATATCTTCCTAGTAAATAGAATATGAGCGTTGAAGATTCAATGTCAAAATTTAATGAGCAAAAATGAACTTATTTTATTAGAGAAAAGGGAATTCAATTTTATACCCAAAGGTTTGATCCTAGTTGTCAGGGCCAAAGGGCTCCCAACTCTGATCCAATTAAACTATAGTCTAAGAGAAGTCCTTTATTTATTATTCAGACCAAGAATAATCATAATGTGAAAAAATGGAACTAGATTCTTTTTATACCATTTACATTGGACTTTGATATTCTTCCAGATTATTCCTGAAGGTCCTTGTCTCTCTATCTGGGGGGGGTCATGCTAAAAGTTTGAGGCATCAGCTGACTAATTCTAATCATATTCCTTTGGCCAGATTCAAACTGCGCACTTTGCCTCAGTTGGCCATTGAAAAATACTCTGGAAGGATTTTTCTCATCTGGGGCTTTCATTTGAGAGTAAAAACGTTCAAAACTGATCACTGGAAGCTGAGATATGATTGGATTTGCCCGCTCATTAATGTTGCTTGTCTTGATTTGAAATCCAATATTGCAACCATTTTGGGACATGTTGACACGGTTTTTGAACTTGGCTCTTTAAATTGCCATAACTTTTGATCTGGGGTACCTAGGGAGATAATCAAGGTGTCTTTCTGACAGTAAGAGGTAGCTTTATTGATCCAAGCTTTTAAAATTTGACTTTTTAAAGCTACCATGTCATGACAGGCCATGACACTAGTAGCCTTATTAGAGATACTCTAAGTGGCAAGAGGCTGATAAGGATCCAGAAGGTTCAGATATTGATGATGACCTGTATTTGGGTAAAGAGAACTCTTAAGGTCAAAATAAAAAACAAAGGCTTTTGCATGAGTCAATCCACAAACTATCATTAACTAGGCCAATCAAACCCCTAGTGAATTCAAATTCACAACAGATCCTGCCTCAATAGTGGACTCAGGGGGATGATAGGTGTGGAGGAACTTATCCTGAACCTAAGCAAAGGGAAAGCCTGAGGAATTTATCTCCACAGTGTACTTGGGGCCCCTCTTAAAGATCATGATCAGAGAAACAATACAAAGGTAATCAAGATTATGGGTGTGGCTGACTGTCTGATGTTGATAATAGAGGACCTGATCTCCAATGTTGGATTAAGGAACAGGGGAGCAATATGTATTGGAAGGTGACAGGGATCCAAACTTGGGCGGGCAGCCTGTCATTTTCAGGGAGCGCATGGGCCGCAGGTTTGGCAGGCAGGGACCACCACAAGATTGGAGCTAACTTTATAAGATAGGACATGGACTTCCTCACCCAGAACCACAGGCCAGTGTATGGGGTTATTGTGTCAATTACCCCAGTGAGGATAATTTATACAATCCCAAGAAATTTGCTCATGTGGTCAGTTAGGAGGTCAGACAAGGAGGCAGACAGTGGCTTGGGGGTCACAGGGGGTTCATATCAAGTTGATAGGAAGGCAAGCAGTTGAACTTGCCTTTAAACAGTTTAGTTCTGATAGGATCCAGGGACCTTGTTGGTTGTATCTAGTTGCAGATTTTATGTGGGTCAAGGGATATAGTTTGAGAATCTTTTCTGGGATATATTCCCTATACTTGGGCTTTAATGGATACTCTGTGAAATAAACAGGGCCAAAGGGAACACCTGAAGGATAGGGTTTTGCGGGCAGAAGGGCTAGATGATCTTGTGCTGAATTGATAGATGGTAAATACAAAGTAAGGAAATAGTTGTGGAAGCCAAATCATTATAACCTTTATTTAAAAACAGCAATAAGGTTGGAGCGCAGGGTCTATAGGTCTATATAGCACCCTACCTCCAAACTTAGTATTTTCCATGTGAGGTTCATCATAGGATTGGTAAATATGAGGTTGCATGGCCAGGACGCCTGGGTTTAGAAGCAGCAAAATGGCACCTTGGCTGGGTGTTCTCTCATTGGTTGGAATCCTCAAATTGGTTACCTGATTCTCTTGTTCTTGGGTTGTGGTCATGGGGTTAGGCCTGAAACCTGTGTTTTCTTCTAGTAGTTAAACTTGATTGGTTACCTGTGAGGACTTCAAGTTCATGAAGTTTACAGAGGGACTTTCCTTACCTCCATTAGGCAAGTTGAGAAGTCCCTCCTTGGGCGCCACCACTCTCAAGTCAATGTTGGTATTCTTAATTTGGGACTTAGCCTGGGCTTCAGCTTGGGGGTCTTGATCCCAGAAAAATGCAGGCGGGCAGCCCTTGGTCCGCAGGGCTGAAAGCCTGCAAGAATTCAGGGTCAGGATTCAAATCTCATTCCTGGGCCTGGTTTTCCAGAGGTGGTAAATTTTCAATCCTGACAGAAGGTGATAGTTCCAAGGTCTTGGTCTTGTAAGCAGAGGTATAGACAGTTTCCTAGATGTCTATGACCTTATTTACTAGCTCTCTAACTTGTTGTTTGGGATCAAGCGCTCCGTCTAGCTCAGCCAATGTATGTCTCAGAGTTGAGGGGGTAGTGGCTTCCTGCCCATAAACATTGCAAACGGGGAGAGTCCAGTATTACAGTGCTTACTCAGGCAGTAAGCGAAAAAAAGGCAGCTGGCAAGTATAAGTCCCAACTAGAGGCATCTGAATGGATCAACTTGCCCATAATAGAGACCAGATATCATGAGTGACATTTGCCTACTGACCATCAAAGGGACAGTGTCCAGCCCCCAGATTTGAAACACAAGTTCCTAGGAACTGCCAGTCTGTGATTCATGGGACCCAAACCAGGAACCACCAGCCAGCGGATCATTAGACCCAAACCAGAAGCCAACCCAATTTTGAAGAAACCATTGATCCTGGCTAACAAAATACTGGCCACCTGAAAATTGTGCTTGGACAGGGACCTGCCCAACCTAGCAATTAGCAGTCAAATTAGAGAGTTTCCCTGTGAGTCTCCATCACTCTGCCAATGAAGTGTCACAAAAATGGATTCAAAGCCAGTACCTGCCTCTGTGGCTGGGCAAGCTGCAGGATGATGACAAACTCCCCAAGACTAAGTTGGATACCAAAATTCTTTATCCAAGATTGGACAATAACAAAACACTGCCAGTTGATACCACCAAGATTTCCCAAGCCCAGGTAGATTCCAGCACTTGGCTCAAACAAAGTAGCAAGAGTTTTTTATGGCAGATGAGCATATTTATACCCTGGAGTTTCCAGGAGCTGTTCATTTCCATTCTTACAATAAAATTGTTATGAGCCTTTGGTTCATCCAAGTTATCACATACTTATTCTTAGCACTTTTATATTCACAGAATAAATAGTTTGATCCTTTCCTGCCGGCATACCAATTATCAGAAGCAGACACCAAGCCACCCAAATTACACTAATTTCCAGTAATTCCCTACAGCCCAACATATCCCTCTGAGTATTCCCCCAAGCCAGCTTACTCCCTACACATGACTCTGTCAGTAACCCCTTGACCCAGTTGCCCACTGAACCCTGAGACTTCCGCTGATAAAATCTCTACCCAGATATTTGGCATCTTTTATATTACACTCACTGGCCTCATCAATTACATAGTACCTGCCAACAGCCCTTAATCCTTTCTAGGAAAATTGTTCTCTTATATTGTGAAGATAACACTCATCCTGTGATGGGCCCTCCCCTCTATGCCTGCTGGGCGCCCTCCTGTTATCCTGCCCAAACCCACTACAGGTTGGCTCCCTGACAATGGGAATGATTGTCACTATATTCCCAGCTAATGGCCCTTGGTCCTAGGTGGGCAAATCTATGTCATACCTAATTAAGTTAGCACCAATCTTATGGTGGGCTTTGCCCACTAATCACACAGCCTGTTTGACCCTGAAAAATGATGAGATGGCTGCCTGGGGTTGGTTTCTTAACATTCAGGACTTCTCTAGAGTACTTTGAGCCCCAGTGGATTGGGAAAGTTGTTAATCAGAGACAAGGAAAGGCTAGAGCCAAGGCCTTATAGAATGTGTACTGGGCTGCTGCCAATGGGGAGCTAAATACCACTTTGGCTATTGAGGCCTACTATAGACACCTCAAGTCAAACTTTGGGATCCACCTCAAGTTCATCAACTTCTTTGCCCTCCTCTAGCATAAGCAGGATATGACCATCTCCAAGCTCAGAGATATGACCAACTGCTTCCCCATCAAGCCCTCAACTAAGTTGTCCCTGTTCATAAAGGCCATTCAAGATGTCACAAATCACAAGTACAAGGCCTCTGAGGTCAAGCAGCAGCTTGAGATCATTGCAACTTCCCTCCTGGAAGGGGAAAAATGAAGAAGGGGAAGAATAAACCTACTTGATTAATCCTACATTTTTCACTTTTAACCTGTGCTTTTTTTTCAACTTTTACTGTTTATTTTTAAACATTTACTTTTTAGTCTTGATTTGTATGGCTTTAAGTCTTTCTAGATACTACTAATGGTTTATTTAGGAATGGTAGGTTGGAGATGGATAGCTATTGTGAGAGAGGGGGCTAAACTACCTAAGTTTGGCTCCCATCCTGGGGGAAAGACCTACCAGGATACCATCCAGTGCAGAACTGGAATATCTGCTTGTACAGGCGTCCAGAGGGAGGAAGCAGGGACAACTGAGGAATTTATTAGTCAAAACCCATCAAAATAATCCCACCAAGCAGCCAAGGAGTGCACTTGGGGGCGAGATTGTGGGAGGGTAACTTCTCTCTGTGGGCAGGAGACTCAACCTTCAAGGGAGGAGGACCCACAGGGGCGCCTGCTTCTGAGAGGGCTACAAGGTCAAAATTGGGGGAGGAAAACACAAGGTCATCACAGGTGTGACTTTTGACCAGATTTTCATCTGTAGCAACCAGATCTTGGGCACTGTGACAGACATTGACAGGTAATAAGAAGAATTATCCATGTGGTATGAAATCACCACCCAAATCCACATGGAGTTGATGATTAATCACCAACAAAGCTTCAAGTACCGTTTTGTAAAACTTCCAAAGGGTACACTAGGATTAAGAAAAATGATCAATCCAAACCAAAAAAAGTCCTAGGTAAATGGCCTGTGAGAGAATTAAAGTATCTTCTATATAAACCTCAGGACATTGAGAGGGAACAAATGTCTCTGGTTTGGATTCTTCATGAAAGACATCCAGATTCTGGGGCAGTGGAGTAACATTGGGAGGCGCTGACAACAAAGTACCAATGATAGGTCCCCATCTTCCAGTAATGATTCAACTTAGGATCAAATTATATGGGATGTAGTGGAGTAGGCCAACTACAGGATACATTTATAAAAATAGATTTAGACCAAGGGATACTTGGTTTTTATTGAGTAAATTTTTTGGGAGGACTCAACTCTTAGAGTTGAAACAGTGAAAATTATTCAATATAAATTGAAATTTAACTAAGCAATACCACCTGGATCCTGGGCTCCAATTAATTCCACATTGTCAAGTAAGTATCTAGCCCAGGTTGAAAAGAACCCTTGAGTGACCAACTTATGATGACCATGCTGATAAATAAGATCATACTGGTTGATCCTCAAATTATGTCAATTTATCAATGTCAGCTTACAGGAAGGGATTGGATTTAACTGGCAAACTGGAGCAGTTGTAAGCCATTTTCAATCAATCATTTTATTCAAATACGTTAAATCAGCTAACCTGGTCAACAGTTTGCCAAATTTTCAAGCCTTGTAACTAGGCTGGCTAATCCCAGACATTATAGAACCTACTGTGTCATTAACCTCTGCTTTAGCTCGTGGCACAATACACACATCAGGAAGATGGGACAGGGAGAAATTCTTGTGGGCAGGAGGGAGTTTCATTGCAGCAAGGGTAAGTTCAGGGTGACCAATAGCAGTGGGATTGTGCTTGTAGAACTTGTGGATCAAATCAGAGGAATTTGAACAATTGTAGTGGGGAACCCAGGAGTTTTCAGAATCATATAACCTTTCCAAGATACCAAATATTCCAAACAGTGGCAATTCTTGCAGGAAGCCAGAAACCAATTTAACTCATACTCAGGTTCTCCTTCCACAATAATGGGTTGGGAAGAGGGAGTCTCTGTTCCTTTGAAGGGAGTAAGGAGACATTCATGGAAGGTGTGGAAAATCTTGAAAGCAGGAGGTAAATCCAGCCAATAGGCTGAGGAACCAATCTGATGTTCTACCTTGAAGGGACCAACTTGCTAGGGACCCAATTTGTGACAGGGAACCTTAAGTTTCATATTGCAAGAATCAACCATGACTAGATCACCTGGCCTGTAAGTTGGACCTTCCTGGCGCTTGCAATCTGCGTATTCCTTGTTAGTTGTCACGGCAGCGGCGAGAGTAACTTGGAGCCCTAATGAACCCACTTCAATTCAGCAGCTTGATCAGTTACAGCTTCCACGTTGCTAACCAAACAAGAGCCCATGTTGGAAGAAGGATTGTAACCCACATTGGCATAAAATGGCGATACGTGAATTGACGTGTGCGGGGCGTCATTATATGTGAACTCTGCCATGAGTAGATTATCACACCAGTCATCTTGTTGCGCATTGGTGTAGCAGCGTAGGTAGACCTCCAAACTTTGGTTTACCCTCTCCGTTTGTCCATTGGATTGGGGGTGGAAAGCAGTAGAGCGGCACAATTTGATACCAAGGATTCCAGTAAAAGCTTCCCAGAACTGAGCAATAAATTGAGGACCACAGTCACTTACAATCTCCATTGGGATGCCATGTAGAGAGAAGATTCTGTTCACAAATAGCCCAGTGGTTTCCACTGAAGTAATTATGGTTGAGCAAGGTACAAAGTGTGCCATCTTTGTGAAACAATCAACTACCACCATGATTGTGTTAAACCCATTGGAATTGGGAAGCTTGCCAATGAAATCCACCAACGCAGACGTCCAGGGACCCGCAGCAGGCTGAAGTGGGACCAGTAAACCAGTAGTCTTATTCCAACTGGCCTTGGATTGAACACATACCAGGCAATCTCAAACAAAAGTGGCTACCTGCACAGTCAAACCTTTCCAGGAAAACTGGCAGCGGATAAGTTCCACTGTTTTGTTTTTCCCTGGATGACCAGCCGTTGGACAGGTATGATTAGCCTCCATGATTTCATCCCAAATAGTGCCTTCAGGGACCCACAAGCAACCTTGATGATATAGGACTGGACCAATCTTATGATAACCCTGAGGCTGACCTACTGGGTTTGCACATGCTAGCTCCAATAGTCTATCATAACCTTTGGACAAAGGTTGCAGGAACTTAACTTTGGAATACAAGTCCAGGTCTGCGCCCTCAGCTAAGGACATGGTGGCCAACGTAGCTGGTGGAGGCAATACAAAAGGCACCACAGCCTTTTCTGGAATCATATTATGTGTGTTAAACTTGGCGTCCATAGTAGCATCTGGGAGATGGGAAGGATTCCTGCTTAAAGCATCAGCCAAGTGATTGTCAGATCCCTTAATAAACTTATAGCAGAACTTGTATCTTGTCAGATCAGCATGCCATCTGGATTGGTGACCTGACAAAACTCTGAGTTGTCAATAATATAGAAGAGCTTTGTGGTCAGTTCTTATTACAAATGGATGACGTGCTAACATGAGATGGTGATGCCAATGCTTTAAAAATTCCACAACAGCCAACAATTCCTTGTCGTAAATCATGTAGTTGCGTTCTCAAGCTTCCATCTTCCGGGAGAAATACCCTACAGGCCTCTCAATCCCATCACTAGCCGTCTGCAACAGCACACCAGCCACAGCGTATTTAGATGCATCAGTAGAAACCACAAAAGGAAGCTCAGGATCCACATGTCTTAGCACTGGGGAGGACAACAAAAGAGTCTTGACTGCTGAGAAGGCACTTGCACACTCAGGCGTCCAGACTAAAGTCGTCTTTCCACTAGCCAAATATAAAGGGGCGGCCACCTCAGACAAGTGGGGAGTAAATTTCTTCAAGAATGTACATGTACCCAGGAAACTACAAAGTTGGGATACTGTCACAGGTGTAGCATACTCTCAAACCGCAGCTTCCTTGTCAGGGGCAATGGTGTGGCCATCCTCAAAGATAATATTACCCAGAAAAGTAACCTTACGTTTAAATAATTCACACTTACTCCTTTTGATGATCAAGTTTGCTTGGAGAATGCGCTCTACAACTGCTGACAAGTGGGCCTTATGGGACTCCTCATCCAGAGAATACACCAAGATGTCATCCATATATGCAATGGCACAAACACCTTGGAGATCTCCCAGGACTGAATCAATTAAACGCTGAAAGCAAGCCAGGGCATTCTTCAATCCTAAAGGCATTACGTGGAACTGAAAGATACCCTTTTTAGTTCTGAATGCTGTTAACCATTCCATTCCTTCTGCAATCCTGATTTTATTGAAAGCATTCAACAGATCAAGTTTTGAGAATACCTTGGCCTTCTCAACGCACCTAGAGATCTGTGCTTCAAGAGGTAAAGGATAAGGATCCGGAATTGTAGTGTTATTCAAATTCCTGTAGTCAACACAAGGACAAAGGGACCCATCAGACTTCTGAACAAATAATAGCAGAGAGCAGATCAACAAAGCCTTCTTAAAAATGTAGCCTTTTGCCAACATGTTGCAAGTCCATTCTTCCAAACATGTGTCTTCCTTCAAGGTTAAAGGGTAAATAGGAGATGCAATGTGAATCATATCAACAGTGACCTTAAAGTCAAAGTCAAACTGAGTGTGCTTGGGAAGGACCTCGCCTCTGGTGGTGTCAAATGCTGTGGACCAGGGTTGCAAACATGCCGGTAAATTTGAACTTACAGGGACAGGGACAGGGACAGGAAACAATTGTATGGTCTGTGATGATTCCTCCAATTCAGACATATCCAACAGCGGAATACAAATAGTTATACCCAAGGAGTGTTTACCTGTAGCTCATTTTTCTCCAGTAAGGTTGATACATTATGATCTCTTCACCAACTCACTCCCAAAATGATAGAATACATAAGGGTAGGACAAACAGAAAACATGCAGTAAAAGCTAGACCTGCAACTACAAAAGTAACTGGCTTCTTCAGTTGGAAAGAGGGAAACATTTGACAATTTCCACCCCTAACAAGCATTACTGTATTGTACTTGATTTGTAGCAAGTCAGCAGTCTCCACACTCATAAAACTTTTGGAAGCACCTAGATCTAAAAAGATGGCTGACTGATAGATAGTCTGACCATTATCAATGCTACCATGAAACAAGAAGTACCCAGAAGTAGATTTATTTGCAGCAAAGGTAGCAATCTTGGCAGGGTCTTGTTTTTCATTGGTAGTACAGACAGCAGCTAAGGAAGCAGGATGCTCCTGGAAGTAACACTTGGTCATTTCTTGGATGGCAGCTGAAAGAACGGGGTTATCACAATCAATGGGAACAAGGGGCAACTCTTTGGACGTAATAACGGAAGATTTTGCAGGTACAATATGCTGAAGCATTGCCAAGGAACTATCAGGAACAGACACTACGGGGACCTCCTTTACATCACCGGGTTTGTTCACCACCGCCAATTATAGCTGAGACGAGCTAGGGAGAGAACAATCTTGGCTTTGGTTGGAAGGAACTACCAAGGAGCAAGGACCAGAAAGCCAAGAGCGCACAGCAGGTTTACCCTCAATTACCAACGTACCTTGTTTGGAAGTAGACAGATTTGAGACCAGAGAAAGAATTTGGCTTACCAGGGCCTCAGTTGTGATTAACAGGGAATCCCAAACCGCCAAGTCCTGGGCAGTCTGGTCAACTGCTAACCACAACGCTGAGAGTTTGTTCACCTCGGGAACATTGATTGTACAGCAGTAGGTAAGAAACTGAGGAAGGAATACCAAAAGCGGAGTTTTACCCTGACAGAAGGCGTACAGCTTATGATATACTTTGAGCTCCTCAACATATAAACATGTGGTATTTAACAAAGGATATAGAGATGCACTCTCAGTTAAAATACATGGATTGCACTCCACCATGGACAGCAACCATTCTCAAGCATCTTTGGAAACCTTTGTCATCACATGGTAAACTTGGGATTTGTGACTAAGGCTAGAGCTGGAATAAAATGATAATGCTGACAAAACTTCACACAAAATTTCATCAGTGGGTGGGGCAGAAAAATAATCCAGGCGCCAAAATGACATGACACAACAGAAATAGGAAGCAGAGGATCCAGTTTCTACAACTGCAACCGGAGATGGAAACCATAAATTAAAAAAAGCCCAAACTGAAAACTCAGAAATGAACTGATGCAAATAAACATGGTAAACACAGATATCTTGACGGAGAAGGAGAAAAGAAACACAAATTCATGACAAACTGCTTCCAAAATCTCAGACGTAGAAGAGTTGAGTAATGTGACAGAAATCACTGGATAATATGAAGCCGTTTCTAAATGATGGGGAATTACCACCCAAATCCACATAGAATTGATGCTTAACCACCAACACGGCTTCAAGTATTTTTTTGTGAAATTTCCAATTGTAACTCCAGGATTAAGTAGAACAATCAATCCTAACCAGAGTAAACCAAGATAAATGACCTGGGAAAGCATCAATGCATTTTCAGCATAGAATTCTGGGCATTGAGAAGTGACACAATTTTCATTTTCCAGAATGGGGGAGGAGTTACAAAATCAGATGGCATGAAATTAACATTTTTAGGCGCCAACAACAAAGTTCCAGTTGCAGGGCCCCATCTTACAGAAATGATTTGGTTCAGAATCAGATTGTACAGGATATACCGCAGCAACTCAAGCACAAGATGCATTTTATAATTTAAAATTAGAACTTGGGATAATTGATTTTTATTGAGTAAATTTAGAAGGACTCAACTCTTAGAGTTGAAACAGGGAAAGTTATTCAATATATACTAGAAAAATTGACTAAGCAATACCACCTGAGTCTTGATCTCCTATTCCTTTGGCATCTTCAAGTAATTATCTAGTTCAGGTTGCAAAGAACCCTTGCGTGACCAGTTTCTGACAACCATGCTGATTAATGAGCTTATATTGGGTGACCCTCATAATATGTCAATTTATCAACATCAGTTTACAAGGGGGAGCTGGTTTCAGCTGGCAAACTGGAGCAGCTGTGACCCATTTTTGATCAACTTTTTGGTTTAAATCCGTTAACTTGGTCAATTTTGATATATGTTTTCTGGCCTTCCGTGCCTTCTTACTTGGACGGACAATACTTGGCATTATGGAACCTACCATGATAAGTACTAGGGGACTCATGGTCCAACAGACATGGTCTGATTCTAAACTATTGTGAGCAGACTGCCACCTTAGGACAACCTGAATCTTGTGACATTGTTCCATTCCATATGAGTCCCAGCAGAACCCCAACCAACAGACTCTTAACCATAAAGATGGAACCCAGCCTTGGGACACTACCTATTCCCCTGCAGAAGTGGGACCACATATTTAGCGGAGAAGAGGCCACAAAACTACCCAGCCACTCAATCTACAACCACGCTATAGACCTACTACCAGGTACCCAACCACACCACAGCCCCATCTATAGTTGCAACCACCAAGAACAAGCGGCCTTGGAAGCTTACTTGGAGGATATGACAAAAAAGGGTTTCATCCAAGTATCAAAGGCCCCCTGCTTGTCACCAATGCTGTTTTTAGGGAAGAAGGACAGCGGAATGCGTCCCTGCGTGAACTACCAGAAGCTGAATGATATCATTGTGAAGAACCGCTACCCTATCCCCAACACCAACAACCTTTGCAACGTACTAAATAGAGCACAGGTGTACTTGAAAATCAACCTAAGAGATGTGTTCAACCAAATTCAAATCAAAGAGGGCAACAAATACAAAACGGCGTTCAAGACCAGGTATGGACTCTATGAATACCTGGTGATGTTATTTGGACTATGCAATGCCCCCAGCACCTTCCAGCGCATGATAAACACTGTATTGGGTGAATACCTCAACCAATTTTGTGTGGCCTATCTTGACAACATCCTCATCTACAGCAAGACCCACAAGGAACACCTGCGCCACCTGGAGCTTATACTAGAAAAACTCTCCCAGCAAACTTACATGCTAAGCTTAAGAAGTGTGAATTCTTCCAGTCTGAAGTTGAGTTCCTGGGATACGTAGTGAAGACTAGTGGCTTTGCCATGGCACAGGACAAAGTAGAAGCAGTAACATCTTGGCTGGTGCCCAAATGCAGTAAAGATGCGCAAAGTTTTTTGGGCCTGGCAAATTATTGCAGGGATTTCATCCAAAAACTTTCTCTGATTACCTTGCCCCTGACCCTCCTTTGCTCATAAAAGGTTTCTTTTGCTTGGACTGACAAGTGCACATCAGCATTTAAGGCCTTAAACTTCTTTCACCTCTGCCCCCATCCTGGCCATGCCCAACCCATCCAAGCCATTTGTACTGGAAACTGATGTGTCCAACTTTGCGGTGGGCGGGGTCCTTCTTCAGGAAGGGAGAGATGGTATGTACATCCTGTAGCATATTACTCCAAGAAGATGCTGCCTGCTGAAGGAGACTACTCAATCTATGACAAGGAGATGCTTGCAATAATGAAGACCCTGAAACATTGGCGCCAGTACCTATGTGGTGTCAAATTCCCAGTAAAGGTCCTAACTGACCACAAGAACTTGGTTTACTTCTTTAAACCCAGACAGCTAAACCAGAGACAGGCCAGATGGGCCTTGGAACTGGATGACTATACCTTGACCATCAACTATAAGCCTGGGAAGGTGAACGTGGTACCTGACGCCCTGAGTAAAAGAGCTGATCTGATGCCTTCCTCTACAGAAACCAAGGACCACAACACACATGTACTCCTTGACCCAGCCAGCCTAGGCATCCAACTGGTGTACATGAAGATCATGGCCTGCAAACCTGACATAATTGAGGCGCAGAAACAAGACAAATACTCAGCAGACCTTGTTGCTGACTTGACCTCAGACCCAGAGAGCCTCCACCACAAGAAAGGATTCTTGCTGAAAGAATCCACCCTGCTATTACACAGCCGGATCTATGTACCAGAAGATTAAACAAGGAACAAAGTACTCATTGACTATCACAACTCAGAGATGGCCGGCCACCCTGGCAGACTCAAGACACTCTGAGGAATCAAGAAGAATTACACTTGGCCCCCACTGGACAAAGATGTGGCCGCCTACATTGAAGGCTGTGAGACATGTGGAAGAACAAAATCCCATAGATCCAAAACTGAAGGCCTGCTAAGACCACTAGACATACCCACAGGGCCCTGGCAATCTGTTTCAATGGACTATATTGTAGAGCTGCCCCTCTAATGTGTTTAACGCCATCCTGGTCATGATAGATAGGTTTATTAAGATGTCCTATTTTGTCCCTACCACCACCCACTGCACTGCTGCGGAGACAGATAGACATTTCCATGACCACATCCTAACTCAACACGGCACTCTGGGGGAAATCATCACTGATAGAGAACAAAATTCACCTCCAAATACTGGACTCAGGTGATGAAGGACTTGGGGGTAAAGCGCTGTGTATCAACCTCCTACCACCCACAGACCGACGGCTAAACTGAAAGAGTGAACCAAATACTTGAACAGTACCTACAATGCTATGCCAACTCCAACCAAGATAACTGGGCCAAGATGCTACCCATGGCACAGTACGCCTACAACAGCAAAGACCACGCCTCCACGGGAATGTCTGCCTTCAAGGCCAATTGTGGGTTTGACCCATCTTGGGATCCCAGTATTTTTAGTAAGAAAATAAACCCGTCAGGACAAACCTGGATTGAACAGATACACAATACCCAACAAACCTGTCTTAAGAACCTGACCCGTGCTGTCCAGACTTATAAGGCTTTCACCAACAAAAAGAAAATTCCTGGGAAACTTGAAGGTAGGGGACAAAGTCTATCTGGACTCTCAAAATGTGCCTCTGACTGTTCCCTGTCAAAAGTTAACCCACAGAAGAAGTGGCCCCTACAAGATCACCAACTAGTGGGTAAAGTAGCATTTGAGCTAGAATTACCCCCCTTGTGGAAAATACATAACGTCTTTCACCGCGCACTTCTATTCAAGAAAGAGGGAAACTCCCTCCCCCACCAGAAACTCAAGACTGACCCCCCTCCCATCCAAGTAGGACACTCTGAAGAATACAAAGTTGAATATGCTCATGGAGACCGTACACACTATAAGACCCTCCAGTACTACGTCAAGTGGAAGGGATATCCACCCAAGGAAAGCACCTGGGAACCATTAAGCAACCTACCCAATGCCCAACTAGCAAACCAATAATACCTTGAGAAGAAGGCCAGGAAGGAAGGGATCCCTGGGAAGGAAGGGGATGATGTCATGAATGACATTTTAATACTTGTATTGAAAACCCAAGTGTTGAACCCCAGTCTCCAGAAGGCGGATCAAACCCTCCAGACCAGTCCAGGACCCGCCAATCTGTTAAATCACAGACTTCAGCGGTAAATTACTCTGCAATCCACCAGCCTATTACAGAGGACCCTCCAAAGACTACTTGAGTCACGCAAAGTGGACAAGAACCCACCAATTTGCTAGATTGCATACCTGAGTTAACAAGTTACTCTGAGACCTGACAGCCTCCCAAAGACAATTCCCCAAATGCTCATCAGATTGATGCCAACCTTGAGCCACCAAAGACCTGAACCTATGCAGAGGTTGCAGCTTGCCTTAAGGAGGCTAAAAAGAAACCTATTTTTAACCTTGCCAATGACCACCAGCAACTGCCAGTCTCCCGCCCAGAAGGGGTAGTACAATTGAACTACTCAGGTGACATAGTGAACAGTGGCAGCAAAACAAAGCATAACCTTTCCAATTTTCCAGAACAGGAACACCCTGGATCTGCCGCTCTTGAGACCCCAAGCCAAGACCCACATCTTGCCTGTTCCTTGTCTGCAAACCTGAACCCTGCAAAAATTGAAGAAGCAAAGTCCCATGGTATAAAACCCCCGGTGGTATAGGGAAGACCACATTGTCATTTTTGATAATAAATTTTATGAACCTTTGGTTCAAACAAATCTTACCCTATCTAGTCTTAGTGATCTTCCATCTTAATTCCAGTCAAGTAGACCGCCAGGCCATCACACTTCCCCAAGACCAATCTGCCAAATTGCCCCAGGCATTATACTGTCCCCCGGGAGCCCCCTTTGGACCTGTGCATTTCACTGAATACCCCCCAACCTGGCCTATTCAGAGTACAAATTGGAGACCATCCTCATTGCTGACCCCTTGGCTAGGACTAGAGAAACCAAATACATAGGACAAGAAGGAAAGTGGTACAAAAGGCCGCCAAGATTGTTTGAAGACAAGTACAATTATCTGCCTGCCTACTTTGTTCCTATGACTCCTCCCTTAACCCCACAACTAGACTGCCCGCTGGAACCTACTGCCGCAGCCAAGACCCCCTCTACCCAACTGTTTGGAGTACTATACATTAATTTGACCAATTTGGTGGATTCCGTGATCCCCAACTCCAGACCCTGGTTCTTACTCTGGCAATCTGTATCTTATATTATCAAGTTAGCACCCATTCTATGGTGGGCCCTACCCGCCGGCTCAACCGCACCTCACCCCAAGCCGCCCAGTGCCTCTACCTACAACTGGCTTCCTGACAGGGGTAGCATACTCACAGACTGCTGCCTCCTTATTAGGAGCAATAGTTTTACCATCCTCAAAGATAATGTTACCCAGAAAGGTAACTTAAATTTAAAGAATTTTCACTTACTTTGCTTAATAATAAAGTTAGCCTGGAAGATACTCTCTACCATCACTGATAAGTGCGCCTCATGGGACTCCTCATCTGGGGAAAACACCAAGATGTTGTCCATGTACACAATGGCACATACACCCAGGAGGTCTCCTAGAACCAAATCAATCAACTGCTGGAAGCATGCAGGATAATTTTTCAGCCCAAAGGGCATAACACAGAACTGAAAGATATCTTTCTTGGTTCTAAATGAAGTCAGTCACTCCATCCCCTCTGCAATCCTAATCTGATTGAACACATTCAGAAGATCAAGTTTTGAGATAACTTTAGCCTTTTCAACACAACAAGAGATTTGCGCTTCAAGAGGTAAAAGGTAGGGGTCTGTAACAGTGATGTTGTTTAGATTCTCATAATCTACACATGGCTGTAAAGACTCATAAAACTTCTGAAAAAACAAAAAAGAGAACAAATTGACAAGGCCTTTTTAAAAATGTAGCTTTTTGCCAACATATTCTGAGTTCACTCCTCCAAACATGCATCCTCCTTCAGGGTTAAAGGATAAACAGGAGAAGCAATGTAGATGAGATCAACAGTAACCTTGAAGTCAAAGTAAAACTGAGTGTCTTTGGGAAGGATTTTGCCACTAGTGGCGTCAAACGCTGCCAATCAAGGTTGAAGGCATGCTGGCAGATTGGAATTTACAGGAGTGGGGACAGAAACTAACTGGATAGTTTGAGAAGACTGTTCAAAAACTCAATATTCCTAGCAGTGGTATGTGCATTGTAATACCTGAAGAATGGTCCACCTGCAACTTGATTTCTTTAAGAAGAGTTGGCATGTATGATCCTGCCATCATTCTACCCCCAAATAATAGGGTACACGAGGGTAGTGCATATGGAGAATCTAGCAGTGAAGGACTGACCTACAACAGAAAATATCACTGGCTTCTTCAACTGAAAAGACGGGAATGTTTGGCAATTACCCCCTCTGACTAACATGCCAGGATATTGCTTCAACTGAAACAAATCTGCAGTCTCCACACTCATAAACTTTTCTGAAGCACCAGTATCTAAAAAATTTTTAGGACAGAAGATAGTTTGACCATTATCAATGCTACCATAAAACAATAAATAACAATAAATAGATTTATCTGCTACAAACAAATCAACTAAAGCAGGGTCTTGATCTTCTTTAGTGGCACAAACTGTGGCTAAGGGGACAGGGTGCTTCTGAAAATAATGCCCAATCATTTCTTGAAGTGCCTCAGGAAGAATGGGACAATTGTGGTTGATGGGAACCAAAGGTAACTTTTCAGTTTCAACAACAGATGTCTTGGTAGGAAGGACATGTTGCAACATAGCCAGAGAACTTTTAGACGGCACTACTGCTGTCACCTCTTCCACATTTTCTGGTTTTTTATAATTACCAACTGAGGCTGAGGGGATACACAAGGGAAAAGCTCTTTGACAGGACTAGGATAAGTAACTTCAGGACAGGAACTGGAAAACCAGGACCGCACAGCAGGTTTAGCCTCAATTGTCAACACACTTTTCTTGGTGGCAGAAGAATTTTAGACCATAGAAAGGATTTGACTTACCAGGTCCTCATGTGTGGTTAAGAGGGGATCCCAAACTTCCAAGTCTTGTGCAGTTTGGTCAACTGTTAAACATGGTGCTGAAAGCTTATTCACCTTGGGAACATTGATAGTTTTTCAAAAAGCCAGGAAATGAGGAAGGAATACTAACAAAGGAGTAGTACCCTAATGATAGGCGTATAACTTCTGGTAGACTTTTAGCTCCTCAACATATACACATGTGGTATTTAACAAAGGGTATATAAATGAACTCTCAGTTAACACACATGGATTCTGCTCCACCACAGACAACAACCATTTGTGTGCATCCACTGAAACCTTGATCATGACATGATAAACCTGATACTTATAACTAAGAGTGGAGCCAGAATAAGATGATAACACCAATGCAACTTGGCAAGAAATTTCATTGGTGGGAGGAGCAGTATAAAAATCTGGACGCAAAAAAAACATGATGTGACAGAACCAGGAAACAGTAGAACCAGTCTCAACTACTGCAACCAGAGGGGAAACCACAGATTGAAAAAAGTCCAAACTGGAAGCTCAAGAAGAAGCTTATACAGATGAACATGGTAAACGCAGATATCTTGACAGAGCAGAAGAAAAGAAACACAATTTTATAAAAAACTGCATTCAAAAACTCAGAAGTAGAAAAGTTGAGTAATGTGACAGAACTTGTCAGGTAATGTCAGGAAACCAACCCTGATCTGTTGGCTTACTAGTGTTTGGGAACTAGCAGGTTGCAGACTGGGTGGGCAGGGCCCACCAAAGGATTGGCGCTAACTTAATGAGGTAGGAAATTGACTTGCCCACCCACAACCACTGACCAGCAGCAGGGACAATAGTATCTATTACTCCTGTGAGAGTAATTTATACAATCCCAAATAGCTTATTGGTATGGTCCAAGGGAAGCTCAGCGGCAGAGGCAGGCATTGGTTTGGGGGTGACAGATGGTTCCATGTCTAATTATTAGACAGGAAGGAAGTTGTATTTATCTCTGAACAGGCAGGGTTTGGTAACATACCAAGGGCCTTTTTGGATGTATCTGGTTAACTCTGTAGATCTGGCCAAGAGATCCTAGGCTAGTATATTGTTGGCGGTGTAGTCCTTGTACTTGGGCTTTAAGAGGTACTCTGTTAAATGGACAGGACCAAAGGGAACACCTGGCGGGTAGTACGTTACTGGCAGGCTGGCAGGAGGGTCAGATGATTTTTGAGTTAACTGGCAGATTACAAGAATAAAATACAGCAATAATTAGGGAAACCAATATCTCTAACATTTATTTAAAAAGGACAATGGGGATTAATCTTAGCCTGGCAGGTATTTATATCACACTGCCAGGCTTCATTTCCTGGATGGGTTTCCTGAGCTTGGGCAGTTTGGCATCATGGGTCTTAGATGGCAGTGTAGCGCTTGGCACTGCTGGTTTGCCACTGGCTGCTTTGGGATGAGAAGCCTTCAAATTGGCAACCACCAGAATTAACTCATTCTGCAAGTTGACTTACTGAATGTTGACAATTTGTTGACATTCAGTAAGTTGACATTATTTTGGTATTTATCTGCCGGAATTGGGCATTTCCAAAACTAAGCTAATTTTTCATAGTGAATTATTAAGTCAGAATTGCAAAATCAAAAAGGAACAGACATAATGTCGACACCATTTAAACAAAGGCTTAATTTTAAGCCAAAAAACTAATATAATTTACTATGAAAATGTAAGTTTCTTTGTACTTTTACATTAAGGTCAACTACAGTAAGTAATATCTGGATGTTGACCCCAAATAAGAATCCATAAATTTCTTAATAAAATACACAATATTCTAAAAATAACTACTTTTTATATTTTATACTACTGTTTTTATTAAATATATATTAAGATAAGCATTGAACAAAGACATATGCCAACTTTCAGAGCATTCTTTGTATTATTTAGATATTTACTGTTATTTTAAACTCACTGGATAAACTATAGCTTATTTCTGGAAGTCCACTTAAGCCAACACACATATGTTAAAACTAGAATTTATATATGTAATTAAAATGTCAACTTTGTGTCAAATTGACAAGTTGCCTAAATTGCAACAAAGGGGTTTGGCTAAGCAAACAAAGTGACATAATTTAAGCAAGATTTAATAGGAGAGTTGCTATAAAAGAACGCTGACTGCCTGAATGTTGACACCTTCACTTATTTATTAGTAAAACACTGCCGCTTAACAAAAAGCACACATACAATGGTATGGTAATTCAGGCCAAAGTACCCAGGGCTGTACTTAAGACTTCCCTCTACAATCCCTATTATTTAGTTTTCATAAGTTACATATGCAAATCTTTAATTATTTTCAAATTTAAAAATAATCAATTTTGGCCTTAAAAAACCAACTCTGGAAAATATTAACCAAGCTTTATAAGTGATTTACATAGTGTTTTTCCACTTTAATGCTGACTGTCAGTATGTTGACATCAAAATTAAAGAGTTTTTTATGCTGAAAAACTAAATTAAATATTTTTGACTACTGTGACTACCAGAATGTCAACTTTTTATTTAAACATGGGTTTTTTCCCTATTTTTTAATAATAAACTAGCTATAAAATTACTTTCTATACTTTTATAAACTATTTACTTAATAAAAAAATTTAAAACAAGTGATTATTATTTAATTCTATTCATGTCTCACATGATTATTCTTACTTTATGAACTCTACTCTAATTATTGTAGGAAAAATCTTCCAAGAAGCCACAAAACAACCCCAAGTCAACCAAGAAAGTACCCAAAGCCTCTGGGAAGGCCCAAAGTCCCTACCCCAACAAAAAACCAGCCAAAGAGCCCTCAACAAAACAGAAGACAAAGGAGAAGACCCCAGGCCCTGAAAGCAAAGAGCCCTCCCCTGACCCCTCCTCTTCTCCAAGCTTGTACCAATCAGAAGGAGATGAGGTTCCACTAAACAAGCAAAAAAGAAAGAAGACACCCAAGAGTCCAGAACCCCATCCAATCCCATATGAATCAAGCTCAAAGGAATCAAGCCCCAAGGATTTAAGCTCATCCCAGTCCAGAAAGTGCAAGAATCTAACTCCAGATAATTCCCCTCCATCACCCAACAAATCTGCACCTCCATCCTCCTCATCAAGTATCAATAAAGAAGATCCTGATGATTACCTGTCTGACTATCATCAAGCACTAATTGGCCCATGGGATCCCCTAAAGGTTCACAATATATGTAACATCAAAGGAGAGTTTAAGCTCCCAAAGAAGTTCCCTCGGGTTTTCCCTCTAATGTCTGTCAAAGGAGGTGCAAGTTTAGTCTGTGATGGCTATGTTCTCAATTGCAACAATCAGAAGAGAGCAGGAAGAAGCAATCATTATGTATGTGAAGATAGAAGCTGTGCTGCCAGAATCAATACAGAAGGATGGGATAAAGTCACTAGTGAAAAAGGAGAGCACACATGCAATGCTCCAATAAATTTTATTGAAAAGCTTCTAAAGTGGTACCTCTACCAAATGGTCCCAGTCTCCAAAGATGTCAAGGCTTCTGATCTGGCAGTTAAGGCCACCACACACCTAATTAATGAGAACCTGAAGCTCATCCCTGACTGTGACCAGTTAGTGAAGTACATATGTGACAAACACCGTGACCTAGTCCCCCATAAGAAATCAGCCATGGTTCAAGGAGAGCTAGTCTTGACAGAGGAGTTAAAGATGTTCAATGGTGATGAGGTATTCATTTTACATGATGATGGTCCTACAGCAGAGGCAAGAATTATATGATATGCTACACAACAGAACCTGGAGCAGCTGAGGGATTCAGAGACCTGATAATGTGATGGTACCTTTGCAGTATGCCCCCGCCTTTTTACCAACTATGGGTTGTACATTCCCTCATTGAAGGCAAGGTGCTCCCATTTGCCTACTTTCTGCTTCCTGGGGCAACAGAAGAGATCTACACAAGTGCCTTTAAAATCCTTCAGGAGGGCATCAAAGCCCTACCCAGTAATAGAAAGAGTCCCCCTGGCCATAACACTAGAGCCAATCCAGATGATGATGAAAAGGATGAAGCCACCCTTGCTGCAGAAAAAGAAGCTCAAGATAAAGCACTTGGCCCCTCAACTATAATCATGGACTATGAAACTGCCCAGTATAACACTTTTGTAAATACCTTTGATGGAGAGGTACAGGGGTGTTTTTCCATTATTGACAGGCTGTTAACAGGCAACTAAAGGGTCTACCTGAGCTCAGCAAGCTCCACTGTCTAGATACATCAGGAAAGTACAAGTTCTTAATTCAGCAGTTTGTAGCACAAGCCTTTGTAAAGCCAGATCATGCTGGACAAGCCTTTGAGCTCCTATGCCAGGATCCATATGCCAAGAAACATGATGGTGCCTTCTACCCTTTCATTGAATATTATGAACCACAGTGGATTGGACGTAAGGTCACTAAGCGCCAGAGCAAGCCCAGAGCCAAAGCCAACTGGAACTGCTACCAGGCAGTTCTTAAGAATGAGATGAAAACAACTTCATCTTTGAAGGACTGGCATAAGCATATCAAGTCCTCCTTTGGAATCAAGCCCAGATACAACACCTTCTACGAGCATCTCAAAGTCCAACAGGGGAAGACTGCTGCATCCATCAGAGATATTGAGAACCGCCCATCCAAGAAGAAGAGAACCACCGAAGAGAAACAGTATCAAGAGAAGATCAAGAACGTTGTCAAGGCCAAATATAAGCTTTCAGAGATTGGGGAATACATCAAGAAGATTGCCACAGTTCTTAATGGCAACCAGGTGATCACAGTCTAGCTTTTCATTAAATTTATTGAGTATTGCCTAATTTTTTATATAGTTCTTATATATTAAGTATAATATTTTTAAATAAATAGTTATTCTAAATAAATCATTAATATCTTATGATACTGATTTTATAAAATCAGTGGTTTTTTATTGATAGTTTGATGCTTTAGACTGTATTACATGGCCTATATTGGTATTTTACTAGTAAATTATATGTTTTTTGTAGTTTTCAATATAGAAAAAACTTTATATTACTGTTTCTGATTGCTATATTTTGCTATAATACGTGAAATTTTATGTAGTACCTTTTTGTGTATTAATTTTTTTTTGTTTTTATAAGTGGGAAAAATTTATTATAGTAAAGATAGCTAATTTCATAGTAAAATAAAATAAAGGTGTATTTTTATGAATTTTTTTAATATTGATGTATAATTTTTTATTGACTTTTTAAAATCTATGTTGTCACATTACCCTAAAAAGTATCTTGAAGCCTAATTTTCTTAAGTGAAATGTTCAGGAAACAGGTTTCTGCTTATTAAAAAAGTGTCAACATTTAGTAGTCTGCATCAGTTAAAACTTAATTCTGAATTTTCAATGCTGTTGACATTAAGTATTTTTAATTCTGATTATCAACATATATTAAGTTGAATTGCGTATTGAGTTAATTCTGGGGGTTGCCTTCAAATTCTTCTGTTTGTTGATTTGGGTATTGGGTGCCTCTTGAGGTCCAGTGTCTCTTCCTGGGATTTGGGGGAGCTTGGAATAACTCTCATTAGGAAACCTGTGCATTTCACCAAGCAAACCGCTGGTGTCAGGTATTGGCACCTCAGGGAAATTATCAGCATCTTGCACTTGCAGTTTGCTTGTAGAATCTGTGTGACAGTTAAAGGTTCAGGTCCTGGTGGGTTGGTAACAGCTTCATCAATTAGTAGCAGGTTATCAGGTTTCCAGCCTATGGGTCTGGTGGTCTACAAAGGGTTTTGTCCAGGGTTTGACTCTGGTTCTGTATTTTGGGATTCAAGAGCGTCCAAATTGTCATTTCTGACAGGTAATAAGAAGCAGTCTCCATGTGATGGGTAATCACCACCCAAATTCACATGGAGTTGATGATTAACCAACAACAGAACTTTAATTACTGCTTTGTATAATTTCCAAAAGCTACACTGGGATTAAGCAAAATTATTAAGCCTAACCAAAAAAGTCCTAGGTAAATGACCTGGGGGAGAATTAAGGTATTTTCTGCATAAAACTTGGGACATTGAGAGGAAATAAATGCCTCTGGTTTAGATTCTGCAGGAAAAACACCCAGATTCTGGGCCATTGGAGTAACGTTGGGAGGCACCAACAACAAAGCACCAACAGCAGGTCCAAATCTTCCAGTAATGATTCAACCTAGGATCAAATTATATGGAATTCAGCAGAGTAGGCCAACTGTCAGGGATCTAGCCTTTGAGGGGGCCTTGAGAACTTACGGGCAGATGGCCCACGGGTCCTGAAGGAAGGGCCCACCACAAGATTGGAGCTAACTTTATAATATAAGATAACAATTTGCCCAGGAGAGACCAGGGTCTGCTGGCAGGCACCATTGAATCAATAAGGCCAGTGAGGGTGATGTACATCACCCCAACTATTTGGGTGGAGGTGGATTCATTGGTTGAAACAGATTCCTGCGGGCAGTTGGGCTGCAGGGTGAGAGGTGGTGTCATTGGAACTAGATAGGCGGGCAGGTAATTGTACTTGTCGCAGAAAAGCAGGGGAGTTATGATGACATGAGTTCCTTCTCTACCAATGGTTTTGATTACTCTAGTTCTGGCTTCTGGGTTATATATTTATTATTTCCTATAGGGTGAATTTTGTAAGGGATTTCTTTCCTGCCTCCATTAATTTTTTGGATAAAATTGTTGATGACACTAAATCAAAGAAAATTAACAATCAAGTTTTTGACACCAGTGACAATCCTGGCTTAGTGCCAGACAGGGATCAAACTCAGAACCCTAATTATTGTCAAACATTAGTCTAAAATCAACTGTTCATCTTAAACTGCCTATTTATGTTGATTTCTTTGATTTGATCTTCCTTCCTGCTTTCAACTTTACTTCCGCAATTGTTAATAGCTCTCTTAAACACGTCACTTACCGCTTGGAATATGATTAGCTGCTTCTATCACTCTTGCCGCTCTTGGAGCCACATATTCTATATATAGCAGGCTCAGTACTTTAAATTCAACATTTTCATCAGAAGAACTGCTTAATTGTGGTAAACCTTGTTGCTTGTTCTTGATGCCTCCCCTGTATCTAAATCTTAATAAATATTATTAAGTCCCAAGTGTATTTACACTTGACACTGGTATTATATTCAGCCATATTTTCAGGGAAAATCTATGGTAAGTTCCCTCTTATTTAAATTTTCTCTCAAATTTATCAGCTTTCTATTAAAGTATTTAAGTGAGTCACATCTATTATTTTTACTTGTTCCAACAATAAAGATCTTCTTCTATTTTACACTTCCCTACACTATCTTCTGCCCTCCTTTTTGAAACCATGAAAAGAAGCCCATTCCTGTTCTGGTTTCTAGTTCTTTGGTTTTCTGTGGCATTAGGCCTTGAAAATCCAACTCTCATCACAGACTTGCACAATTCTTCTGATAACTCCCACCATAAGGAGTCCCTGGCAAATGGCTGGTTCAAATACCCCTCAGGTCATTGGGAAGAAAGTTTCTGTATGGCCAGTCCACCAACTTACCTCCACCTGCTGAACCTTCCTTGGTGAGACCTAATTCCTCCTTTTACCTGCTGTCCTACCTAGTTGGATATTATTTATTGGGTAGATTTAGTTAAATGATGGGTTGGTTTGCCTTCCTTGGGCACTTTAGTCACCTGGCAATAGTTATGGTTCCTATCAGGTTTGTTATTGCAGGCCTTAAATTAGGGGCCTTGGCTCATCAGATTGGGAATTTGTTCCCTCTCAAGTGGATCCCTGAAAGTTTGTTGGAACCCCTTTTGGGCTTCTTACTTAGAAGCTCATAATTAACCCCTTCAAGTCACCTACTTTACACCACAATCATCAAGAGCCTGGTGGTCATTCTGATCACCGCCATTGTCATCCTTACCATCTATCACCTTGTTTGACTCTTCACACAGAACAAGACCTCCATTGCCTCCAACAAATCTGCACCTCAACAGGTTCAAAACCATACTGTGGTATCAAACCAGATTTTGACAGTTTCCCCAAACAACAACAAAGGAAACAAGATCCTTATGCTCCTGGCCTTTTCACAGTCACTTTTTGAAACATCTCCTGCGCAATATCAGACCAACACACAGAAGGTACACAATGTGGCTGAAAGCTCACGGGTAAGGCTTGCATATGATACTCCAAGGCCAGTCTCCAAGGGGAGAAGCTCTTGGATAACTACCCAGCCTTCTGTGATTCCTTGTTGTCCACCATAGTACCAGCACAAACTACAGAAGAGCTTAGACACTACATAATGAGCTTATACCAAGGCAGAATGGCCACCAAGGACTATGTTGACATATTCTCTTGCCTTAAGGAATCAATTGGAATGACTGATTCTAAAGCCTGATACCTTTTCCAAAAGAAGCTGTCTCCCAAACTCAAGAACTTCCTTTCCTATCATGTGTTGCCTGATAAGTTCTCTGAACTCACCAAAGAAGTCTTGAAATGATCCTCCAAGGTAAAACAGCTCCCCTCTTGGAACAATACCAAGACTGCTATGCCCAAAGCTCACCATCCCCTGCCAAGGTTCCTAAGGAATTAGTCCCAAAATCCGGGGTAGATTACCAATTGGCCCCCAAAGAGAAACAATGTTGAGTCTTTGAAGGACTTTGAATTTACTGTGGACAATCAGGGCATTCAGCCAAAGACTGCCAGGCCCTATCCAAGATAAACCCTTCTTCTGGACATCCTCTTTCAACCACAGATTTCAATAAATCTTTAACCCAATTTTACGCTCTTTTGCAAGTTTTTCTAGATCACAAATTTGGAACTACTGCAAGCTACGCTCTGATTGATACTGGAGCAATGGGAAACTTCATTGACCAAGACCTCCTGACATCTTTAGGGTTTAAGACATCAGTATTAGCATCTTTAAGACTGGCCAAAGGCATACCTGCCCAAGTAGGGCTTTTATCAAACCTCTTCACACTCAAGTAGGGAATAACTCATAACACCTACCCATATCTACTCTTTCTAATATGGTTTCCCCCTTAGTCTTGGGATTCCCCTGGTGCCAGGAGTCCAAGTTGCAGTTCAACTGGGATACCAATTCAGTCACACTCTATTCCCACGGGAAGTCTACCATGATATCTCTCAAGAGACCTTACCATCAGGTACCAAAGAATTTCATGGCCTACCTGAACTCCCTACTTCTTATGGGGGATCAAGCACATGACTCTATTCCAGAGGAAATTCACAACTTGAAAGAGGCTTTTAGCAAAGAACTCTGCTATGTTCTCCCTGAAAGAAGACCATCTAATATGAAAATTGATTTGATACCAGGCTCCTCCCTGACCTGGGGAAAACTCTATCTCATGAACTGAGCTCAAGGTATTGCAATGAAGGCGTACCTTGACAAAAACTTAGCCAAAGGATTTATGCGGCAACCCAATTCCCCATCTTTGTCACCCATGTTCTTTGTAGGGAAATCTGACGGCACACTTAGCCCAGTTTTTGACTTCACCAAGTTGAACGCCATAACTATTAAGAACCAAAATCCCTTACCATCCACCAAGCCATTGACCAACCAGCCTACTCATGCCAAGGTGTTTTCTAAGCTAGACCTCTGCAGTGCATATAACCAGATACATATTTCTAAAGATCATGAGTGGAAGACTGCAGTCTGCACTCCCTTTGGGATTTATGAATGTTGTGTTATGAGGTGTGGCACAAACACACAACAGGGAATCCTAATCTTAGGATTGGATTCATACTAAGTCTCAGTTAGATGGGAGGGAAGGCTATGTGATTATCTTGTGGCCCTGAATGAATAATCTCTACTAGTTATGGCTATAGAGAGGCGCCAAAGCATGTAAAGACAAAGACAAAAATGTGGATAGAACTTAAGTTTATTGGGTGAAAAAATTGGGAATATATACTGTGTAGCTTTACCAAAAAACATTACATGGATGGTAGGATCACTTGCCACAAGCATGAGTGGGGCAAGTGAGTTGCGCAGAATCAGGAAAGTGAAAAATTGAATTTCCCAATTTGGAGCCAGACTCATTTCAAAGGGCAAAAGCAAAAGATATATATTTGTCCTTGAAATAACCCATCAAAGGCAAAATTGAAACACAGTGAATGGCAGCATTCACAACATTGCCCCCTCTAGATTGGCCTTAGGAGGGTGGTACTTGCAGAGGAATTTGGCATGCACTCAGGAAAACAGTTGACCACTAGAGAGGAGTTTTACAGCGTACTCTGACCCTCGCTTGAAGGTCACTTCTAGAGGTCCAACCCACAATACATATAACTTGTGAGTGCGTCCTCCTACTCTATGCTGATAGTAGAGAATGTGGTCCCCAATATTGAACTCAGGTAAGGGAGAGCGTCCAGCATTGTCAGGAGAGAGCTCAAGCATTTTAGTCTTGTGCACAGAGGTGTATGCAGTAGCTTGTATATCAATTATGTGGTTGACTAAATCTTTGATATGGTCATCTGGGTTCAAAGCCTTATCAGAGGAGAGGAGAGGAGCCTCCAGGAGCAACAGGGTAGTGGCTTCACGCCCATACACATAGCAAAGGGGGAGTACCTGGTGACAAAATGTTTGCTAAGGCAATAAGCAAAGAGAGCAGCAGGTAAGTATAGATCCTAGTTTGCAGTGTCAGAATAAGTGAGTTTCCTCATGATGAAGACTAGAGTCAAGTTTGCATGCTCAACTGCCCCATTGGTAGAAGGGTTATAGGGGGAAGAGAAAGACTGGTGAGACCCCAAGGCTTCAACAACAGAGTTTACCAACTTGATGTTGAAACTATTCCCATTATCAGATAGCAACACTTGAGGACAGCCATGGCAAAAGAATACATCATGCAACAGAAAGGCGGTGGTTGTCTTGGCAGTGATGTCCTTAGTAGGGCGAGCTTCTACCCACTTGCTAAAATGATTAACAGCAATTAGGATAAAGCAGCAATCAGAGCAAGAGCAGGGGAGAGGCCCTACAGCGTCAATGCTGACAGTGTGAAATGTGTGTTGAGGGGGAACTAGCTTGAACTCATGAGCAGTGGCTTTAGGTAGTTGAAGTTGGCAATTGTGACAACTAGCAATAACATCTGGGATCAGCAAGCAAATATTTTCCCAGAAGTAATTCTTCTGGAGCAGGCATAGATCTTGGCAACGCCTCTGTGTCCTGTCTCTTTATGAGCTTGAAGCACCAACAAAAAGCAAAAACTAGGCCCTACATAGGGCAAGTAGTGATCCTGTAATTTCTTGAAGAGCTGATTGTCACGTATGGGTGTGTCTTCAGATAATTTAGAAAGGGCAACTTGAACTTCTTCTGTCTCATTCTCCCATGACAAAGAATATCCACTTAGTTCATAAAGTTAATCAGTCTCAGCAGGGTGTAGAGCAAGGATGGGCATTCTGGATAATCCATCAGTGTTCTGATATTAAATCCTGTGACAGTGCATCACTGTGAAGCTGTAACCTTGTAGGCAGAGAGCCCATTTAGCTAGTTGTCTTTCTGATTCCTTAAGCGGTTATAACCACTTAAGCAAAGTGTGGTCAGTGACCACAATGAAATGGGTGCCATACACATAATAGCAGAACTGCTTGATGGCATGCAAAACAGCAAGGCACTTTTTCTCTATGATATTGTAATTCTTCTCATGCTTGTTCAGGGCTCAAGAAGTATAAGATACAGGATGATCCACACCCTCATCATCCAGCTGAGCCAAGATAGCCCCAATAGCCAGGTGTCAGGCACCCACCTGCTAGGGAGTAAACCCCCTGGGTGGTGAATGATTGCAGAGGGATTCAATCCTGTTACCAGGGATCCCACAGGTAAGGAGATCATTCCCAGATGGAATAATTCTCCAAGGAGCTGGTCTCTGTCTAGCAGGGGATTAAAGCAACCCAGAAAGAAGTACGCAACAAGATAACTTAATAAAAGGCTGAAGCCAAAGGACAAAACACTTGAGGTTTGTTTGCCTGGGGGGAGGAACCATAAAACTTGGTTTCTTCCCATACAGGGGGATTTTTGGAGAGGGGACTTGCTGTATACCAGTTTCCCGGAATCACGCGGCGCCAAGAGCTGTCAAGAAACTGAGGATCTGCTGTTGTGCCTGAATCAGCGCGGGAACCTATAGAGATGCTGGCAAACACTGTCAAAGTCAAGACTATCCAGAGTAACCATTTATACCCAAGCCACTCCCCATGAGGAGTCTTGGGTAATTTCATGGCCTTGGAAATTTAGAGGTTGTGTAAAAATAAAAATTAACAAACAGTCACTTGGGTGAATGTAGACTTTATTGATTGAACAAGTGATAGATCATAACTTACCAGCCTTATATAGCATGATAGTAAAAAATAAAAGCTGGAGGAAACATTAAGGAGATCAACATCATGGAGAGGAAATTGGGGATACTTAGGGAATTTGGAGATCCTGAGGAGTTTGATATTATACTGGGATTATTTTGTCTTATTGAAGCCAAATTATTGACCTCAATAGTCAAAAAAAACAATGTTTTGGTTTAAGTTACCAACCCAAAGGAACAGGCAGAGACAGGAGATGATTGGCTATTCCCCAGTCAAACTGGGGAAGGAGAGCAGTGAATAAGACCAGAAACTGCAGGAAACAGGCCAGTTTGGCATAAATTAAGGTCAAAACTGTTGTAAACGTCACCTGGATGCTTAAAAACCTCTTTTGAATTGATTGGCGCATCATCTGATTGGCTGAAAATGTCAAATGCAGGTAACAATTTTTTTAAATAAACTAATGTTTTCCTTAATTCAAGCGTTCACACAGACAGTGAGAGACCCGGGTTTGAAACCCGGTGTTGAATCTAATGAGTCCAGAGCTTTTTGAAAACCAACAATTTCAGGTAAATTAGGACAGAGACTACTGACTAACCCAGCAATTTTAGGATCCAAAATTGACTCCAAAGAAGGGGGTATTACTGCCAATATACCAAGAGGAAGATTGTTGTCAGTAGGCTCTGGAAGAGCATTCCTGACACCAGGTCACTAGCATCCGTATATAGGATGAATTCCTTGTTGTAGTCAGGATATACTAGGATGGGAGCCTATTTGAGTTTTTGCTTGAGGGTCTCAAAGGCTTGTTGCTGGCTAGCAGTCCATTTGAAAGGGGACGTTACACAACAGTTAGAACAAAGGCTCACTAGTGTTGGCAAAGTTGAGGATAAACTTTCTGTAGTATCCCATCATATCCAGAAAGACTTGAACCTCTTGCAGATTGGTGGGTGGAAGCATTTTGTCAATGGCCTTAACTTTCTTGGTCATTAGGCAAATCCCGGTCTGGGTTACCTCATGGCTCAAGAATTTAAGGCGTTTCTTGAAGAAAGCAAACTTAGATGGTTTCAACTAAAGGCCAGCTTCTCAAATCTTTATAAACACTTCCTTGAGGTGAGCCAGGTGATCTGTAAAGGTAGCTCTGAAGACTGTTATATTGTCTAAGTACACTAGGACACATGAGATCTTTAAATCACATAGGATGGAGTCCATGGCTTGTTGGAAAGTAGCCAGGGCATTGCAGAGCCCTTGCAGCACGTGTTTAGGTTCAAAAAGTCCTTTGGAAGTGATGAGTGAGGCCTTTTGTCTATCCTCAGGAGAGAGATCAATTTGCCAGTAGCCAGACACCAAATCCATGGCAGAGAAAAACTTGGAGCCACCAAGGCAGCAGAGAGCATCATCAATGCATGGTAGGGGATAGGAATCCTTTTTAATTAAGGAGTTCAAGCATCAGTAATCCTTTTACATAATAATGACCTCCATCCTTCTTCTTCAGTATGAGCAAGGGGGAGGCCCATGGACTTTGGGAAGGAGCTAATAGCCCAACATCTAATAGTTGCTGAGCTCTCTAGACATTTGAGCGTCTTCCACACAACTGCAGCAATAAGGTTTAGTGTGGAAGGGGGGAGCGTCACCAGTATTAATCTGGTGAATGACACCTTTGGGGAGACTTAATCAGCGCTATATTAAACAAAGACATCTGAAAACTGATCTAGAAAATCCAGCACCTCCTTCTGTTGTACCAGGGATAGTTGTAGGAAATATTGAGCAGTGAACAAGGACAGGACTTGGGGCTTGTCTTCAGGTAAATTAAAATCCTGAAACGTGCCAAAGGGATGTAGTGATAGGATGTCAGGAGCATTCAACAACTTGCCATAGCCAACAACCTTCCCTCTAGACACTTTTATGGGGAGAGGTGTTAAGTTGACAACCAGCAATTGAACAGGGTCTTTATGAGAGACATACAAGATTCTTGGGCATAGATAGGACTTGTTGCGTCCTAGAGAGGAAGGAGAGTATTACTCTAGAAACATACACTTGGGCAGCTCATACAATATTTATGAGTCTAGGATGGCTTGAGACCCAGGGGGAATGGTTACAGCTGAAGTGGCCAAGAGAGGAATCCCTTCAGACGCAGGGTAAGCCATAGGGGGAAACTTCATGTTGGATGAATATATATGGTATTTTAGGGCAAAAACACCAGTGGAATACTCTAAGGCACACATCTTGAGGTGCTTCCCTGGGACTTTGACAGGCTCTTCAAAGATCAGCGGGACTTTGTACCCTAGGATGGAGAGGTAACCATCCTTCAAGTTGATGGTCCCATTGTATTCCATAATTAATTGAGTGCCAGCTAGGAGATCATAACTCTCATTCTCCAAGACAACAGCAGGCGCAGCCAAGAGTAGCTTGTCAAACCGCATAGGAAGAGCAGAATAAGCCACTATAGCACAAGTCATGGATAGCCCAGCTGTACCATATGACTAGTGATAATTAAGGTCAGGGGCAAATTTGAGCTTCTTGACAAGCTTTGATGATACAACATTAACAGGAGACCCTGTGTCTAAGACAGCCTTGATTTTCACTTTTTTGATGGATATTTCCACACAAATGGTAGTACAACCAAAGGGAGAGAGGACGGCCAGAATGTCTTGGGCTTCTGCTAGCTCTTTGTCCCATATTTTGATCATGCATCTCAAGCCTGGAAACTCTTTATAGACAGTCTGGAGAGGAAGCAAGACTGAAACTTTCTTGAATAAAGTGTCAGCAACCTCAGCAGCTTCTTCAGATGACTCTACAAGCACAGGAAATCTCTTAGCTTAAGTGAGGTAAGGGCGAGAGACAAACTCCTTGGTTTCAGGCAGCAGTTTGGCAGTTGTTGTATATTTCCCAGAACACAACTTATAAGGGACCACTATAGTTTCAGAGACAGTAATAACTGAATACCCATAGGCGTTGGGATCTTCCACATCTTAATCATTCATATAAGAGTTGTCAGAGATGTTGTGGAATAACAGCAGAATGGAAGGAGCCCCTGTGTCAGCAGGCTCAGATTCAGCAATGGAGGGGGATTGAAGGAGACAGGGAAGAATTGTCAACCAAGAGCGTCTCTGCCTCTATGATGACTGTTTTTTCCCGCCTGTTACTTAAGATCAGCCCCTTCAACCTGATATTGGTGCAGAATCAAGAATGGTGACCTATCTGGCCTTAGTTGTGACAACCTTGACATCTAGGAGGATTTTGTGAGTTCATTGTGAGGATACAAGGGCCACAGGAAGACAAACCAGAATTAGAGGCGGCATAATTCTCCCTCACAACTGCTCCATAATGTGTAAGGTGCATATCCTGCAACAGCGTCTTTATGCTCTTCATAGAGGAAAGCATGGCCCCATGAGAGTTAAAGTGAAGGCACAGAAGCTGTTTCACCTTGAGGGCTTGAACACAAGCCATGTAAGCTTCATGTGCCATCAATTGTCTGCTTGTTATCAGTTGCTGTCCTTTCATGTAGAATCTGTCTGAAAATTCAGCTAGGGTTTCCTTAGGTTTGAAAGCAATGTGCATGAAGGCATTCTTCTTCACTTACAGACTAAGGTCACCACCAAATTTGTTAATCATAAGCTGCTTCATATCTTCCCAAATCTTGATGGTGGGCAGCTCTGGAACTACTACCTCTTGGCAGGTCAGGTGCAGACAGGTTAGAATTTGTTCCTTCTTAACCTCATCTGAGGCTATTCTCATGATAGTTTCATAGATAGTTAGGAAAGCTGCAATGGTCAAGGTTTTGGGGTCAAAGACTTGCTTAAAGTTAGTCTTGAAATGTACTTCTGGAGTTAGGCCACCATTGTTGCTATTGAGTATATTTCTGCACAGGGAGAATTCTGTTTCAGATTTGGAGGGGCTGTCTGGCCCACAGCTGACAAACACTTTTCTCAAGAGTAGTCAGGGTCTCATAAGTGCAGGTACCTGTATTATTAGCTAGAGTGGTCTGTCAATCAGTAACATCTATATTTTGGCCCAGTGTTGCTACTACTGTGGAAAGCTTGGCCAGCCGGGAGGTAAGGGAAGGCCCCACAGAGAGGCAAGGGGAAAACCTGCCATTTACTAAGTCAATCAATTCACTCATTTCTTGCACGTGCCTATTGAGTTTGGTGTGATGTTGTTCCAAATGGTCCACCTCATTAGCTAGAGTAATCAACTCTCTAGTAGATTAATTTGAGGGGCTCCTGAAAGGCCAGGGCAACAACCATCTTCATCAATAACTCCAACTGGACTAGCAGTAATTGCCACCATTTTGTGTAGGGCAGCAAGCTCTTATTGTAGCTCTGCAACTTGGGTTGTCAAAGCAAGCACCTGAGGATAAGGCTGAGACACTTTAGTAGGGTGACCTTGACTACAGGTAGACGCTTGTAGCTCTCAAATGGCATACCATAGTCTCTGCTCTCTATCCACCAAATTTACAGATGGGGGAGAGGGCGGAGCATCTGGCTTGGGTGTAGATGATTCATTCACCTGAATCTGGAGCTTGGCAATAGCAGCGTCAGTAACAATCCTTTCTTGATCAAATTCTTCACTGAGCTCACAAAGGCCTTTAGCATTGAGGTCTGCTACTTGTTGCAGTTACTCAAAGGAGTAAGCGCTGAACACATTGAGCTGCTGTAAAAGTTGTTTGTAATCAATGAGATAGGCGTTCAAGGTGGAATCTACTAGGTCTCACCAGGGCTTTTCCAACTGGTGAAACTCATGTAGATACTCCCTGATGTATTCAGGGATAGACTGGTGCATTTTTTCAATGGAATTAACCAAGAAGGTCTGGGAGGTGACAGAGTTGCGCTGATTGTCTGATACCAAGGAAAACAGGGAGTGAATCCACTGTTGGTAGGCTGCAAACCAATCCCAGTGATGAGTGATGGCTGCTTGTAGAGATGAAATCTCCTGAACTTGGAGCCCTAACACAATTTGATGGTGGGCTAAGGCGGGTTGTACAAAGGATGAAAATAGGTGCTCAGCAGAGCCAGCTGTTGAGAGGAGATGCTGTGGAAAATGAGGAGCCACAATCAATTTGTAGTATTCTGCTTGACTAAACTGTAGCTGGAGGCAATGGATGGCCCCATCATGGGCTAACCCCAGGGCTACTGCCATGACTTGTTCCAAGTCAGGGGTACCCAAATGATAGGCCACTAAGCGGGTGTTGTGAATGCCACCATTCACTGTGCTTTGATTTTGCCTTCAATGGGTTATTTTGAGGACAAATCTCTCTTTTGTTTTTGCCCTTCAAAATGAGTCTGGCTCCAAATCAGGAAATTCAATTGTCCAATTTCCTGATTCTGCACAACTCACTTGCCCCACTCATGCTTGTGGCAAGTGATCCTACTGTATATGTACTGTTTTGTGGTAAAGCTACACAGTATATATTCCCAATCTTTTCACAAAATAAACTTAAGTTCTATTTAAATTTTTGTCTTTGTGTCTTCATGTACTTTGGCGCCTCTCTAGCCATGTCTAGCAGATATTATTAAATCAGGGCCACAAGTTAATCACATTGCGTTTCCTGCCATTTTAACCAATACTTAGTACAAATCCAATCCTAAGGTTAGGATTTTCTGTTGTGTATCTGTGCGCGCCTCAGGTCACAACAGTGGGGACTATTTCCAAGGTTCAGCACAGTAGGGACAATGGGTGGGTCTGCAATGTCTTCCTTGATAGAAGGACTGGTAATTTCAGGTGAAGTTGGCTCTTGTATAGGTGGAGGCAAAGGTCCTGAAAACTTAGTTGCAAAGGGGGTAACCAAGGGGCTTACAGCCCCTATAGTGAGCACAGTTTTTGTTGTGTTCTGAGGTGCGGCACAGACAAAACAGGGAATCTTAACCTTAGGATTAGATTCATACTAAGTCTTGGTTAGATGGCAGGGAAGGCTATGCAATTACCTTGCGGCCTTGGAAGAATAATCTCTACTAGTTGTGGCTAGAGAGAGGCGCAGAAGTACAGAAGACACAAAGAAAAAAAAATGTAAATATAACTTAATTGTTATTGGTAAAAGTGAAATGAAATATATACTGAGTAGCTTTACCACAAAACAGTACATGGACAGTAGGATCACTTACTACCAGCATGAGTGAGGCAAGTGAATTGCATAGAATCAGGAAACTGACCAATTGAATTTCCCAATTTGGATCCAGACTCATTTCAAAGGGCAAGATCAAAAGAGATATATTTGTCCTTGAAACAACCCATCAAAGGCAAAATTAAAACACAGTGAATGATGGCATTCACAACAATGAATACCTTGTAATGCCATTTGGTCTGAGTAACGCCCCTGCAGCCTTTCAAAGCCTAATGAGTGAGTTACTCTTCCATCTACTTTATGTCTGTGGGGTTGTATACTGACAGCATCCTGGTATATTCTCAGGACAAGGAGCCCCACACCACACATCTACAAGAGGTCCTACAATTACTCATCAACTCCAGACTGTTCTGTAAGCTCAAGAAAAGTGAATTTTTGTCACAAAAATTGAGTTTCTGGGATACAAAATTAACCCAGGCGGGTTTGTGTTTGCTCCCTCCAAGGTACAGGAAGTCCTGAACTGTCCTAGACCTACTACGCGCACCAAGCTTTGCAGTTTCTTAGGCCTGGCAAACTTCTGCCACAAGTTTATTAAGGATTTCTCCTCTACCACTCTCCCTCTCACACATCTTACCTCCAAAAAGGTTCCCTTTGTCTGGTCGCCAGAAGCTGACCAAGCGTTTGAGACCCTCAATAAGCTGTTCATCTTGGACCCTGTTCTTCTTCACCCAGACCCTGAGCGCCAGTTTTTTTAACACAGATGCCTTCAAATTTGCCCTAGGAGGGGTGTTACTGCATCTTGGGGAGGATAGTGAACTCCACCCTGTGGCATTCTACTCCTACAAGCTGCTTGACAGAGAGAGAAACTATCATGTGTATGAAAAGGAACTATACACTATTGTCAAATCCTTGGACCACTGGAGTCACTATTTGGAAGGAAGTAAATTTCCAGTGCTAATCAGAACTGATCATAAGAACCTTCTTTACTTCACTGAGAAGAAGAAGGTTAGCCCACGCCTGGCCCAATGGGCTATTGACCTAATTGCCTTTGACTTCAAGATCAGCTACACCCCAGGACACCAGAACATAGTACCAGACGCCATAAGTAGACAAGAGGATTTGGATGACCCAAGCCAGTCTTATGGGAAACATAATGAACACACCATACTCTTGGAAGACCAGTCTCTCTCCCACATTATGACCCTATCTTATCTATCTACCTTGGACCAGGACATCATGGCATCCCAACACCTTGACAAGGAGAACACTCCTACTGGCCTTACACTAAGCAATGGATCTTGATAAAAGAATGGAAGCCTATATGTACCAACCAACAAACACCAACAAACAATCTTGGAAAGTTTCCAAAACTTCCCTCTCACAGGACATGGGGGAATACGTAAGACAATCCAGAGAATTCAACAAAGATACTGGTGGTCCAGCATGAAGAAATCAGTCACCCAATACATCTCCACATGTGTAACGTGCAGCCGCAACAAACCCTTCACAATGAAACCTCAAGGACTACTTAAACCACTGCCTATACCTCCACGCCCTTGGCACTCCATCTCCATGGATTTTATTGTGGAACTTCCAGAGAGCAATAACATTACTGGCACCTTTATGGTAGTATATTGTCTAACAAAGTATGCAATCTTCACTCCCTTCAAGCACACTACTGCGGAAGACACCGCCAACATGCTCCTGACACATGCAATTGCCAATCATGGAATCCCCAACAACATCATTTCAGATTGAGGTCACAATTTACATCCAAGTTCTGGAAGTTCCTAATGAAGGCATTATGTTTCAAGACCCTTATGTCTACCTCTTTTTATCCTCAGTCCAACAGGCAAACCAAAAGGGTAAACCAAGTGCTGGAAAGTTTCCTCAGGAACTATGTAAACTTGCAACAAGATGACTGGATAGCCATACTCCCCCTTGCCCAACTATGTTACAACACCAACCACCATAATTCTATTAGAGTGTCCTCTTTCTTTGCCAATTAACGGTTATAATCTTGAAGATCTTCCTGATCCTCCAACTTAAGATACCATTCTCTCTGCACACCAATGGGTTGCCTTGCTACTTAAGAATCATCAGTGCCTCAAGACACAACTTGAGAATTCCATCCTTCAGTACAAGACCCAAGCTGATAAACATCAAAGAACTCCTGAAGACATTCAGGTTGGAGATTATGTTTTTCTTAATGCAAAGAACCTCATACTTGACATTCCTGGTCAGAAGCTAGGTCCAAAGAAGATTGGGCCCCTGCTGGTCATTGAGCAACAATCTGATGTTAACTTCTGACTCAAACTTCCTGAAGGTTCCTCTGCTCATGATGTATTTCACATCAGTCTTCTTATTAAATTTAAGGAAGACTCATCTGACCTGAACCACAATGACTCTCCTCCTGTCATCTTAAACCATACTCCTGAGTAGAAAGTGGAAGACATCCTCAATCACCGCACCTCTTGAGGGAAACGTCAATACTTGGGAAAATGAAAGGGCTATGAGGTAGAATCCAACTCATGTGAATCAGAAGAGAACCTAGAGAACGCAGCTGAAGTTATTTCACACTACAAGAATACTCTGGAAGGGAAGGGCCTTCCTGGGGAGGATAGTGTCAGGGATTTTCTTCCTGCCTCCATTAATTTTTTGGATAAAATTGTTGATGACACTAAATCAAAGAAAATTAACAATCAAGTTTTTGACACCAGTGACAATCCTGGCTTAGTGCCAGACAGGGATCAAACTCAGAACCCTAATTATTGTCAAACATTAGTCTAAAATCAACTGTTCATCTTAAACTGCCTATTTATGTTGATTTCTTTGATTTGATCTTCCTTCCTGATTTCAACTTTACTTCCACAATTGTTAATAGCTCTCTTAAACACGTCACTTACCGCTTGGAATATGATTAGCTGCTTCTATCACTCTTGCCGCTCTTGGAGCCACATATTCTATATGTATAGCAGGCTCAGTACTTTAAATTCAACATTTTCATCAGAAGAACCGCTTAATTGTGGTAAACCTTGTGGCTTGTTCTTGATGCCTCCCCTGTATCTAAATCTTAATAAATATTATTAAGTCCTAGTGTATTCACACTTGACACTGGTATTATATTCAGCCATATTTTCAGGGTAAATATATGATAAGTTCCTTCTCATTTAAATTTTCTTTCAAATTTATCAGTTTTCTATTAAAGTATTTAAGTGAGTCACATCTATTATTTTTACTTGTTCCAACAATAAAGATCTTCTTCTATTTTACACTTCCCTACACTATCTTCTGCCCTCCTTTTTGAAACCATGAAAAGAAGCCCATTCCTGTACTGGTTTCTAGTTCTTTGGTTTTCTGTGGCATTAGGCCTTGAAAATCCAACTCTCATCACAGACTGGCACAATTCTTCTGATAACTCCCACCAGAAGGAGTCCCTGGCAAATGGCTGGTTCAAATACCCCTCAGGTCATTGGGAAGAAAGTTTCTGTATGGCCAGTCCACCAACTTACCTCCACCTGCTGAACCTTCCTTGGTGAGATCTAATTCCTCCTTTTAACTGCTGTCCTACCTAGTTGGATATTATTTATTGGGTAAATTTAGTTAAATGATGGGTTGGTTTGCCTTCCTTGGGCACTTTAGTCACCTGGAAATAGTTATGGTTCCTATCAGGTTTGTTATTGCAGGCCTTAAATTAGGGGCCTTAGCTCATCAGATTGGGAACTTGTTCCCTCTGAAGTGGGTCCCTGATAAATTCCAAATATGCTGGGTTGGATGGGTATTCTGTGAATTGTACCGGACTAAAGGGAGCTCCTGGGGGACAATATAGTTTGGGTGGTTGGTCCACAGTTTCTTGGGGTTGTTAGATGTGAGGTACAGAACCACAGGAGATAGACTGCAAACAAAATATAACTAAAGTCAAATATGGAATAATCTGGTTGAACAAAAGGTTCATTGTTGCAACCAAGTTTCCAGACTTGCCTGCTAATGTATCTTACAATACACAGGGGGCGCTTGATGAGTTGCCCCTTGACGTATCTAACAACATGAATTAATCTGTTGGCAATATCAAATGGCGGGTACTTCATCCTAATTATGAGCGCTATCAATTTGACTTTCTGATCCCCGCACAAGTTATTCCTTGGCTTCAAACCTTACATGGAACTTCCCACTATGCCACCCCCTTGTGGCCTTGTGGCTTTCCCCATATAGTATATTAATCACAATATTCTACAATAAATGATATCATATCTCATTATTCTGTCCTTTCTTTTAGACTGTTGACTTCCCCAATTCCAAGTACTGAATCCTCATTGGTTCAGTTGTAACATTATGTTGCTTTATTGCAAGAATGACAATGGGCAACTTCCTGGAGGCCCAGGGTATAAGTATACCCATCTGCTATGGAGAAACTTTTACAATTTCCTTCAGGCCTGGTGATACCGTCTACCAGGGTTTTGCAGCCCTTGGTAGTATCCATTGCACAAAACATTTCATTGGCTGGCTTGAATTGAGAAGACTCAAATTTCCCTTTCAGTTCAAGAGTTGGTCATCCTTGGGTGGCCCAGATTTTACAGGAAGTTTCTTTACTTCCCCTGCCACAGTGGCCCAAGTTATTTCAGGATCCTGTTTTGGCCCACACTCTCATTGGTTGGGTTAACAAGAACTTTGGTGTAGGAGGCCTTGATGCAAGTAATTTTTGTTCATCTAAACTCAGGATATTCCCTGAATTCAAATCCCGCTCTGGTTTGAGTTCAGAAAACTGTGGGCTGGCGGCTTGCAGGGTTTCTGGTTTCAAATCCTGTAGCTGAGGTTTTTCCATAATCATAGTTAGCAAGAGTTTGTAACTTGTGACACTAACTATGGGATGGTTTCAAAAATAAAGATAGACCAGGAGAATATTTGGCTTATTTGAGTGAATGTTTTTTTGGAGGACTCAACTTTTAAGAGTTGAACAGTGAAAGTTTTCCAATATGTACCAAATTTTGACTAAGCAATACCACCTGGATCCATGGCTCCTATACTGTCTGCATTATCCAAAGATTACCTGGTCCAGTTTGCAAAGAACCCTTGAGTGACTAATTTCTGGTGTCTTTTCTAATAAATAAGGTTGTACTGAGTGACTCTCAGATTATGTTGATTTATCAGGGTCAACTTACAGGGGGAAATCAGATTCAGCCAGCAAACTGGAGCAGCTGTGACTCATTTGCCATCAACTGCTTGATTCAAGTCCATTAAATCTGTTAAACTGGTTAACAATTTGCCCATTTTTGAGCCTTGCAACTAGGCCGGGGAATCCCAGGCATTATGGAACCTACCAGGACAGGCACAGCCAGGGAGGTCCTCAAGCAAGTGCAGAAGATGAGTGGGGTCTTCTCCCACATGGGAAGCTGAAGAAGACAAACGGCCCCAGAGATCTGGGGAGGTGGACCAGATCATCCCCAGCACAGGAGCCAAGGTCAAGGCCACAAATTTTAGCAGGGGAACCAACATTTCTGAGGGCACCAGAAAATGGGAGGGGTTTCCTGGGGAGACAGGTAGAAACACAATTAGGGACCAGGCAAGCCAGGGGTATTTTTTTGAATTGAAAAACAAAGTGGGCTTCTAACCCTGCTTCTGATGGACGGAATAGACAGGGGACCTTTACGGAGCGTAAGCTGTAGCTTAGAACAAAGGCAGAGTGAAAGCTTAAAGTTTTCAAACCTTAAGTAAAGATTTTGTCAAGTTTATACTTCTAGGAAGTATAATAAACAAAATAAAGAAGAAGATTAAGAAGAGAATGATACTTTATTGGATATGAATATATAATATTATATAGTATCATGACAAGCCACATGCCATCCATGTACGTCATGGAGGTCATGGGGCTTATCTGAGTAATGTTCCTCTTGAGTCACAAGGCTTAATCAAGTTGTGTTCCATTTAGGACCTGGATTGAGTGATCCCTGTCATAGATGATTAACTAATAATGGTGCCACCAGTTTATTGACTGGGCAGTGAACCACTCAGTGAGCCGATTGGTGATTTACTTGGGGTGTTAATTCCCCAAGAGGGAGTAATTGAAGATGTTGCAACATCTCTCCTTGGGGTGCTAGAAGGCGGAGCCTTGGGAATCTTCTTGAGAGTATCTGGTATACGGGCTTGGTATTGATCCAGTTTGGCGTTGGGTATAGGGAGCCTTGAATTATGTTGGGCTGCTCTTGCCTTACACAAACAGAGTTGGTTGTGATGCATACAATTCAGCTCAGTTTGAGCTCAAATACCTTTGATGAGGTAGGTGTTATTGGGCTTAACTTCCATGACAATGCCTGGTCCGCATAACCCTGGGTCTAATTTGTGTTGGTTGTGATTGACAACCCAGATCTTGTCTCTGACTTGGAACTTTTCTTGTTGCAGTGGGATTGCTTCCCGCTGAACCCTTTGTTGTTCCATTGCTTCTTGGTCCTTTCTGGCTTGTAGTACTTTTGGGTCATTACTGTCTGGTATCTTCTTTGGAAGTGGCAGTCATGGGCCCATGGTTGTACTGACAAGTGAGGGTTTCTGACCATAGGCAAGTTCATAAGGGCTTTTTCCCATATTGCGGTTGACTTGTGTTCTGCAGACCATAAGGTTGGTTGGTAGCCTGTCAACCTAGGCTTTTGGATTGTTGGCAGACAACTTACTGAGGGCTTCCACTAGAGAGCCGTTTAGTTGTTCTACGTGTCCATTTGCTTCTGGGTGATATGGGCTGGCTGTGATGTGTTTTATTCCATTTTTGGCAAGATAGATGTTGGTGTCAATAGCTTTGAGTTCAGTGCCTCCATCTGTGATTAAGAGGTCAGGCTTTCCAAACTTTGCAATGATATCCTTGCCAATGAATTGTCTCATGACATTGCCTTTGTGCTCTTTTGTGGCTTGTGCTATGGGCCATCTGGTTGCATAGTCAATGGCTGTGATGAGGTACTTTTTGCCTTTGCTTTCACCGGGCATAGGTCCCACAATATCCAATGGCCATACCTTGAAGAGTTGTGTGATGGATACAGGTACTACTGACTTGGGTGGTGCTTTGGTTTGGGCGTACTTCTCACAGACCTTGCATTGTTCCAGTACTTCTCTGATATCATATAGCATGTTGGGTCACCAGTAGCAAATCTTGAGATTTTCATGCAAGTTTCTTCTACAGGTGTGTCCCAAGTCTCTGTGATAACGGAGGATTGTGTCAATCTTTTGTGTTGACGGAACGTAGGATACAGTGTCACCATTTGAAAGTATTCAGTGAAGGGTACCATATATGTTTTTGAACAGATATTTGTTCTTGAGGACTTTCTCTTGGATGACTATTGGTGTGCCAGGTGGGAACCCTTCCTGGAGATTTCCCATGATTAACATGGGCTAGTCAGGGTTGCCATCAGTGCAAAGGATGTGTTTGTTGAATAGCCTTGATAGGGCGTCTGCAGTAAGCATCTCTCTGCCTACTTGTATTCAATTTGCATGGGGTATCTATTTATGAGATTGATCCATTTGGCTTGTCTTCTTGACAGGTGTTGTTGTGTTTTGAAGAATATCAATGACTCGTGGTTGATGAGTACCTTGAATGTCTGGGCTCTTTCCAGATAGCATTGCCATTTCATGAGGCATTGTATGATAGCTATCAACTCCTTGTTGTGTATGGGGTATCTTTGTTTGCCATCTGATAGCTTCCTTGACTCATATGCCACGGGAAGGAAGTCATTTTGGGCCGTTTGGAAACAGAGGACTCCTCCTATGGCATAATCAGATTTGTCGGTTTCTAGCTCATAGATACCCTCACGGTTTGGATATTGCAAGATGGGGGTGGTAACCATGCACTCTTTTAGCTGGAGGAAATGTTGATCTTGTAAAGGTGTCCAGACGGACTTGGTTGTTTTCCCGGTGATGGCTGATAGGGGGGCTGTCAGGGCGCCCCAGTCAGGGATGAACCTGCGTACATAGGCTACCATTCCAAGGAAAGTGAGGAGTTTGCTCTTGTTTCTTGGGGCTGGGATTTCTGTTATAGCGCTTATTTTGTCTGGATCTGGCTTGATACCGTCCTTGCTAATGATATGGCCAAGGAAGGGGAGTTCAGTTGAGAAGAGCTCGCATTTGGACAGTTTGGCAATTAGTTGGTTTTCCTGTAGGGTACAGAGGACTGCGCAGATGTCTTCCCAGTGTTGTTGCAGGTTGGGACTTTAAATGATGATGTTGTCCAGGTAGATGATTGCTCTTTTCCCAATGTGTTCCTTG